>CATQJL010000223.1:85274339-85398256 GCA_958299035.1 Cylicocyclus nassatus
ATCAAGTGAAACTTTCTAAGGCCTCTATTCGTGTTTTTATTTTCAACCGGTGTTAATTCAGCCGGATGTTACAGTAAAAGATTTAGTTTTGAATGAAGTACAAAATATTCGGTTTTAAATGAAGTACATGTCCAAATGAAGGCTTTGATATGACGAACTGCAACAAAGCTCGGCTGGGGCTCCATTAATTGAGTTCGAGTCCACTAATATCGACAGTTTTTTACATAATCATACTTCAACCAAAAACGCTTTGATTCAAACATTAAAGTACTAAAAAATTTTACCCCAATTTTTATAATATGATTAGATGAGACAAAGAAGATCTTATCTCAACAAGCCTGAGATAATATTAATTAGAAATATGTGTTTTTTGTTGAAAATATTGTTAGGGTTAGGTAGTGCATCGAGAAACCACTTTATGTTTGCATGGAGTGTTAGAGTAAAGTTAATCTTGCTTTACGCTAGGGTTGAATCAACCCTAATGAACCACGTTCTTGAATACGGGTTAGTCGCTCTCGGGGGTAAGTTTTACCCTCAGGTAGTTTACCACCAGGGTTCGTTGACGAATACGGGTCAGTCGCTTTCCGAGGTAAGGTTTACCCTCAAGGTTAGCTCTAACCCTAAGCCTATTCTGTGCTAGAAAAATACGGGTTAATCGCTTTGCAGGACTAAACTAGTCTCCAGCGTTAGTTTAACCCTCAGGGTTCGTTGATGAATGCGGCCGCAGTTGTCGATTTCATTGCAGATGTAACTACTGAACGTGCGCCGGCAGAAGAACTTTGGTAAATACTAAGATGTATGTGAATCCATATCCTTTATCCTTTGATGTAATGTTCTCTTAAAGCATTGGCCCCACATTCTGTTTTAATTCTCTCATATGAATGCCTTCAGACAATTTAGCGCAAGTTTTCCATGAGTGCGTATAATGCGGTGTGGTGTGTGAGCGTCTAAAAAAACGCTTGCTTTAAGTATGTCTGGGTAGTCAGGCGATGAGCGATTTTCTCGCAGTGAACGGTTGCTCAGGCAGTCTAGCCGCAGGATCGAAAATCATAGGCAAGGGACATACCTCACGCGATTTCAGTCGCCACGCGATTTGGCAATTTGCCAGATGTCTTCAAATTCAATACTGGTAGACCCCAAATGCACAGCATGTATAACTCGTAGGTTCTCAGACAATCACAGGCTCTCAGCCGGCGGCCACAAAGCCACCGCGAAAACCCACCAAAAGCGCGGTGGCCTCATCGCGGCCACTTTCGCTTCCCGCTGAAGCTCTCATAGCAGTCCGCCCGCTGCCAGCTTTAGCCTCCCGCTCATTGCCATATTTGTAGCCCGCTCGCTTCTACAGTTCTCAGCGGGAAGCGGCAGTGAGGCGATAAGGCCACGGCGCTTTTGGTGAGTTTTCGCGGTGGCTTTGTGGCTGCCGGCTGAAAATCTTGTCTGTGTAGCTTCTTGTTATGCTTGGACTACAACGTTGTAACTTCAATTAATTCATTATAACGATGACAAGTAACAATGAAGAACATAACCATCTGAAGATATGACCACATGGAGAAATAGATATGGCCCCAGATGGTTATGTTCTTCATTGTTACTTGCCATCGTTCACCTGTATCACCTGTATCCCCGTTGATCATCGTGTTGCACGAGCGGGTACCAGTGATGCCTCCATTCGTCCCTGTCTCGGGCGATTGTTGACCAATGTTTACGTATCGCACCAGGAACACGTGGAACGCTCTGAAGGACTTCATTAAAGGACTTCGTGAACATATCTGACCATCGCGTCGGCGGTCTTCCTCGTTCGCGTTTGACGTCCAGTGGTATCCAATCTGTTACAGCTCTCGTCCACCGGTTGTCGTCGAAACGCATTACGTGCCCGGCCCATCTTATCTTGTTCTGCTTGGCGTACGCGGCAGCGTCCCTGATCTTCGATCGTTGACGTAGGGTAGAACTTCGTAATCCTTGCCTCACTTGCGTGAGTCGATTCACTCCTAGCATCACTCTCTCAACAGCTCGTTCGATGACGCTAACCGCGTGTTCATCCTGCTTTCTCATTGTCCATGTTTCTGAAGCGTACGTCAAAGCAGGAGAAACCGTCGAGTTGAAAAGGTGGGCGCGGAGCCGGATGTTCTTGGTCTTCTTCACTACGTCCTCAATTGTCTTATATGCTCCCCATGCTGCACGTTTCCTCCTGCTCAGTTCCGGAGCTAGATCGTTCATCATGTTGAGTTCACGACCTAGGTAAGTGTAGCGTGAGCATTCGGTGATGTTCGTCCCGTTGAGCATGAAAGGAGCATCAGGCACTCTTCCGTTCCTCATGAACATCGTCTTCGTTAGATTCAGCCGTAGACCGATCTTTCCACACACTTCGTCAAACTGGGCCAGCATTTGTTCCGCCTGCGTGATGCTTGGGGTTATCAATACGATGTCATCAGCAAAGCGAAGGTGGTGTAGCTGCCGGCCGTCGACTTTCACTCCCATGTTGTCCCATTCCAACTTACGCATGACGTTCTCCAGAGCGGCACTGAATAGTTTCGGCGATATAGTATCGCCTTGTCGCACGCCTCTCTTCACGTCAATGATGATGTCCTTGTAGAATGGTGTTATGGTGGTTGTGAAGTCGTTATACAGCTCACGAATTATCTTGATGTAATGAGTCGGAATACCTTGATTGCTCAAGGCATCGATGACGGCTTCAGTCTCAACCGAGTCAAAGGCCTTCTTCAAGTCGATGAAGGTGAGACAGAGCGGCATCTTATACTCTCGTGACACTTCAGTGAGCCTTGACACGGTGTGTATGTGGTCTATCGTGCTGAATTCTCTTCGAAACCCACGTCTAACTCTCTTCCGATCCTGTTGAGAATAACTCGCGTAAAGAGTTTGTCGATTACAGACAACAAGCAGATAGGGCGATAATTGCCGATGTCGCAGGGATCTCCCTTCTTGTACAGCAACACGGTTTTGCTGGTCTTCCATTGTCTTGGAACCTTGCCTTCTGTTAGGTACCGCGTGAAGAGCCTTGCCAAAGTCTTGATGAGAACTGGCGAAAGATTCTTCAGATGTTCTGGCTTAATCCTGTCGGGACCGGGTGCTGTACGGTTTTTCATCGACATGATAGCATGACGAATCTCGGAAGGAAGAACAGACGGTGCGACATACTCGTCCTCCTTGAGATGGCATGGTGGAAGGTGGACGTGGCTCGCAAAAAGATCCGAGTGGAAGTCGTGGATGACCTTCTCCATTGATCTTCGGGAAGCAGTTATGGTTCCGTCGGGACGACGAAGTGCGGTCATCTTTGTCTTGAAGTTGACGAAGCTTCGGCGGGCGTTGCGTATACTTCTTCCAGCCTCCGCGGCGTCAACCATCACTGCTACTCTTCTCTCCTTAAGGTCTTCTTTTATCGCTTCTCTGCATCGCTTCGCAAGCTCGGACGTCAGTCGGTAGTTGCCTGTGGCTCGTGCGCGTCCACGTTGGCGTATCAGCTCCAAAGTCCCCGTGGTGAGACGCCTTCTCGTACTTCTTAGACTCTGAGCTTCCTTGGCACAACCGTGGAGATGTTGTACGAACCGTTCGTATTCTTCGTCGATGTTGTCCATCACGGTATCTCGCCATGAGCCGGATATCGAAAAAAACAGATCCCAGTTGGTGGTATTCATGGGACGATGTTTCCTGAACTTGACGGCTCTCTCTCCATTCCGCGGAAAGTAGAATTTGGCGAGCAGGAGACGATGGTCTGATCCCGTGTAGAACTTCGGAACAACAGCGACGTCCGTCAGGCAGTACCTTCTGTTGACGATGATGTGGTCAATCTCGTTATGGTACTCTCCACCGGGCGATTCCCAGGTCCAGCGTAGGGAAGAGGGCTTTTGGAACTGTGAGTTTCCATGGATAGTCCTCGTCGTCATGATAAACTCGGACAGTCTCTCCCCTTGTTCGTTCCACTGCAAACCATGGGTTTCGATGTGAAGTTCCTCAGTCGACCTTCTAGTTCCGATCTTCGCGTTGAAATCACCGACGATGATCTTGTAGAAGGTATGATCTTCTCTGTAGAACTTCTCCAAGTCCATATAAAATTCCTCGAGTTCGTCCTCGTCGTAGCTGGATGTTGGGGCGTACGCAATGAAGACGGTCAAGGCAGGGATTGATCCACATCTTGATATTCGCAAACGTCCGATTCGAGTTGTAAGTTGTTCGAACGAATCGATGTTCATGACCAAACTCGTGTTGACAAGGACTCCCACTCCACCTACTCCTCGACTGTCGCATGTTCCTAGAAACAGTTCTTCTCCAGTCTCAAATGTGGCGTTCAGCGGGTGGTGCCTCCTTGTCTCGGTCAGTCCGATGACGTCGTACTTAATCTTCCTTGCTTGCATCATGAGATCTTCGATAGATGCGTCCGATGCCAGCGTCCTCGCGTTGTAAGTACAGATCGTCATCATAGTCCGTCTCGTTTTCGGCAGCCTAGATCGCCTTTCAAACCTTGTCCCCACTGGCGCTGCCTTACCAGTGGCTCTTCCAAGATTAAAGGAGCTTTCCATATTATCACTGTGTCGAACAAGAATTTACTCGCAGGGATAGCTTGTTGGGCTCAAAACCCCCGCGAGGGACGATCGGAGCTTATTTGTGGAGGCGACTCCGAACTCGCCTCCTCACACACCTACCCGGGAAATTAGGGCGCAAGCTTTTAGTGGAGGCAGGGAGTCCGTCCCCCGGCTCCGCTTGCTTATCAGAGCAGGCGCGGGGTCGCTTTTGGTCGGCGATTATCCCCCTATCCGCCACATGGGGACGCCCCACGTAGCCTCGCGACTAACCGGCTGTGATCCCTCTATGAGGGAGATCCGTGGCTTGCCATCGTTATAATGAATTAATTGAAGTTACAACGTTGTAGTCCAAGCATAACAAGAAGCTACACAGACAAGATTTTCAGCCGACAGCCACAAAGCCACCGCGAAAACCCACTAAAAGCTCCGTGCCTTATCGCCTCACTGCCGCTTCCCGCTTTCCTAAAAGATAGGAAGTGTCCGTAGCCCAAAAGCTTAGAGGTTAGCTTAGATCGTATACTACGACTATGTACGGCCACGTTTGTAAACTCTGGATAAAGGTTATAACTAATGAAATGGCAAGTAACAGTTGAGTGGATGAGTACGCAAGTACGCAGTGATACACACGCATAGATTTACGTTCTTTAGAACAGAAAATATGCTGATAATAGACCTTGAGGGTACAAACATTGATAAAACGAATCCATATGGGGAGCGGCGACAAAGCAATACACATTCCACCGCGATAAATATATTCACAAACATGAGTGAGGAACTGCCAGTGTTAGCGCGCAATGCAGGGGTTTCTCATGCGAATCAACAATCCATTCGCGCCTGAGTATCGTTCAGGCAACTGTCAGTTCTGATCCAAACCCATTTTCCTTATGTTGTGCAACACTTCCTCTGGAATTGTGTGCGTCTTCATCGGTGACTGCAGCGTCTAAGAGAAGCTGTAATTGACTACGATTACAAACATCATGAAATGCCTGCAAAAGAGAGAGTAGTTGGAAATATATAGATATACATCAAAGACAGACATTAGACAGAGAGAAACGCAAGACAAATATGGTACAGCAATTAGTGAAAGTATGAAAAGCCCTAACTTCATTTTTAGGAGGTAGGGAGACTTTATCAAGCCTTGACGATAAAAAGAGACAGAAACTAGTTCCACATCACAGCTGTAAATAACTATCGTCGATTCGTTGACTGCGCGGAGTGGACATAACCGCGGAGCATGCGCCGCGAGGTAAAACGCTTGCTCCAATACAAGATCGCCATTGTTCGTCTCTCGCAACATGTTAACCGCGCCGCATGTGGTCCGCAGCGCTTCAGCAGTCCGTACGGTCAACGAATCGACGATAGCTGCATTGACGAACGACTGCGTGCCAAACAATTTTCCGTAAAACTGTAAACCTTTTATGTGCTCACCGTACAAGTACAGTCGATTCATTTCATATGATCAAGTGTGCACCCGCACACACCGTCCATCTTTGGCGTCCCCATCTCGGATTTGCGATCCCAAAAACGCGAGAGAGTGAGCAATTGCTATCGCTTACATCATTTAGAGATAAATAGTACCTAAAAAGAAAAGAAAACAGCGAGAAAACATCAGAATCGCTTAGCGGAAGGGTTGCGTCCTCCAAGAATCCAGGATGGGTACGCCAAAGATGGACGGTGTGTGCAATGGCACACATGATCATATGAAATGAACCGACGGTACATCATTGAAAAGGTGCGCACTGTGTTTCGATGAATGCACTTGGCTTCGAAGAATTTTACTTTTTGAAAAGGCCGATCGGTAGAAACACGTGCGACGAAAACAACTTACGCTGTGTGTGGCACTCAGACTAAACCTCAAATCAATCCTTCCTCACTCAATGAACTTTGCGTACAACACGCTGGCGTGGAGTGAGCCGTGATGGTCGTTCGTTGCGTGAAAGGTCATGTTTTCGCGTGTAATCCGCTGAGGCTGAGAGTTTTTTCTCGAAAAAATTATAAACACAGGATTGAAGTAGCAAAGCATAGCGACGCCCTCTAATCAATAAGCATTTCAAAAATGGACGCATGCGAAACGCAATGATGCAGATCTTTGAGCGCAAAGAGAGCACGCTTGTAGTCGAATGATGTGACAGCGGCGAAAATGTTGAGAGAAAGGCACTTTTATGTTTACATTTGTAAAATGAGTGAATAGATGGTTTTTTACGGTTTTCGAGAGTTTCGAGAGAGAGAAAAAGAGTTTTTATTACATTGTGCAGTGGATGTTTTGATTCAAAAACAAACGGGGCTTTCATTAAGCACTTCTTCCGGTTGGATAGACAGTCAAACATAGAGAACAAAAGAAATCTGATATATAAAGAATCCTTAGCTCAATTCAAAAATCTTCAAATAGCGGGGAACCACGACGAGTCCCGAAGCAAACGCTCTTCCAAATAGCGCCTATGGCCCCGGGCAGACTTCACGCGATTTGATCGTCGCGACTGAATCGCGAGGAGACAACTGTTACAACATCATTCCATGCAGATCAACTTGCATTCGGTTGTGATACTTTTCCAGACCGAAATTTTTGAATGTGAAATGAAAATGAATGGAAATCTTGGCGATTTGGTCGCGACGATTAAGTCGCGTGAAGTCTGACCGGGGCCTATAGGTACTGGTTCACTAGCACTTGAAATGAAGCACTGAATGTAACGAAAATGAAACAAAGAAAGGCAAAGATGAAAACAAAGATTAGACAACAAGAAATGAAAAAATGACGCGAGCCCACGCTGCCAATCTCGTTTGCCTGCACATCTAACTTTTCTGGTGCGATCAACAATGTCTCCAGCGGGCAACGATATGGCATCCAGTTGGCAGTCACAATACGGCGTTATGAATTAAGGCTGCCTGCTCATAGCATTGATGCGGCCCGCTGACAGAAATCTTGTATTCGCAGCCCCATCGTTTCGCGTCGCTGCCAGCTTAACGGAGTCGCTGCCTCGTCGTCGCCTTTTGGCTGCTTTTGTAGGAATGAATGCGCTCTGCAGCTATTTTCTGACTCATGGAAGATTATAGCTGCCCGCTGGTAGCCCGTCGCTGCCCGCTCACCGCCATTCCTACAATTTCGTCGCCCGCTCACTGCCACTTTTGCAGTATCGCCGCCCGCTCAGTGAAACTGTCCTTTATCGCCGCCGGCTGAGAGCCTGTGATTGTCTGAGTTGATAAAATGCCCCATCTTCCGTACATTCAGAAACCCCGTACGATGAGTCATGAACATTTGGAGTATTGCCAAATCGCGCCGCGACCGAAATCGCATGAGGTATGCCCGAGGCCATAGGTATTTTAGGCCATAGGAAGCAGTGCGATACGCGTTTTGTAAGGATGTTTTACTACGTTCAGAAAAGGAGAAGTGTGTACGGTTTAGGCATTCAAAAGCCTAAAAAAGAGAAAACTTAACGGGCTTAGACGTTCAGAAGCTTATCCATGGAAAAAGCGGCCATGGGAAAAGCAAAAAATATCCGGAATAAAATTCTGACCAATGGTTTTTAGTACACAGTATCACGTGCGCTTTCCTTGCACTTAGGCTACTATTGGTTCCACTTCATTACTCTCATAGAATGAATTTCACTAAATAATACAGCTAAAGTTCATACCTTTAGGGCAATCACTATAAAAACGAAAAGCACATCTAGCAATCCCATATTATTTCTCCCACTTACAATTTCCACTTTCATTCCTATTGGTTAGCTCGAAAGACAGTTTAGTTCCTCGAAATGACAAGTGGCTGTACTTGTACAGGCTCTTAGCAGCAAAGACTACGGACGTATCTGCGTCTTTATGATCGAACACTCTTTCGTTTCCCTAGCCGTCTGCTGTCTCCCTCATGCACATATCATCTTGGCCGGACGCAACGGCGCTCAGTCTTTGCGTGTCATGAAACGCGTATACCGAATATTTACTGCAACCTTTCATGATCTGATACCAAACCTCAAAGTTTTCTTGCAGAAGCGACTTTTTTTCGTGATTGAATTTTACAATATGTTGAAGCTTTGTCGACAATTCACGCAAAAGAAGGTGTAGCGCAAACTTTTCGTGAGCTACTTTAGAATTGCCAGTCATTTCCTTTGCTATGAAGATGCGTGGTTGCGCCTTCGCAGGTTTTAATGTTTTCTAAGATAAAAAGGGTGTAATGCTGCTCAAAATCCGACGATAATGTGGATAGCTGTTAATAGGGTTCGTTGCAGGATGAAGCTTAAGCTTTTTGAGATCTTGCGTTTGATTTAACATAAACACGCAGAATTACGCTAAAAATTCAAGACAGCACCTGTTATGAAGCTAAAAAAGACATATATAGATGTTCCCGATTTGAAAACATCAATGATTAAGCACTCTTTATTTTTTATTGTTAACTTGAAAGAAAGCTTTAGTGGCGCGCCATCCCACCAATTTCGCCATTTGCTGAAGGAACCTAGCCTACGGGTGAGCTACATTGCTAAAGCTTAATCTTTGAAAAAACCCAAATTGATCTGCGAGGTGGAGCCAAGACGATTTTTACATAAGTCTAGGACGATTTTTAACCAGGACAGTTGCAATACCGCCAACGTAACTTTCTAAATAAAACGACATGAATCTTGGACGCTTAATGGAGAATGTGGTATAGACCATGTGGATGCCATTACGTTGTAGGAATTGTTTATTCAGTAACAATTTTAGTCGAAGATAGTATAGACGAGGCTGATCCAGAAGTGAGCGTTTAGGGCTATTTATGCCATTGTTTTGGGCGTGGCAACCTGGACGCTCCCTTCTGGCAAACAATAGGTGCCATATGGGTATCATTCGATTTTGATAGATGCTTACATAAAAGTGTAAAGCGCCATATGCTATCAAACAGCAATGGGGGTGACCTGGCGGCTTAAAGGCAGTGTCCGGGCTGAAAGTCGATTTTGTGCTTATCCGGGCCTTTTCGCTATGCTGAATTTGAAAATCCACACTGGAGAGCACGAAAACGGCGAAAAAGAGCTTTAACGCAAGACGAAAATCAAAATGGGCGGGGTCCTCCCCAAGATGAATTTACGGTTCCAGCTTCCGGAGCGATCTTCTCACAAGGGAAGGATACCTGGTCGAAGTGGCATTTCCATATGAAATGTATACCATCTTGTAGAGCGTAAAACGCTGATTCCAAATCTTCTTTCCTTATTTGCAAAGCGCTTCTGCGAGGGAAGTTATGGGCATTTTCTGAAATAAAATTTTAGTGATTTGATTAAGGTAAAAACAGCAGTTGAGGTCTTTTCGGCGCTTGAAAGAACTAATGACTTGCACAAGTTTGTTAGATTGAAGGTATTGATTGCTTAAAACTTCCTGTAGTAATCATGGCCCCATCTGAGCTCACAGTGTAGAGTTTAGATGATTTTATTGTAGCGGCGTTCTTAAATTTTTGCATCAAAAAATTCCCATAACACCATTCCCAAAACGGCTTTGCAGACACCGAAAGCAGATTCGGAATCAGCGTTGCATGCTCTATAAGATGGTATACATTACATATAGAAAAGCCACTTCGACCAAGTATCCTTCCCTTGTCAGTTTCGCTAGCCGCCCTGACACCTCCACAAGTCAAGTGCGAATGCGTGACTTGAAACCGGAACCGGGAAGATCGCTCCGGTAGCTGGAACCCTAAATTCACCGTGGGGAGGACCCCGCCCACCTGATTTTCGTCCTGCATTAGAGGGCTTTTTCGCCGTTTTCACGCTCTCCGGTGTGGATTTTCGGATTCAGCACAGCGAATAGGCCCGGATAAGCACAAAATCTCAAAATCGAGTTTCATCCCGGACACTGCCTTTAAGGGCTTCCACGCTGGGAAGGGTTGTCAAAGACAAAAGTTATGATTACTATGCACAAATTATAACATTGACTAAGAACAAGTCGAAATTATCTAGTTACTTTAATAATTATCGACTGACTGTTTTTCCAGTTCCCTCGTCCTGTATTTCAACTTATTTAACCAGTTTATAGCTTCCATCTGCATTCTATTTGCCTCAATAGAAAAAAATGAAGATTGGTCATAAGCCTTTCTCTTTCTGATTGGTCCTTCTTTAGTCCGAGAAAGTTCATAGCATTTTGGATTTGTGCTTCTAAGTATTCCTAGAAACCCTTCAGAGAGATTTCTGCTCCTTCGATTTTTGCCATTTTATCCATAACGAAGGCATTGCATTCCGATGCCGCTGTTGGAAAATTGAAGGCTTGATTTATCTCCCTGATTTTGTCCTGGAGGCTGCTAACTGAAGAGCAAGCCGCTGAGATGCGTGTTTTGAATCCTGCGAGCTCATTCATTGTTTGTCTGGTGCGCATGGACTTCTACCGCTTGCCGGCTCTCATCGGCTGCGTGCTTTGGCACTGCAGGTGTCTGCTTTAGTAGTAGAGTTCCGGCTGGGTACTAAGTACACGCAGCTGTCGAGATGTGGAGGTTGACTGGCCCTAAACCTCTAGGCTCACTAGCGACTAGTTTCTTGCTGGATGCAAGAAACTAGTCGCTAGTGAGCTTAGCAGTGGAGCGCGTAGCTTTTTCTAGTTCCTTAGCAAGCGTGCCGTTGGCTTGAACGCTATGCTGGCTGGTAGGTTCTGATTCTGCCCAGTAAAGGATTGAGAAATGCTTGAAGTTCAACAGTTCTTGAATAATGTATGAGACTTCTAACCGCAAAAACGGTTCGTTCTCTGGTTCCTTACGAAAAAGACGCGCGAAGAGAGTTCTACTGGAATTTGGGTACTTGCTTACAAGAATTCTTCCCGCTTCCTGGTTCCTCACGAAAAGAGCGCGCTAGAAAAGTTTTTAGAGATTTTTTGATTAGCTACTGTTGACTGACGCCTTTACAGCCCTCTGGTCTCTTACGGAACGAGCTCGCAAAGAGGGTTTCAATTTCGCGCCAAGAGGGATTCAATAGTCAGTGGTTGATACCGGCTGTTTTCTTTACCACCCACTGGTCTCTTACAAAAAAAGCGCGCAAATGGGGTTTGATATTCAGCGGTATATGATTCGCTAACTGATGTCTTTACTAGCCTCTGGTCTCTTACGAAAAGAGCACGCAAGAGGTTTTCAACGATTAGTAGCTAATCGTCTGTTTTCTTTACCACCCACTGATCTTTTGCGAAAAGAGCGCGCAAATGGGGTTCAGTATAGTGGTCTATGATCACCAACTAACGCCTTTACTAGCCTCTGGTCTCCTACGAAAAGAGCGCGCAAGAGGTTTTCAATAAATTAGTGGCTTGTAATCCTGCCACGCGGAACTTTATCAGCTTCCTGGGTAGCAAACGCCAGAAAGTGGCTCGTAAGCCGAATGCACCAATTTGGTATAGAGGCGGCTTGAGGGCTTCCACGCTGAGAATGATTGTCAAGGACAAAAGTTACAATTATGCACAAGTTACAACATTAATTAAGAACAAGTCGATAATCATAATTACTTTAATGATTATCGACAGAGAAAATTTATCACATACTGCGGCAACTGAAGTCTCATACAAGTCGTCGTAGCTTGCCCTAAACCGAGCAAATGAGCTCTCGTGTTCAAATTGGCGATTTGAGATCTAGCAACAGGACGATTACATTTCTGAAGCGGACTGTACCAACAGTGCACGTATACAATACCGCTCATAATTCGTAAAAATAGTCTAAAAATAGCACTTTCGCTTACACGGCTGAAGTGTACTGGAGTTCATCGAATGCAGCGGCGCTTGCATTGCCTATCGCGCTTCAGAATGGACGAATTTTGAAATCGAACAATGTTCAACTCACATGATCGAGAATGCAGCAGTCTTCTGGACTACAGTAGGTTTTGGTGGGCAGCCAGTTCTTACCAATCTCTTTCTATTTCTGCTTAGATGATCACTCAATGTGCTGACAACATTACTTACATTGATTTGCTGCTGCCGGCACACTGTAGGGATAGTGTAGAGTACGATAAAAACTCACTTTGCTCAGAGCGTTCTAAATGCCCTAAAATCGGCCGGCCCAGTGTGAATATCTGATCTGCTGTTTGTGGTGACTACATTCTTGTGCTGTTAGTGGCACAGTGCACAAGGTTGCAGTAGGCCTGCGACATGTGCTGAATCTATGGTATGTCTATAGCATTGCTAGTGGGTAATTCCACGTGCTCGTCAAAAATGGAAGTTGATTTTTATTATGTCGCCACGATTAAAGAGTGCTCCCGATGTTAATATAGGGCCTGCTTGTTTGCGAACGTCGGTGAGTCTGCGGTCATTGCTCTTACAGTACGCTAAAAAAACTTTCTTAGAGCCGTATGCATTATCATCCCCGCCGGGGAGGGACCGCAGCTCAACAGAAAGCTTTATATCCTGAAGCTTTGAGCTTCTGGATTTCGCGCTGTCTGCCTATACGTAAATATTCCTACCTCCTCTACTATGAACATATTGAACAGGAGCGAGAAGCTATACAATCCTTTCTTAGCTTTTCGCATAATCCCCTGATAATCGCCCGCGGCCGACCTTTCTTTTCTTCGAAATCATTTTTCCTTCTTTGAAGCTAACCAAAAGCTTCTAGAGCTGTACGGACTATCTAACCCAATAGTGCCTAGCATGTTGCTGATGTGATGATGTGGTGGAGTGATGAAATTTGTGATAAACTTCAAGTCGAAAGCTGGGGTTTATCAAAAAATTCAATAAACTCATTTGCTCTCATCAAAAGCATGCTTAGCACTGTTGATATAAATGATCAAAAATTTGGAAAGTTTTCTTTGACTTCGAAGAAAGAAAAATGATTTTGAAGAAAAAGAGGTTGGCCGCCGGGATCACCAGGGAATCATACAAAGTTGGAAAGTTAGGCTTATACAGCTTCTCGCTCCTGTTCAATATGTTCATAGTGAAGGTCAGTAGGAAGCTTGCGGATAGGTAGCGCAGTAGCGGTAGGTACGTGTATCATCGGCCCATCTATAGCTCAATATGCATGCATCACAACACTGCGGAACAACGCGAACACGCGCGCTATCCTTCTACACTTTGTTTCGTTGAACACGTATTGGGTAGTAGTACATGTTCCCACAACTTGTTCCGTTAGAAACGGTTTCACTATCGAGTTACCAGTAAGTTACAGCATCCATATATAAAAAGAATCTCAAACAAGTTAACGTGAATGTTATCAGCAATGCTCAGCACAGTGAGACAAAAATTTGAAAAACAAATCGTGAAAGCAATTACCTACCGTATACCTACCCTGTAGACTATGGCACAACTCTAAAGTGTAAAATCTTGCGTCTCTGTCTCAAATCGCCGTCTTGCCAAGCCGAGTCGCATGGTTTTCTTGTATTTGGAGTTCATGAATTTGAAGCGAGATACTGCAGAACAAAACGATCTTTGTTGAAGTTATGGGGCGACCTGATTAACTCGCCTAATTCTGGCGACTGCTGCCTAAGTTAAACGCCTGACCCCTAGGACAGGCCGCCGACGGCTAAGTTAGGAGGCCGCCGCCGCGATTTTTTGCACGAATTACGGATAGCACTGTTTAACAGTGCAGCTTTTAATGCTCAATGTTTTAACCATTTTTCTCTGTTTGAAACTGAAAATTGAAAGCTTTTTGAGGTGTAATGATGGCTAGCTTACAAAACAGCAAAAATTCAGACAAATTTATCGAGATGAACCCAAATTACGGACTATTGGAGTGAATTATACGGGTACAACAGAAATTTGGAACTAATTGGGTAAGAAAAATTCTATCCAACGGACATAACCTTGTCAAATGTTAGCTGGCTACCCGGCTCCCGGCCTTGCCACACGCTGAGGGCCGCATGCATTAACATCCCCGCCGGGGAGGGGATTGCAGCCTAAAAGAAAACTTCATGTTCTAACGCTCCAGATATCTGGATTTTACGCTTTCTATCTATCAGTAAGTATTCCTCCATCCTTTACTATAAACATATTGAGCACGAGAAGCTGTACAAGCCGCATCCAGCGTTTTGTATGATTCCCTAATGATCTCTGGCGGCCGACCATCGTTTCTTTGAAGTCATTCTTCTTTTTTCAAACTAAATGAAAACATTCCAAAGTTTTATTGTTTATCTAATCCAACAGTGATATGCATGTTGCTGTTAAGAACAAACATCTTTGGAATCATAAAATTTTCGATGAACCACAGGTCGAAAGTTGGGGTTTATCGAAATTTTCGATATTTTTAGAAACTCATTTGTTCTCATCAGCGATATGCTTAGGACTATTGGGTTAGATAATCAGTACAAGTTTAAACTGTTTTCACTAAATTTGAAGAAAGAAAAATGACTTTAAAGAAAATAAGGTCGGCCGCCGGGAATCATCAGGGAATCATACAAAAAGCTGGAAAATGCGGCTTGTACAGCTTCTCGCTTCCGTTCAATATGTTCCTAGTGAAGGACGGTGGAGATACTTACTGGTAAGTGGACAGCGTGAAATCCAGATATCTGAAGCTTCAGGATATGAAGTTTCTTGATGCTGCCATACCCTCCCCGGGGGATGTTGATGCATGCGGCTTCAAAATAGAAATATGTATCCGTATCCATAACATTTTCCTAAGCCGGCCCAGCTTCATTACCTCAGCAGCCTGCCTCCAATATACACAGCATCAGCATCAGCATGTTCACTTACCCTCCTCATATGTCAACTCCAAGCCCTAGCTCAAACTTCGCAAAAAAATCGATAAAATTGGTGACGATCATAACGAAGAGTAGCCTACGACACCCGTATTTGAATTGTATGTGTGCTTTTTAGTCTGGATATTAAGAAATGGGTTTTCTATTTGAAAGATATACAGACGTCAGAGAGAGACATACGGAACAGACACTTAGCTTCATATATAAAACATCATTATTAAATTCAAGCTATATCTTCAATACATGAATGATTTGCCAATTGAAGCTAGACAGTATAATCTTGGCATGTTGTAGATGCTTGTTGTGGCTTGTTTAGCTATGCACCGGGATGGTATAACCTTCAATCGACTAAGGTTTCGGGTATCGCCTTCTTGAAAGTCTGACATTGAATCTTTCTCAGACTCTCAAGAAGGCTATGCCTCCGAAACCTTAATTAAAGGTTATACCATTCCGGTGTATAGCTAAAGAAGCCACAACAAGATCTATCAATTAACCATGTCTGTCCCCTATTTTTCATTTCTTAGTACACAGCAAGTCAGAACTGTATGCAGTTTTCTTGAAGCTGTGCCGTAACTGAGCGGTGTCTTTTATCTCTAAATTTCAGTTCTACAAAAAGTACTCTAGGATGAAGATCTTATTCTTCTTGACCGTCTGCTCAGCACTTGCACACAAATTCGATGATAAATGTCGGTGTCAAAAGAAAAACAAGTTGCAGTGGGATTGGTGTGACCCTTTGACTGAAATTGGTAAGTCCTAGCAATCAATGCCTCTTCCCACACACTCGATTTGAAGGTTCAGATCCAAAGCAGTCCTTCATGACAAACTTGTTGCAAAAAAACCGAGTAGTATTTGAGATTGATAATTGAAGATTTGACTATTTCACCGATATTGACTTAGCACAGCACTGAAATGCATAGTAGTAGCTCTGATCAAATTCTCGATGAAAGGATGAGAGGATTTGAGCATTTGAGAATGCAAACTCATAAGGTCTGATGCCTAGGGTTAAACGTGGGGCAGGCTTGCCCGAAAGGGGTCGTACTGGAGCGTGGATAGGAGAAGGAGAGCTGATCACGAACGAAATTTTCTGTAATGGAACAATATCATGCTTAGAGATGTTCTTATTGTTCTTGCAAGGTGAAGAACAAAAGCATTAACCCGATAGCCCTTCAACTAAGTTTACTAACGATTGCAGAGACTGAATACGGTTGAAGCAGCATAGTTAATAGCTAAAAATCCAAAGAACTTCGTTACCTACCGTTCAACTATCCGGGAGGCGTGCAAGTGTTACCCAGACAGCCGCCTGGTGTCGCAGCCAGCCGCCAGAGCTGGCACCAACGCCGCGGCTCAGCTACCGTAAGCGCGCTCTCGTCGTATTCAACCTCTCGCAGAGAGGTTTTCGCAGCAGCCTCGCACCTCATCGCGCTGAGGTGCGAGAATTCCCTCAGAGGTCGCGCTACTGCCACGTATATATTGATCAAGACAGCAGAAAATTTGTAGTTTATTTGAAGATACAATACAAAAAATATGCAAGAACAAAAAAGTTTAAAAAATAAATTGAGGAATAATTAATTAAGTTAAAAGCATGATATTATGGAGTGAATTTTCTTCGTTTATTAGGTAATTCCTCGTTTCCTTTTTTGATCTCAAAATTAATGAACTCTCGATTTTTAGATTTTATCCTTGCAAATCACTAGGGTAGAAATGCACAGGATTTTTTACAAACCCAACTGCCAAATATTCGTATCTACTACTCCGATGTAATTATTGCGGTAAATGCCCACAATATTATTTTTGCAAATCTCCCGAATTTTGAAAAATCAAGACAGTCATAGAAATCCGATTAAAAGCGCTGATCGAGCTCGGCGTCCACGTTAAATCCCATAACGATTTAAGCAGGGATAGAAAAAGGGATGAATAAAGCAAAATCAAAAGAAAATTTCAGGTCTCAACTTTATTCGCCATCACACAAAAGAAAAATCGTGCAACTTACAAGCTTATTTTTGACTACCTGAAAGAGTAATTAGAAAGAGCAAATTTTGAAATAATTCTAGATTATGAGAAGGTGATGAGATTTTTTGTATAGTTTTTGTTGCTTAAAAATTTTAATGATTTACTAGAAATTTGAAAATTTGATAATTGAAAATTTTAACTTAATTTTATAATTATTCCACCAATTTATTTTTTTGAACTTCTTTTGCTTTTGTATATGTTTCGTGTTGTATCTTACTAATAAACTATAAATTTTCTGCTGTCTTGATCGATATATAATACGTGGCAGTAGCGCGACCTCTGAGGGGATTCTCGCACGTCAGCGCGATGAGGTGCGAGGCTGCTGCGAAAATCTCTCTGCGAGAGGTTAAATATGACGAGAGCGCGCTTACGGTAGCTGAGCCGCGGCGTTGGTGCCAGCTCTGGCGGCTGGCTGCGATACCAGGCGGCTGCCTGGGTAACACTTGCTATGCACCCCAACTATCCTAAGCTGTCAAAAAGGCCTCATAAAATTGGGTGTGAGTTTGGTAATTAGCACCAAATAATTTCTGTAAGTTTTATAAACCATTACCTGCGATCCCAGCATCTGGAAGGCGTCATTTTTTAAAATGTTCAAGTTAGTTTTGAAGAAGCAAAAAGTCAGCTTCATACTTCTAACAAACTGATTATTAAGCCTTCCGTTTCCCAATTGTGTTTACCAATCTCCTTGTATAATGTGTTCCCAAAAATCCAAACACCCGCTTTTCACCATGAGTGCGCTAGTTTGATGGACTACCACAAAGCCGAAACAAGTCGAAATGACCCTTAATGTGTAATTTAAGAGGATGTGCTAACTAACGACGTATAACCTAAATGAAAGAATCTTTTTGGGGAAAAATGCAAAGGGGTCAGGCGCTCCTTACAAGGTCGGGCTACTGGCTTTTGTAGACCCATTAACTTACTTTTATAGTCCGCAAGCCGTTCCATTTTTGCTATGAGTAGCAAGCATGAAATCTGTTCTTGCCGCACTAGTAATTCGGCCACAGAGCATCCTTTCAGAAAATTATGGCTCTCGAAAGAACTCATATCTAAACCACATCCCCGTCAATTATCTGTTTTTGGGTCATTTGAGTGCAAACGCAGAAAATGAAGCGCAAAAAACAAACAAAAAATCTTTAAACTACAAACTTGTTTCTTTCCGAAATGCGACATTATGACAAAACGGAGGCGAGGAGGGTTCGTTCGAGTAGGTGTCCCAGGGGGAGGGGGTATTGTTTTCAGAGGACACATGGCTGACCTCTTGCTCAACCCAAACAGTCATACACATCAATGAGTACATGACAAAATAGCAATTTTCAACTCTCATTGCTTCTTTTGACAGTCTCTCAGTCGAACTCAAATTGAAACACTGTTCCGAAATGCATTCCTTGAATTGACTCAGATATTCAGCGACTGATATAGTGTTTTTGGGTTGTCGAGACACTTGCTCGCAAAAAGAGGCAATTGACACTTTTTTGGCATTTTTAGGCCTTTGTCAAGTATTGTTACACCAAGAACAATAGAGGGTGTCCTAAAAGTAAACACACACTTTTTAATCACTAATAACCTCCTCTCACAATGTCTTTGCTTAGCTGGGCACCATTTTTAGAGCTGGTTAAACTCAAATTCGTAATGTAATGTGGATCACTAATCTATTTTGGTTGCTGCAAAACTACAGTGGGAAAGCATACAGCGCCATTGTGAGATAGGCAGTTTAAAAAGCTTTAGAAATGCTTACTTCATTAGACAGCTTCTCAAAAGTCTTCTAAGCATTTAGTTTCATCGCAATTTTTTATGCACTAAAAAAGGTTGCTAAGTAGCATTAGCACCTAGCTCATATACAAACGCCACCACGGTAGAGTGTGAGTTTCATGATTGTAATGTGGAAAACGAGACGTCAGCGATAATTTTGGTGCACCCTGGATACAGCACCCACACTGATTATTCGACAGAAAACCCAAAAACTCACCCTCTCCCTTTTTTTCCGTCTTTTCTTCATAACTTCCTTCAGACTGCATAAATTTGAATCCGAATTCATGATGTTCAGCTGATCAAGTTGAATCTTTTGATATACTACACTTTCTTACTACTCCGTTTTCAGTCTGCTCGATTTTTGTGTGAGGATGGGTTTTGGTAGTGGTGTAACCAGGGTCAAGCATGGGGTGTGGCACGCCACACCTAGGGGGTCGTGTTGAGGAGTCAAAGGGGGAGTGGGTCGTATTGGGTAATCTGATAATAGTGATAACATGATATTCGTATCATATCCATAATCAGCATGTCAATTAACCCCTGTAGACAAAGTTTGAGCGAATTCTGAAGATTGAAGATACTAGGCTACCTAAGCGAAATGGTCATATTCCAACATGGTTAACTTTGGTGGTTTCAAAGGTGAGTTAGCTACCCGTTTTTGCACTCAAGACAAAGCACTACTCCTTCTTTGTCCATTTCAGAAATTCCGCTTCAAAAGACCTCCAAACTGTGGAGTTAGAAGCCAACCAAAATCTTATTTTTCCCTTTTTCCATTTTTGATGGCTGTGCTTTCACCAAATATTACTCAGAGCTAAGAAGACGAATCAGGCTTAAAACATTTCTATGGAATCTACGAAGTTTAGGCTATCGATTCATATAAATACTGTTCGCTAAAAATGCTTTTTTGATATAGTTAATGGGGTGTGGCACACCCCTTTAAAAGCTGTGGCAGCCAAAGTTAATCATGTTGGAAAATGCCATTTCACTCAGGTAGCCTAGTATCTTGAATCTCCAGAATTCGCTCAAACTGTGTCTACAGGGGTTAATTGACATGCTAATTATGGATATGTTGCCCATTATGATTGACACGGCCTTCAGGTAATGCTATCTTAGGTATATAATTCAGGAGGGGGGGGGGAGGTCTCATTAAGACAGCAATCAGAGGGGGGGTCGTAACCAGCGATCGCGTGCCACACCCCTTGCTTGACCCTGGAGTAACTCAGCAAAGAACACACATGGAAGATTCTAGTAAACAGGTCTAACATGTTCGGTAGAACTGTTCCCGCAGACTGTCACGCGCTAGCTGTTAGCGGAGGACTCCCTTTCCGTAGAGAAAGATAAGCCGGTGAATTTTGAAAAATCATTTCTCTCACACTTTAGCTACCGTAATCATACAGTAAGACGCTAATTTACAAAGCTGGGGTGCTTTTCGTAATCATCAGGCTAGATAGCCTCTATGCGCAAGTTTTCCTAGAAATTCGGGTCCTTTGATTTTTTCCCGTTCTAGCCTTTGAAGTTCGCCGTTGGGTTTTGGTTAAAATATTGATGGTCTTGTATTGACCGGAAGCTTCGCCTATAGAGGTTCTCGGACTCGCTGATTACGAAAATAGTGCTCTTTGTGGCGTAGTTTCTTTTAGCAGGGTTATGCGAGAGGAATGCTACGATATTACGCAAGTTCCTAAATTTGTCTGCCTTTCTCGCGTATCTGTAGAACAAATTTACCTGCTCCTTTTTGTAATTTGAAATCACTGCAGACAGTGCTGTCAGAGCTTGAGCTAGGCCCTTCTTTGTATGGATCGCCGAACTGTGACCTTACGAGCTCAAGTCCTCATGAACAACGTTAAAAATTTTGAGATCACATATGATCACATAAAACACATCACATCACAAGATCACATAAAACTTGCGCATAGAGGTTATCTAGCCTGATAATTACGAAAAGCAAGCCAGCTTTGCGAATGAGCGTCTTACTGTATGGTTACGGTAGCTAAAATTTGAGAGACACGATTTTCTCAAAATTCACCGGCCTATCTTTCTCTGCGGAAAGGGGGCCCTCCGTTATTAGCTAGCTCGTGATAGCTGCGGGACAGTTCTACAAAACCTGTTAAACCTGTCTACTAGAATTTTAAATGTGTGTTCTTCGCTGAGTTACACCACTACCAAAACCCATCCTCACACAAAAATCGAGCAGACTGAAAACGGAGTAGTAAGAGAGTGCAGTATATTAAAAGATTCAACTTGATTAGCTGAACATCATGAATTCGGATTTAAATCTATGCAGTCTGAAGGAAGTTATGAAGAAACGGAAGAAAGGAGAGCGTCAGTTTTTGGGTTTTCTGTCGAATAATTAGTGTGGGTAGTGTATTGATTGTCAGTAACATCTCCTTTCAGTAATCACTCAAGATAGAATTTTGATTACCTACAAATCTTGGTCGTTTCTTGCAACGGGCTAATAGTGCATAAATTGTATAGTGTCTTTACTTAGCAACATCTTTTGCTGAGAGATGTTTAACCTTTGATTCAACTAGCTTGGCGGCTAAAAGGCGGGGCTTTGTGACCTGATTAAGGCCGATCGCGCTCGCGACGCAGTCTGCGTCTCTCCCACGCGATTTCTGATCATTACCTAACCTTAATTCTATCACGAAGCTCTGCCTTCCAGTCGCCAAGCCAGTTGAATTAAAGGGTAACATGTCATGCGTGGTAGTCAGTATTAAATTAAATAGGGGAGTACTTTCGTTATACTGGCATTGCGCAATTCATTTATTGTTATTTAGTCGCAGAGGTGAAAGTTAAGACGGAGATGAAAATACTTTCTTATTCTACCTCAGAGCGTTGGGAAACGAGCGATGCAACCATTAACGTGGTCTATAAGGTAGGACAAGTCAGGTTAATGCTTTTCACTCCACATTGCAAACACTTCTGCTCCAGCCTCCGACGCAGAAGCATTTAAGTGGTAGGAGCGTCACCCTCCGAATGTTTTCCCCAGAAGACTGCTTTCACGACAAATTTCCAGCACTAAGAATTCCCGCCAATATCTTAGTTGGAGGTGATTTCTACTAATCTCTGACCATTCATAATCAAGAAAGCGACATATTTAGGAAGACTAGATTTGGAAAGTATGACTATTTCGATGGATAGCTGCGAGTTTACCACATGGAAGACTGGCAAGAATATGGGTATAATGCTCGGCTTCAAAGATAGCATAAATTGCTCGACCGTTTTGAGTGAGATGAAAGCCACTCTGCAAGACACAGGTGATAATCCGTTTAACGATGACCTTGAGAGGAAACCTTCTGACCCTCAGCAAAACCTGAGCTTCCAGATGGTAACGCTGCACCGGAAGTCAACCCTCAACAACCAGGACCAACAGTCGACGATCCAGTATCACCTGGTACAGAAGATCCAGATCCTCCTCACTCAGATAATATCTCATTCGTGAGCGCCATTGCACAACTCGCAGAAAAAGAGGGGTGTATTAAACTGGATCTCTGGAACACTTGGTGTATATCTCAATCTCTATTCAGTGAGTTATGAAGACATGTTATGAAGATAGACATGCAAAAGCTTGACGACGTTTGACAACTTTCACGCTTCCGTACAATTAAGAGATCTGTTGCCGTCTTTAGCAATAGGATTAACGAACATTGAAAACGCATAAAAAATAGGGATTTCTTTATGCATAAAGCCCTCGACCTATGTATGGTAATGGTCGTTGGCCCCGACTCAATTCGAAACATTTATTCAGATATTTGCATCTTTAAGCCCTTGCAGAAGAATCGGTTTTTCGAGAGATAAGCTTCGCTTGCGTGCGAGCATCATTCGATATGACAGGTGTTTATTTCAGTTGCTACTGTGCAATGGGCCAAAGAGGATGAGAATGACCGAGTCGATTTTCCGAATATGCAGGTGATCCGCTACACGGCAACATTCGTCAAAGTTTATACAGTGAGTGACAGAATGTTACAGACAATTATATATGCATGACCTATGCACACAAATTAAGGGAAGAAGCATGATGAAAAAAAACACAGAGTATTCGCTTTGGTTGATTCGTAGACAAGGCAGTGACACAAAAATCATCGCAGGAGACACCGTTGCAGGTAAGCTGACATTTTTTCCTTTTTGAATCGTATTGCAGGATAAATCTGGAATAAGTGCGAAACTTACGCATTTAGGTGTTTTTATCTCAGCATTGAATACTATCGCCGTGTTAAAATGCAATGTGTGGAAGGGTATGGATGTACAAAAGTTGAAAAAAAAGAGTAGAAAAGTGTGCAAGAAAAGCACATAGAGAGCCACAGCCACACACAAAAAGCCTGAATGATCCATATCACCTTATCGATTTGAATGTACTTTTGTACTTGTGTTTCAAACAAAAAGGTGCTTTTTTGCTGTTTTTTTGAACTTCTCGTCCCCAAGGAGATTAACAGCTCCGTATTTTGCTATCATGTGTCCTATGTCTATTCTTTCTGCACACGGCGAAAGCTCCGCAACGGCTTCGCATGTAGGATTTTCATACGCCGCAATGATAGCAGCGGTTGATTGAATTTGATAAAAAAAATATTCCTCAGTCTGAAAATTTTTGAGAAATTCGCTTCAATTTGCATCTGTAGCATATACAAGCATCGTATATCATACATTATCATATATAAACATTGCCCCAGTTTGCCAAAAATTTCGATTTTTCGCGGTGGATTTAGAGCAAAGAGTGTAAGGAGAAAAATTTAAGGTTTAGTCTCTTGATTCAACAGCACTTGATTTTGAAATGAACATCGTCCTCCTGAAACGAAAGCGTGTCTAAAAAACTAGGAGAAGAGTGCTTTCACGTGGTATGCATAGTCCTGAGACAATAGATTTTTGTTCTGAGCCAACACTTTGAAAAAGAGGTGTGAAAAACCTGCATCGATTCTGCTTATACAATACTGCGCACACTGACGAACTTCCATTGATCCACATCGACTAAAAGATAGTGAAAAGTTCCAGAAATCGAGGTGTCCTTGATCTGTGTTCTTTATAACAAGATGAAGGAGACAAAACAACAGAATTAAGCACTCGATCCAGTGCATGGCAGAGAGAAATGGGCGGCTGCACATCCTTTGCCTTTTGAGAGAAGAGAATGACAGATTACCTGAAACGTGCCTTTATAAGTTCTCTTATTTTCTTAATGCTCCATATAACGAGGCTAACAGTGGGAATAAGGTGCGATTTGAATCAAGAACTGCATATTATCTATTAACTTTTACAAAATTGATGCTTACTCATGCTGGGGCATAAGAAAGAACGTAAGAAACATATTATGCTGTAACAAAAGCTTTGCAAAAAATGCTCAAACATCTGCACGAATATTGATTCACGTTAATGACGCCGAAATCAAAAAAAGAAATCAAACTTCAAAAACTGCATCTCTGTCCGAATACCTTGACCAGGGCTCAGCAGAAGGTGGCAAATGCCAGACTGAAAATTGTTTAGGAAAAATATAAAAGGGATATCCTATATTTATGTTTGTACATACGCTATACAAGTACTACACGACTGACAGCAAAAACATCGTCACCCTCAAAAATCCCAATTTTTCCACTTCAATGGCAATTTGAACTGCCTCGTTCAATCTTATATATAAAGCTGAATGTCTGTTTGTCTGTCTGTATGTCTGTCTGTCTGTATGTCTGTCTGTACGTATGTTCCGAATAGAAAATTCCATTTCTGAACCGATCCGGACCAAACTTGGCACACATACACTTCGGGCCCCGGCGGGTGTTATAGGCTACTTTTCGTCATCGATCGATATCGATTATCGATTTTTTGCAAAATTTGAGCTGCGGGGCTGAAATTTGACAGAGGGATGTAATCGAGCATGCTGATCACTCCCACGGGGGTGATCAGCATGCTCGATTACACCCCTCTGCCAAATTCCAGCCCCCTAGCTCAAATTTTGCAAAAAATCGATAAAATCGACATCGATCGATGACGAAAAGTAGCCTATGACACCCGCCGGGGCCCGAAGTGTATGTGTGCCAAGTTTGATCCGGATCGGTTCAGAAATGGAATTTTCTATTCGGAACATACGGCGGAGCCGGGTAAGCCAGCTACATAGTACAAATATAACGATGTGACTGCAATTTGGTTCCTTTTTCGATTTCCAGCCATGGAGAAAGCACAGCAAACGCGTACATATATGTATGATCTGGGATTATATGCCTGAGCAAGTGTCCGCTGCAAGGAAATCCTGTGGATGGGAATTTGGTCAAAATTTTTTCTTACATTTTGGGTCCAATCTTTACGTGGATCAGTCTTTTGTGTTCAGCACGGCTTGTACAGTTTGCTTTGCTTGACTGATTAGTATGTCACTCGCATTTTTTTAATTTACCTTGCGGGGTTACCATAAGAAGCATACATTAGCAGTGTATCAATATAAAGCAAGTTGATAAGTTCAAAATGAGAGCCTTGTGTCCGCGAACTTCCTCTCTGTGGGTGATTTCTTTTACAGAAATGTAGGCTACAAGCAACGAACTTACGGAATGCATTTATAAAGAAAAGGTGCATTTGATTTCATGATAATTTGCTTCTACCTCCTCACCCTCTTCGTCAAACTTTTCCATTCCTTGTCAACCTTTTATTGCGATGCATCACCCCTAAATCTGAGGGGCTAAAATGACACTTTTTAACCCTTTCTGAAAGTCAGATTACCAAACACATTCGGTTGTGTACGGTCACATCTAATGGTATTATATTATGTTATTCGAAAACCCCTTGTCTTATTACATGTCGATCCTCCAGACACCCTGTCCCGTGGACAAAGAAATCTCTGGGAAAATACCTAGGTATGTTTATATGTATCTGGACAAGTCATGACCTGTATGTATTTTTACACTACTTGATTGAATATCAATTTGCCAGAACCAATGGACAAGAATCGCCGGTTTAGTTTCTGTTCTCCATGCTTATTTCGGGCCAGATTATATCCCGCAGTGAGCTTCAAAGAACGACATTCTTTTCCAGGTAGGAGCGCTTCGCAATGCAGTGCACTGCTGGATGAGTGGAATCGCGATCCAAATAGCGTCAAAGAGAAAATTTAGGGATGTGACCTGTGGATCTGTTTATTCCCAACATTAGAGAACAAATAGGGTATCAGCTTGTATTCAACGCATCGATAAAGGACGTCAAATTTTAAATTCATCTAATCTAAACATATTCTCAACCTTTTGTCGCCCATTTTCTCTCATACTGCTACAGTCTAAATAAAGAAAAAATCAAGACATGTTATGTACAACATAATTCCATAAAAACTGAAATACCACTCGGCAGCAACTGCTCGTTCACCGCGCATAAACACAGACTTATAAATCTCAGACACTCGCATCAGCCGGCGACCGGCTGACGACGGCCCTCCTGCCGGCGGCCGCTCCAAAAATTTGGGCGGAGCTAAACGCCGGCCTGGTGGCCGCTCCAAAAAAATAATACCGGGGTGGCCGCTTGAACGGCCGTCAGCCGGTAACATTGCCATGTCGCGGGAAGTGAGCGGGATTTGAAAATTGCATGATTGAGCTACGTAAGCAAACGCTCTGCTTCTCCTCTTTTGTGACTGAGCGCCATTTTTACACTTCGTTCTTGTCTTGTTTACGTAATTCATCGTTAGAAGAAAGATTTGTATGTTTGTCACTCAAAACTACCTAGAATTTCGCAGTAATGTTATTCTATCTTTGCTAATACCGCTCTCTTTTTCAGAATCAAAGGAAAATCCCAATGACATCTGTAGCGCCTTCCTCAAATTTGTTGCCTGTCTTGTTGGCGATAAAGAAGTAACAGGCCGAGCTGGAATGTACTGGCTGAGGAGTATAAGGTTTGAATTTCGTCACTTTTTGACTGTACAAAAAAGAACAAAGGGGCACATTTCGTAACCATCTTTTTCAGGAGACGAATGTGATATGCATGGTATTGAGATTTTGCGCTGTGCAACCAGCGTGCCATTGCTTGCACTCGTTGTATCATCCTTACCCATGATGGAGCATATGTCCTTTCGACTAGCTCTCCATGTATCTCAGCACGCATTCATGGATTACGGGTGACTACATTTACACACATTTCTACATACGGGAGCTGAAATCTACCTAGTTCGTGTTCTATTGCAAGACTACTGACCTTGCGCCTAACTCCTAGTATAGACTCCACAAGACAAGTGCGTTCTTATCAAAAATTTGACTGGAACTAGTCCCCGTGAGTTTGAGGGAGGACAACATTCAGTACGTGTCTGCTACAATTGCTTGAGCTTTTCTTGAGCTTTTCTGTATATTTACTGATGTTGAATATATCTCATGTTCTACGGATTCCCGGTATTCCTATGCCTATCTTTGTGTACACTGCAAAAGGTAAGTAGGATTACACCAATCATTTGACAGAAACTAATCTTGGTGAGTGGTTTAGGGGAAACAGTCACTGAACGCTTCCTGGGATAGGTCTTGGGTTGCTCCGCTCACTAACATAGCAATTCCTGAGCAGGTAAGTCTTGGCATTAATGATCTTTTGTCAAAAGCTTATCTTGTTTGCAGACGTCCGCTGTGTGGCATTCACCCTAAAGAACACGAGAGTGCAGCAACCAGTCAACTCGGAATGAGCAGCGAGCGGTCCGATGTGCTATCTTCTGCATCGACTGGTTCTCATGTACAGTCATCTTCTCGTAGACATAAGAAACGTCATAAGAAACGGTTTTAAAGCTTCATTAGATATTGTATTAGGTTGTACGTATCAGTCTTATTTGTAATTAATGCCTCACTTGCACCCCACCAGCCGGTCTTTGTGCTGCCGCCGGCCGGTGCGAGTGTCAGATTTGTAACAAGCACTGCACCAAATCTCTGCTAGCCTTGGCAATACATCACAACAATACACCTCGAGGTATAACACCCAGCCCGAGTCTCAGCATTGTTCAAGGCTAAGCTTCCGGCTAAGAGACTACTCATCGACCGCCCTTAATTGCACCAGGCTTTCTGGACAAACAGAACCGATTATGCTGCGAATATTGGCCCTCCTCTGCAATGGCAGCTTTTTGGAACTCTGTCTCGTTATACAAATCGGGGTTATCGTTAAAACCGCAGAATCATTGCTTTTAATTCTATTGCCATTTTAGGTCATAAAAGATAGATGGCTGTTCATAAAAATTTTTGAAGGGTGTTTTACGAGTTATGAGACATACGTTTTGTAACTGTAGAAATTCTCTCCGTAATATCCGTGCGGCTTTTTGGGTAATTTTTCAAATTACTTAAAGTAAAGATCGGCTGACATTTTACACAAACGTTTTGTTTTTCAACATTTTTGTATCAAAGTGATTTTCCCAAAATGCGCTTCGATAGTCCACGATATTTGCAATCTGTATTTACCCTGTCCAAATTCGAAGTTTTAGAATTCTTGATTTACTGCTAAAAGGCTTTGACAACTTATGAATAAACGAATCTTTTGCAATACAATGCTTTTTTTGCATCTCCGCCGCTGATTCTTTGGAATTTCGACATAATTTCTCGAATGTCGCTAATTTTTAGAGATTGCGTGGTTTCGTTTATTAAATACTTGGTAAGCTTCGGATTTTAAGGCTTCCACACATAGGTAGTACCTGAATTTACTTTAGGAAGAAGTAAAAGAGTAATTACTGCTCTAAAATTTTGTAACTTTTGATTTCCAGTACCAAATGTACCGCTTGTCAATCTAAAAAGCAGCGAGTTTTTTCCAATTTTTGCATACATCGCCAAGAAAAAGTAACGGTAATAAGAAAACGAAATTATGCATCTTAGTAGTCATGCTGCTTATCTGTTGATGTTCTGCCATATTTGAATGAAACGAATGTAATTTTTTCACTCCAAAAACAGATTTGTGGATATTCTGGATATCGTGATTGCAGAGTTGCGAAAGCAGCATGGCTTTGCAAGATTGCTCTGTTTAGTTGTTATTTATTGCTCCTTCGAATGTGTGAAACATATTCTGAAAAATTAGCTAGATTTGGGATAAGGCAACGATGGATTGAAAGATCGTGTATCATATGAGCGCCTTTTAAATAAATGGTTCTGAAAGCCTAACTTGTACAAAGAGCAGGAAATTATGCCATGGTGCACAGGTTTTGACCAACCTCATTTAGAGAATTCAAATATACCAAAAAACGGTATCATCGATTCGTTGACCGCAGGACTGCTCAAACTCTGCAGACCACGTGCGGAGCGGCTGAATTGTCACGAGAGCACGACTTATACTGGGGCAAGCGTTTTACCTCGCGATGCGTGGTCCGCAGTGATGTCAGTGCGTGCGGTCAAAGATTCAACTATACTAACAATTTGGTAAGTTGTCAAAGCATGCAATAAGACGGCAACCAATCCAAGTTTCGTGAAGCCTCTTATTCGCTTCAAATCATAAGTATTTTTTCTTTTCAAAAATTCTATCAATCCAAACATTCAGTCACATATATGAAGGACTGTATGAAGTAAGGATGGCCTCCAAGCTATATGTCATAGCTTAATATATAGCTTTGGCTATAGTGTTATGCGTATTAAAGCTCCCGAGCATGGATCGGAGGCACGTACTAGTTCAACACCCAAAGAATATGAAGTACTTGTGACATATGTACATAAAGTAGGTTATATTCGAGAGCCCATCATAACTGATGTAGTACTGATCTTTATCCAGAAAAAAGGCTAAAACAGAAATTTAAAAATTCAAATGTTCATCGTTTGTTATATACCACAGGCGATTGCAGAGCTGAGTTCACGAGCGAGAAGTCAATTGTTGTTGCAGATGCTATGCTTGACATGTGTGTGGTAGACAAATGATGCGTTTAGGCTCACTAATTTAACGGAAGGGAAAAACTGCTCTAAACATAAGTAGCTGCAGTCCAAACATACGTACATATTGAAGAAGAGGTCAAAAAATAGCAGAAAAGTACAGGGGGGGGTTCCTATGCGATAATACTCAACGTAGGAATTGAAGTGTCAAAGCAACGGCGCGATTATGCCTATTTCAGAACAGCCCATGAGAATGAAGTTATTAGGTTGATGCATAATTCCTGCACCAAAATAAGTACAGATTGCAATAATCCCAATAATTATCTCAAATAGGATTCGATATATCGTCAGATAGAGCAAACCTAGCTCTACAAGATAGTGCTTAAAGATTTGTAGCAGCTTTGATCCAAGCGAAGATTGAAGCCAAAAACGAAAAAGATCCAAGCGCCCAAAAAACCAAGAAAAAATTGGAAGTCCGTTCAGAAAAATCCTTCAAAATTCCTAACATGCTCATGCATTGTCATCACGTATAAGACATTTCTCTATGCAGTTGCTGTATTTTTCGGCTTGAAAATGAGAAAACGAAGTTTTTCATGTTTTTCTGAAACAATGCTGAGACGTTCTAGCACTGACATTTGTATACTATAGGATCTTAGAAGCGTGAACGTAACTTTCAGCTCTTTACAGCAGCTGGTTTACGAGAAATATCGAATTTTTAGCAACTAGGCGAAAAAAATTCGAATAAGGAGAGCTAGATTCTTCATTTCTCGTAAACTAGCAGTTCTAGAAGGCTGAAAATGTAAAGTTTCACTGCTAATGGCATGTACTATACAACTGTTAGTGCTAGAACATCTCAGCACTAATTTGGCAAAAACATGAGAAACATCGTTTTCTCATCGTCTAGTTGGGAAAAAAATACAGCAACCGCATATATAGATGTCTTACGTGGAATGTCTACGCGTGAGCAACAAAGAAATTTTGTAGGAGCTTTTTGAACGAATTTACAATTTTGTTCTGATTGGTCTTAAGGTTTTCTAACGCATGATTTTTCAGTTTTCGGCTCAAAACTTCGCGTGGATCAAAGCTGGTGCAGATATTTGAGCAAAATCTTGTAGTGCTAGGTTTGCTCTATATAATAATATATCGAATCCTACTTGGGATATAGGTTACTCCAGATTATTGCGGTCTGTACCTATTTTGGTGCAGGAATTATGCATCAACCTAATACATTCATTGATGTGCTGGGGATTCGGGCACTGTGGTGATATGTAATGAAATGTGCTTGAATCATATAAAGATTTGAATGTGATCAAAGGCATCGTCCCACCAAATTGGGGGTACCTGGCTCTGGTAGTAATGTATTAGGGTGAACAGTAAAAAATTGGACACCTAGAGAATAATTGTAGATTTCTCAGGAAACGAAAGTGGTTGAACTTTCCAATTTCGGCAGGTATTAGAACATATTGTTCTCTTTCAGACAACGCCCATATAAGGTCATCAACGCATTTTTACTTTTATACTAGCTGAAATGCAAAGTTAGCCACTTCGACAAATTATAAACTTTGAGCAGTATCTGCGCAGTGAACCATGTGAAACTATTCAAAGAACCATTGCTGCATTGAAGGAAGGTACAGCCATCAAACCCTCGATTTCTTGCGGGCTCAACGGTTGTCTCACCAAAATTTAGTTGCCGAGTTTTTTGCATTTTGTAAGCCTGTCGGACCATGTCTAGCACTGTATGGGCCTAAAATCGCACGAAGTTCCCAAAAATTCGTTTTCTGGAGGCCCCGCGGAGGCAACGTGAACGAGTTGTACATTCCAACTTCAGCCTCAGCCACAGTAGCAGCAACAGAGGGGAGGTGGATGCCAAGTGGAGGGACATGTTCAAACGCGTAAGGGAGGAGACTGAAGGAGTCGTCCGCGTACCACTTTGAGCGAATTTTTCTCAGCGTGGAGGGGGTTAAATTGAGTGGGACTTATTGCAATGGCCTATTTAGAGGTCCCTGTAATATTAGGTTGATTCATAATTGATGCACGTTTTCTATACTTCAACTCAGCCGAGATAATTCTTCTTTGAAAAGACATTTCTGGGCGCAATAAAATCTATTGTAACCAACAAATCAGTGGCTATAAAACAGATACTTTTGCGTGACTGTATCTAGCATAAGAAAGATTTTCTGGTCTGAAGATTGCCAACAACTTTTTTCAGAAGCCTCCACTTTGAGAGAGCATAACTTAAGTTGAAATGAAGTAGGATAGAGCAGACTTCGCTCATCGTGTAGCCAAGGGCCTCTTGAGCAATAATGCCAAACTTGGTTTCTATGGAAATTTTTGAAAGAAAATTTCGCGAAAAAGTCGAAAGTACTCACTTTTTTCCGGCATCTCGGCGGGTTCAAAAATCGGTCATTTTTGAATTATTTCATTTTTCTCCGCTGGAAAGTGAGAAAACCCTAGCGCTTTTCTACCATCAAATAAACTAGGTCTACCTTTGCTAAATAGTGCAAAAGACCTGCAATCGCCTTTTGCTTGAAAGTTTTATATGACACGGAAGGGCCGCGACCATTATTGAAGTTCGCAATTAAATTTTCCGGCTCAGAATTCATGGAGAATTTTGTTCAAATAGCACAAAGTTTAGTAATGCTTATGCATATTTTTTGAAATTAATCCTGCTATTCCTCATGGATTTAGGGCAAAAAAAAGTGGAAAGCAAAAATTTTGAGATTTGGTCTCTTTTATTTGAAGGCTCAGAACTTTGAAATGAACGGAGATGTACGAAAGCGAAGGCATGCATAAGAAACTAGAAAAAACGCTCTTTTAGGTAACACAGAAAGTTTTTGAAAGAATTGACTACACATCAAATACCAACTCTTGGAAGAAGAGGTGAGAAAAACGTGCATTAATTATGAATCAACCTAATAGAATATGTGAAAATCCGCGCGACCTCAACTTTGGTGAGACACTGCTTTTAAAGGCAGGAGATATGGTCATTAGCATTTTTGGAACGACATGCGTGCTATTTACTTCTATGCAAGTGAACGCATTTATCTGGCCACCATTTAATAGAGCTCTTCGCGCTCTATCCATCCATATGCATTACCTCAAAGTTTATCTATCTTCGGAAGATATAGGTTAAAACATGATTTTTTGGTTTTTATTGTGCGAAAAAATCGCTATTTTTCAGGTATTTTGCTTTTTTTTATCCAGAAGTAAAAAAAAATCTTGTATCTTCAATATATTGTTGAAAGAGCATGAAGATATCTTTTGGACGATATGTCAATTTCTTTACGTATAGCAGCGCAAGAATGAGAGATCTTCAAAAAACCCTGTTCGAGTTCTTCATGGCACCACCGTAAGGTCATAGAAGAGGAGCGTTGACGAGTCACCAGGATAATAGGCGAAGGTCGCTTTTGTAAGCGACATTCGAGTTGCAGCCTGCTTGTTGCTGATTGAAACAAAAAAATTCAAAATGTAATAAAAATCAAGCTGTCCCATTCTTTGCCGTTCACTCTAGTAGTAGTAGACCCCCTAAAAAAGCGATGACAGAATTGCAGCGCGAAAGGGGAAGGGGATCTATGAAGTCTACAAATTGCCCCCAAGTAGCCCGGATCTTACGACAGGCTCAGGCGGCTACGAGATGCATGCAGGGTAGAGACGCAGAGTCGTTGCGGATCCCTGCTCTCATGACTGTGTGTGCTATGCGTGCTCTAATTTGCAGTTCGAAATTGCTGTGTGGGCGGCGTCCGGGCCAACCGTAAGACCTGGGCCAATTTCAGAGCAAATTTCAGGCTTGGTAGACCCCCTCTTTCGCTCCGAACTTCAGTCATCGCTTAAGTAGAGGGTCTACTTTAACATCGCCACAAAAACCCGACACCCATCTTTTCGCCAAGACACTGCTTTTAGTACAGCATCTGAACTCGTCAAGCTACCAAAAACAATGAACAGAAGAATGGAAGTTACTGCTCTTCCATAACGTACTCTGTACTCTAATAACAAGCATCGTTCATAATCAGACAATTGCATCGGAAAGTTCGCGGCCTCAAAATCTTCGAGCAGCGGCCCATGCATATTTTATCGGGAACGCCGTGGCCAAAGTTGAACTTGGGAAGAAATTATCGGGAGAGTCTCGACCAAACCAAATCACCCGGCGGGCTGCGGGCCTTATCAAAGGCCACACTTCTTACACGCTGTAGCTTAAGGCGAACCCATGTGAGGTACGTCGCTATTTGAGGTACTCTAAGCGTTTATGAGACTGGTAGCTTCGGATCTGATCCTATCTGACAGAGGTGAGTTTCTATGCTTTTAAGTAAACTTTAGCAGCTGCACGAGCGTTATCGAGGACATTAGATGATGTCGACAGATGACAAGTTGGTCTATTGGCATTCAAGTCTTCACTGTGAAGGACAGCCAAAAGGTTCAATCATTCTTCCTAGGCCCTAAAGCAGCTAAACGGGTCAACTACAGGAGCTTAACGGGCACTTACAGGTTGCGCCGGCGGTCACTTATTGGGTCCAATATCGGCTTACCGGGCAGCTCGCGACATGGATGATTGGTGTTTGGACAAGCACCCGCGAACTTAATGATGCAATTATTTGAGTATTCTTGAGACGCTTCTAAGCTAGCCTTGGCCTTTTCATGGAAGATTTATGAAGAGAGGTGCGCTTTTCGAACATCCTAATCGCTTCGCGCAGGAACACTCCATAAGTAGATCGTGGCTTACGCCACACACCTTCATCAGCAAAAAAAGTTTCGTCGCCCTTCCCTCCCCCCCCCTCCAAACGGAATTCCTGGGTACGCGACTGATATATAAAGGCTACTGCATGACGAAGGCAGAAGTAGTGTGTAAATAGGCATGCACACATGTACCGAATCGCGGATAAAAAGCGGCTTATCTTTTGTTCGGTCAAAAGATCTCTCGACACCGAAGACTCTAAGGCTCTCAGGTTGCGAAGTGAACTACGAAGATCTCTCTATCCAAGGTTAATAATATGCTTGCCTTTTCTCGTAAGAGAACATCACCATGTCAAAAAGGCAGGCCTGAAGAAGAACGCCGTGAAGTGTCTGAGTTCTGGCTTCTCTTTAACAGGATTTTTCGCAAATCTTAATATTCCCCTGATCAAAGAGCTGCTCAAAACATGGAAACTAGGATCATGGAAAAATGTCGGTTTTAAAAATGTTATGACATTTTGAATTCAGAAATTCAACTCGGACAGAACTTATGCAGCAGTGTAGTACATATAAATCGTCATACCAATCCTTTCTTTCATACCCGTCGTTCGTATTATTGATCGGTTGAGCTTTCATAATATCGGCGTAGTGTCTGCGTCCTCGCGCCTTGCGAGAGTGTACGGTTTGACGTTGTAATTATTAGTGGCGCGAGGATGGAACTTCAGGACGGTGAACATTTGGGAGTGCATGGACTCGTAGGACATGTGATCGAGCTTGGTTTGAAGGTTGTTGGTTAACATCTGCATGGTCGGTGTCGGCCGCGCCGTCGTGCCTTGGTGGCAAACGCGGTCGACTCAGGGCCCGGCACAGATTGTCTGGAAGCAGCGTGGACTTCGTTTTTGAAGCAGGAAGCAAAGGAGATATCTTTTTCGACGAGTCCAAGGGGCCGATACCAAGAATAGGCGCCATTAATCGAACACAAGCTTTTCGGACAGGTTATCGCACGATTGACATGCTCTATCGTGTATGGCGAAAAGTGCGCGATTTGAAAGCAAGGCTCAAATAAACAAATTGCTTGCTTATAGCGCGCACAGAATCATATGACACTAAAATTGAACTGTATACATAGAAAATCACTTGCAAAAGAATTATGCAAAAAGATCCGAAAACTTTTGTGAAGTATTATCTTTCCATTTTCATTTCATTTTCATTAAATACGCTCGAGGCATACCAGTGAAAAAACAAACAATGTAATTGTTAGTTTTACACAAAGCACGAATAACAATAGAACATCATATGCTTCAAGCCCAGACAAACTAAAGAATAACGACTTAGCTTGCAAGAAGATTGCTGGAAATTACGAATGTACAATACCGCTCTCAGAACGTGCAAAATTTCCGTGAATGGCGCGGAATTCCCGGAATTCCGCGAAGGTCCGCGACATTCCCGGAATTTCGCGACATTGCGGGAATTTCGCGAAATCAACTCGAACCACGCAAACTACGCAGCGCCATAACTTCTTTCGGAATAAGCATATTCTGAATCCGAAAGCAGCATTGTACTCAGCTCATTAAGGCGAATCTTTTGGTGTACAACATGTGCTTGATATTTCGATTTCAGTGTTTTTAAAACTTTCTGCTCTGACGTCTCTTCGCAAAGGTGCGAAGCGGCAAGTATTGCCCCCAGTAGATTCCAGAAGGGACTCTTCGATAGTACTTTTTCTGTAGAATATGGCGCGCCAAAAAACTAGCCACACTTTCCTTTTTAAAGGGAGTAGAAGAGGCTGTTGGATTCTGGAAAAAGCATGTCGTTCTAAATTTTTCTCACCATAACCCTAAAATATGAAGCTTTTTTACTAAGCAGATATGATTTTCGTAATCAGCGGGTCGGGTAGCCTCTACGAGCAAGTTTTCGAGATGTTTCGGGTTACAGAGAGTAGTTTTTGTTCTATAAATGGTCGTCGTCTATTCTCACTGCGGGAGTGGCTTGTTTCCACTTGTAAATAGTCAAGATGGTTTCTGAGATCACAAGCAAATTTTTTTGGAATTTTCAAAAATTTTCACTCCAAGAAAAATCTCCGCGAGAACCCTTTTCTAAGGTTTTTGATGTCATACCTTCGCTGAAATTTTTAAGCATCCCAAAAAATTTTTAAATAAAAGGGCATGAGTCAGCTAACTTCACTTGCCCTCGTCCTCCTTCCCTCCCACCCCCAAATTTGTCAAAATGTCCTGTTAATGTGTATGCTAAACGGCCGACGAATCCAAGATGTTGCAATACGGATAATGTGCGCAGTGATTTACATCGGTATGCGAATTGATTGGATTGCATAAATGACGCACGAATCACTCGAATTTTGCATAAAAACAGGGGAACGCTTCACTTTTGATGTTCACATATTGTGAAGAGATAGTATCATTAGTAAAACTCGGAAAAGGCTATGTACGCGAAAATACAATTCTTCTGCAGACGTGTCTTAAACAAGTGCACGGTTGTGCCCTCTCACTGCATATCCGTGAAATTCGTTGTTTGCGCTCTATCACTTATCCTAGAAATGAACTTTGTCAAATGTTCACACATTTATTGTATTTGGAAATTGTGCCATGATTTCATCATGGCACGATTTTCGAGGACGTTCAACTTGTTATATGTTCTTTATTTTCCAGCTAGCTGTGTTATTGCATTGCTTGAATCATTAACAATACTCGTTTGTCTTGCGTCACAGATATATATGCACGTGCTACATTTTTTTACTGCAATTCTATTAGGTTGTCCCATAAGTCTTTTCATTTTTGAGTTGCCATAAAAAGTCACGCACTTCTTATTCTAGATAGACATGTGAATACCATTCGATAGAGCAAAGCATGCTGTATAAGATGGCATTTATGCTTTTGCACAAGCTTCGGGTCCATTTCAAGTTTTAAACCAAAATCTGAGAAGTTTCGGATGCCCAGAAAGACAAAAAATTTTATATCTCCGTTCAAAAAAGTCCTACAGATCTCTCACTCGCTCACGCATATACATTCCACATCAGATATTCGTATGTGCTGTTGCTGTATTTTTTATCAGCTAAAAATCAAAAAACCGCAAGTTTTCTTGTTTTTACCAAAGTGATGTTGTGCTGTTCTTACACCGACAGTTGTATACTACAAGCCCTTAGAAGTACAACCATAAATTTTTAGCTCTCAATAAGCTCTGGTTTCCGAGGAATGTAGAGTTAAGCGTGAGAAACTTGAGTGAAAAAAAGGTGAATTCGATATTTCTCGTGAACCAGAGCTCAGAGAGGGCCAAAAATCTGCGGTAGTACTTCTAAGGGTTTCTAGACACAACTGTTAGTGTAAGAACAGCAAAGCATCACTTTGGTAAAAACATGGAAATTTTCGGTTTCTTGATTTCTAGCTGATAAAAAAAAATACAGCAAACAGCACATATGAATATTTGATGTGGAATCTATATGCGTGAGCAACTGAGAAATCTGTAGGGCTTTTTGAAGGAGACATAAAAAATTTTCAGTTTCCTGGGCATCCGAAACTGTCGATTTTGGTTTGAAACTTGAGATGGACAGAAACTTGTGCAAAAGCATAAACGCCATCTTATACAGCTTGCTTTGCTCTATCGAATAGTATACTGATGTCCATCCAGAATAAGAAGTGTCTTATTACAGCGAAAACATAAAAACGAAAAGACTTATGGGTCAACTAACATCATTTGACATGTCCCTCAGTGGGTCCCGCCAGAACTATCGGGAAGGGGGGAGGGGAAGGAGAGCGAGGAGAGGCAGAGATTTCTCGAACGTGTTGACCTTAGCCACCACCAGCACTTTTAGATATGATTCTAAACAGTTTTGCGGACCCCTCATCAGGGGGGTCGGCGTGTGTCAGGCGTGCCCGACCTGAGGGATTATTGAGGGCAAGATAAAGGGGGTCGTAACAGGATCAGGTCCATGCAAATAAGAAAATACTAAGGTGAAGAAGAAAAGCGTAGACCGATGAATATCACAGCTTCACCCAGAATAAAAAAAATGACAGTCGTAAAAAACCTAATATTAACTCTAATACCGAAATGCAGCCTTTGGCCTCGGGCAGTTAAAGGCAGCGTCCATCCAGAATTTGGCCTCCTATGTTTTCGTCATTCTGGGGCCTTTCCGTGGTCCTGATAACAGTTCCGAACTTCAAACTTTCTAAAATTCACAAAAAACCCGATCCTTGGGGACCCAATCTTGAGGGTGCGGACGAGTTTCGAATTGCTCGTCCCCGTCGGCAGGCCAGCGGGAGGAGCTGCAACTGCATGGTTGCAGTTGCATTACAGTGTGCAGTGTGCAGCTTCTGCTCACTAACTTGTCAATACGTGTCGGAGGCACGTATTGACAAGGTAGTGAGCAGTCCCTGGTGGGCGGAGTCTGATATCAGACTCCGCCCAGCCAGGGACTTTCGGGCCCCTTATCTCCATTCAGAGACAACGTTAGAAGACCGGACCAACGCAGATGCCCCTTTTCCGGGGCCTACATTCAGAATCGACACTAATCGGAGGGGGTTAGGTTTAGCCTGGACACTGCCTTTAAGCGATTCTTGCATTGCGGTTGTGTTAGTCGCTCACGATTTTTGGACAACTATCACAATCGAAAGCAAGATGATCGGCATATGAAAAACTCGTAACTGTTTGTTTTTCTGGAATAATCTCGGCGAAGAAATCGCGTAAACTCTGACCGAGCCCTCTGAAGTTTTCATTTTTTAAATTACACATACCGTAAGGTCAGCAGAAAAGCTTGCTGTGTGATTACTTTCTTTTTATGCTGCGATCCCATCCCCGGCGCGGATGTTAGTTCATGCGGCCCTAGACTGCGATCCCCTCCCCAACCCGGATGTTAGTGCATGGGCTATCAGTAATCATGACTTCCCTTGAGCTTACAGAATATTGTTATGAATGTTTTGGTGTAGCAGATTCACATTTTTGCTTCAAAAAGTCCTCATTACCCCCTGCTGAATCCGAAATGCGCTTTGCAGGTATAGTAGATTTGAAATCAAAGTTCCATGCTTTATAAGGCAGTATACATTTTATATGAAAACGCCACTTCGACCAAGTATCCTTCGCCTGTCAGACTAGTAGAATGCCTAGAAGTAGAATGCTTTGGTAGCATGTATCAACATATCAATCACTTTCTATTTTTTGCTCCCAGTGCAGATTTTTCTTATCTCCAATAAGGTAACAGCCTCCACTCCTGGTTGCCTGATATCGCTTTCCTTTTATCTCTTTCTGTAGCCATCCGAACTGAGCTCTATATAGTGCTCTCAATTGCTCAACCCTTTCGGACTTTTGGAGAAAAGTAAGCATTTGATTAACAACACAGCGAAATTTGACATTTCCTCAACATCAGGATATTTCCATCTTTAATTTTTTCAAAACCTTTCTTCCAATCTTTTTTTGATTTTTTGCAACAAACTTGGAATCGGAGTCTCATAGCAGTTGTTTTCGCACATGATCATATTTCACACCTTTGATCATAGTATGGTTATCTTTTAATTATCTAGAAAGAAAGTGACTTCTTCTAACAGATGTTGCGACCTACGACGCTATTGATTTTATGCAACTTACAATCAGCTGCACACAAGGAACATCATGTTGTTAAGGGCACCACGGAGGAGGCGTGGGTGGCAAACCGCGTGAAAGACAAAATTGTCTGAAGACCTGGCCTATAGCAAAAAGTAGTGGGAATCTTCTGTGGCTCCAGCATTATTGATGACTTTTGAAGTTGATGGTGATTGTCACCCCCAAGTCCGAAAGGTTAGCGCTGCACCTACTCGGAAATCGCTGAGTGTAAAGCGGGTATCGGAATAGATGACTGGTTTTTTCCTATTTCGTTGTCAAAAATTCAAAAAGTGACCAAGGGGTTTTGTAGGTCCGCCTGTTGATTTTTTGTTTCGCCACGATTTATCTGCAATCATTCATTTTCTGCGGGCGGAGTGCGAAAAATCAACAATGCGAGTTTTTCGGTGACTGCCTATCCCCATCCCCTGGCCTAGTCTCAGTAGATAAGTCAGAACGAATAAAATAAGCTAACTGAAAACTCCAACTAAAACAAAACTAGGTACCAACTAGAAGTGATGTTTGCTACAAATCAGAGATCGAAGGGGAAAAGGAAGATCACCCTTTCATGCTAGGTTTAGATTAGCGGCCATCATGGAATGCCACATTTACGTTAGGGTAACGAACTCCACTACTGTAAAGTGATCTTACAATCTACTGTAATCTTACAATCTTTTTAGGGTCTGATTCTGCAGTCCCCACTGTCATAGAGAATCCCGCCCAAGGATAATAAAATCTCGGTCATTCACTCAGACCTCTTTTTTTTTCATAAAACACAACGATGTGGACGAAACTTTGTAATGCTGAAGCTTTGTTTCCATATACATAGCTATAGATTGGCAAAGCATATGGAAGGTCCTCTGCGATATATATGCGTTTGCGATAATTTTCTGTAACAAACATACCTTCAAACAGTATGTAGCAGACACATAGAAAAGTTTGGAAAAAAATTACAAGTTCGGTAGATTTATTACTTTCTTCTATTGAAGCTTACTATCAGGTCTATTTTATCGAGTTCAAGTTAACCATAGCTGCTTGTATGGTGTTGTCCAATTCAACTTTCTACCTTCTAGGAATAAAAGAAGATCTTTTTAGGATGCTGTATCTCCTAATCTTTGCCGCCACCTGCACTGCAGAGTTCAAAGAAAAGTTTGATGAGTGCCTTTGTCACACGCATCCATTGATGGACGCCTACTGCGATAATGATACTTTTTCTTTCGGTAAGATGCCACCAGCATTCAAAAAATTAGCCTACTATAGATCCCATTTAAACTCAAATACATACTAATACATACGTAATTATTCAAAATTGACTCAAGATTCGCTTCGCTTTTCCATAAGCTGAGCGCTTTTAAAAATTCATTTGTATGAATTCATCCAACCTTCTCTCCATAGCTAGAAGACATGTGAAAGTTAAAATGACATCCTTTTTGTCATATTAGGAACGCTAAGTGACAAAGGTGAAAAATAACTTATCTGTGTAGCTGCGTGGGTGCAGATCCAGCGGAAACCCGAGCTTGCCGTATATGGTACATACAATGGAACAAAACTCTTTATGTTGACTATGAAAACGAAAGTTGCTACTATTTACAAGGTAGGTCATATCAAAACGTGAACTTCTAAAATTGCAGGAACATGCTTTTCAGGACTCGGAATCCCACAACCCGCATTTGATAACTATTAAGCTCTCCTACCCAAAGCAATGCTCAATAGATGAATATCATTTTTTCCCTAATGGACACATGGTTGTTGGGGGTAAATTACTTAATTTCTACTATTTACAATTAGATGAAAGATGTTTAGGCATGCTCAGAAAAGAAGATTACAAACACGTTCTTTTGCTAACTGCGTGCGATATTCGCACATGGTGGGGAAGTTATAAAAAAGTAAGCGAATGGCACGCGAAAGGAATTCAAGACGACTGCAAGAAGATCATGGAAGAGAAAAAAAGAAGATCACAAGCAGAGTTGGAAGGGAAGTTCACTGCATCCCCCACAGAATCAAAGACCACGGAAACCTCTGTGCCCAGCCCCAGTTTACCACCAACTGTGCCCAGCTCCAGTTTACGACCAACTGTGCCCAGCCCTACTGGAGCAAGAAAATGTGAACTTTGTGCAAAAGGCTCTGCAACGAAAGTTTGGTGTGATGCTTCTTTCGGTAAGTTACTCTCACGAAAAGCATGTTTAAACTAAAGCATTGAGCACTTGTACTGAAGTGAAACATGTATGGACCCTGTACTTACCTTGAGCGACGAAGTCGTCGCGATTTTTGATTCACAGGACTAGCCCGAATTGGCGCTGAAAGCGGCGAATGAGTCGCTCATCGGTCGTCCGTGTGTACATCGTCGATTCGTTTACCGTACGGACTGCTCGAAAGTGGCGGACCACCCGCGGCGCGGCTGTGTTGTTGCGCGAGCACGACTTGGACAATGGCGAATTTGTACTGAGGCAAGCGTTTTATCTCGCGGCACGGGTCCGAGTGTCGCTCAGTTGGTGCGGTCATGGAATCAACTATACTTCTGACGCAATGGCGTACCCAGGATTTTGGCTCGGGGGGTTCGACAAAAATGTTCTCCCGATGAAGGTGCGTGGCGTCAGCCACGCACTTAGAAAAAATTCTTTGGTATGCTCCCTAAAATTTTCGCGGGTTCAGAACCCCAAAACTTCAGAAAAAGGGGCGTGGCTTACGCCCTCCCCCCGAAAAAAAATTTATGGGGCTAAAATGATTTTTTTAAGAATTTTAGAAATTATTTTAATTATTTACAAGTGCATACAAGTCATTTGCGCAATTTTATAACCCATGCAAGTAACTTTCATAAATTTCGCGATGGCGCGCCACTGATCTGACGCGATGTCATTCAATTGCACAACAAAATAGTACAATCAAATCTCCCGCCGCTTCAAAAAATAGTTTTTCACATTTGTATAAAATCAAACAGTGCATCACCGTTTAAAGGCAAAGTCGAAATTTTTGAGCAAGGTAAAAAAAAAGCAGTAAGACTGCAAAAACAGGCTTTGGTAATGAGCAGATTTTTTTATAGTCCGTTTCCACAAGAGGACATTCTCTATGTAAGGTGGATCCGGATTACTTTCTAAGGACGGCCTTCACATTTTTTTCTGAACGCAAATGAGTTCCATTGGTTATCCTTACCATCAATTAAAAAGTAGTTTGCCTCATACATAGTTGCTCTTCTTAGCTCATGCAAGCTTAGGTATTCAGAAAGGGTGTTGGTTTTGATCCAAAGGAAAAAAACAGTCAAATTCATCACATACAACGAATTACTGGATTCATCAGAAATGCTGATGATAAACGACGCGACTGTTGCACCGTCGCGAATTGTAAAAATTTCGCCGAGAGAGATATGCACATCTGAAAACGAAGGCGATCCGAGCAACCACCAAATGCTTTGGGATCCACACGCTTAAAGGCATTGTCTAGGTCAACCAGGGGTGATGGGGTTCTCACGCAATACGGGAGCGCGGCTCTTGACTAATGCAAGGGTTCAAGTCCGATCGAAAAAGGTGGTGGATTCTGAAGTGAGAAAATCGCTTCGGAAAAAAGTTTGCCAATCCTGTGGTCGTATTCATCAACGAACCCAGTGGGTTCCGGAACCCACTGGGTAGGCTTACCTACGAAACCGGATTTAGATTCAGGAAGCTACTGGGTTAGCGAACCCAGCAGTGCTTAAGTTGAATATCGATCCCAGCCTGTGGGTTCGCAAAATTACGAAATCGCGAACCCACTAGGTTGTGGAACCCATTGGGTTCGTTGATGAATACGGCCACTGCTCCTTTTTTCTTGAGCGATTTCCTCACTTCAGAATCCACCTTTTTTGATCGGACTTGAACCGTTGCATCAGTCAGGAGCCTTGCTTCGCACTGCGTCAAGATCCAACCACCCTGGACAATGCCTTTAGGAGCGCGGCAACTTTTCAAATCGCGTTGCGATCAAAGTGTGAGCTATGTATGCCGAGGGCCAGTGAGATGATCAGAGTAATGTTGTGATTGCAGCTCTCTTGGAAAAATCGATTATATGAAGGAATTTTTATAGATACTAGAACATGCCTTCCGTTCGAATAAACGCTAGAAGGTACTAATATATTTTTGTAACTGCTGAAATGCAACTCGTACTTCAAGCAATCATGGAATTTGAGCACCAACTAGGCAGTGTACCGAAGGTGTTAGTCAATTAAGAAACGTTGAGCGGTTGCAGCATTTCAAACCAGATATAATTTCAAACTCGTCGTATACTGTCAATTTTCTGCATTTAAACTTACATTTTTTGATTTTGATAGAGCATACCTAATACAATTTAGCCATTCATGTGAAGTACACCTTAATTCTTAACCTTCGGAACATAAAAAAATGATCATTTATTCTCTATTCCATAAAAAACCGACGCAACAAAAAAAATTTTCAGGTATTTTCTTGCTCAGAGATGCAAAGAACTTTGGATACTTTCACCTTCAAAAGAGCTTAACTTCTTTATCTTACACCTACAGTTTTGAGTACAGCAGGTAGATATTCCAAAGCCCTATCCGACTCTCCCAAAGCTTCATACCAAGGTTTGTGGAGGGAGAGTGGAAGAGGAGCTGTAATGAATTTGTCAGAAAAATTGGCAAGGATACTCACTTCCTACCTGTTGTTAAGAAAGTAAAAAGAAAATTGTAGAAAATCAAGATGCCTCGTTACTTTCCGATTACCCTAATTATGATAGAATGAAGAAACAAGCTTGGTATATAATTTTCAAAGCATTGAGTTTTATTGAGAACCGTTGATAAGTAGAACCATTGATAATTCAACAACAGCCCACAGACTCTCATTTTAGTTGCTGAAGTTCGAATGAACTTGACTAAAGTGGTGTCGTCGTCGTCGCAAACCATCGTCGAAGCAGTTGTCTTGACCGTTTACAAAGTAATTCTAGTAACTCTATAGAACAACTATTGCGCTCTCATTTATTCAAAAAAGTTAAGGGGTCTGAGGAGCTTGAAGGACAAACCATCAAGATGATTGTTACAAAATGTCCAAAAAGGCACGTATTTGTTTCAGGTAAGCTCGCCAGCTAGTGTTTGACTCCGAGTGGGTGGGCAAGGAACTGTTTGTCGCCAATAGGCTCTACCCCGCGCCGACAGCTGATACATATCTGTGTGTCTGCATCGTGTATGACTGCGTAGTCTGGTGCAGATGTCTAGAGAGACCATCCTTTCGGCGACATATAGTCCTCCACCCCGAGTGTGTTATGGAGATCAAATCGGAAAGTGTCTTTTAGGCTTTATATCTAACGAACGCCCCCTCTACGCCCTCTACACAACTAATTGCAGTGGAGCCAAAATAAGCCTGCGCAAAACCGCAGAAAAATTCAAAAGTGAATGCGTGAACGACACAATGTATGGGAATTGCTAGCCACTCAACATTTGATAAGTGCTAAGTTGCTTTTTTGTTACTTCTGAGTGTCTGTCAGTGCTCGGCGCTGGTTGGAACCAAGGAGATTTTGGAACGAAGCCCCTTTCGACTTTGAAACATTTCTGCGAAGCCTCCTTCCACCCGTTTCCCCCCCCTCCCCCCTTCCCCCCCCCCCCTTCGCTAATTCGCACTTGTCTTTTATGCTTGTGCTGTCGCTCACCAAAAAATAGAAGGTATAATTTTGAAAACCTCTTTTTTTTACCATTTGTTGATCAGAAAATTAGTGAAAAAGTTGTGTTACTTTCCGCATTGGCGCGTTTTGCTCCATGGTCAGAGCCTGAGCCTACCGGTACAGCTTTTGTCTCCCTTACACATCTTCTTCAGTCACTTCCCAATTCTTTCCCCCTCCCTCTTCCGGCTTCATCCAACCCCTTCTCCCTTGAGAATGATATCATATTTATAACAAGAAAGAGCATAAAAGCGTGCGTGCGTTCAACCTACAGCGATGGGGGCGATTTCGTGCAGTCGACTTCAATCGATAGTTCGAAAAATTATTATTTCATTCGGAATTACATGCTCACGTACCCCGCTGTGCCAAATTCCAAACTCTATAGCCGTAAGTTTAGAGAAATCGATACAGTTATCGATCGACAATGAGAAGTATCCTACGATACCCGCCCCTTTGCGAAGTGTATGTGTGCAAAGTTTGCTCCGGATCGCTTCAGAAATAAGTTTCTATTCAGAACATACGTACACACATACCTAACCCAGGATTTGGGCTCGGAGGGGGGGGGGGAGGAGAGGAGCGACAAGATTTTTTCTCGATGAAAGTTCGTGGCTTCAGCCACGCACTCCAAATTTTTTTGATATGCTCCCTGAAATTTCCGCGGGCTCAGAACCCCGAAAAACATTTTTATATGGCTGGAACGAATTTTTTTGGCTTTTAAAAATTATTTTATAATAATAATTGACAAGTGTAGACAAGTCATTTGCACAATTTTATAACCGATGTTTTCCAAAATTCTCGTGGCTCCCTGATCGGGGAGGGAGCGCCCTCCCCCTCGGTAAACCTCTGATATATAGTATATACTAGGTTGTCCCGGAAGTTTTGTCCGTTTTTTCATCTCTCACTAAAACTTGGTGAACACCAATCCGTGGACGACTCAGGTACCATTTTATTCAAATTATCTTCTTTCTTACAGCTACATTTGCTCTCTGATTTACTCGTCTTTGCAAAGTTATCGTCATGGCTTTTTGAGCAGCTCAGCAATAACGCAAAATCTTTTCTGAATTTTAAAAATGTTTACCTCGTGGTTTTCAAATCGCTGGAAACTATCATGTAGAGTAAACCTTTGGCTACATTGCACCCATTTTAGATTATATAGAACACGTTTACCAAGCCCATTATAATTATTTATTTAATAAAAACCGATGCTTTTTGATTACGTCTGCCACGTAATAGTACCGAAAATTCCAAAAAGCTGCTTTTTCAAAGCAAGTCAAACTGGGTAATGTTGCATAAATAGTGTTCAATAAGAATCATGTTGCAATTCGCAGAAACTTCACGAGTTTTCATGTTTTTCCGTGTTTCAAGACTTTGCCAAAAATCGAGACCTCTGGAGAAATAAATTTTTGAAGCTAAAAACAGCAGATTACGAGAATCTGAAAATGTTACCTTGTAGTCCAAAAATTGCTCTATTTAATACTTACTTAACCCTTTCCGAAACTTTGAAATGAAATTTTCAAAAATTAGCCGAACTTTGAGCAGACAAAAATGACGGTGGAGAAATTCAGCAATTATCAAAGAAAGCATAGAGGATTGTGGTTCGAAAATGTAACCACAAGAAAGAGAAGGAAAAGCTGCATCAAATACATTCTGAAGCTCATTCAGATCTTCATTGTACGTGGTTTTATAGTGGTGCGAAAAAACCGACAAAACTTTTGGGACGACATAGTTATATACAGAGTGTCCCAAAAAAATATATAGTCTTCTCCACAGATCGTCTACCTTTGTGGCGTCGCGGACGTGCCACGTGTGACTAACACATTGGCTACGTTGGCTGCAACACGTTGGCAACATGCAGCAACATGTTGGCGTGACCAAAATGTTCTGCCAACATGTTGGGCATGTTGCAAACATGTTGTTGCCACGTTGCCAACATTAGCCACACGTGGCAGGTCTGAGACGCAGATTAAGGGTAGCACGATTTGTGGAGGGGACGATACCTACTGTATTGCAAATAACTCTCCTGTAATGAAGTGTTTCAAGAAGCTTTAAGTACCATTTTGTAGAGCTGGCTTCAACTTATATTTACGGTATGGAGCGAAACGTCATCGCTCTAAATTACTGTAGGGTTACGGTGCGAAATTCGACAAGGATTTTAGGCCATTGGAGGCTACATTTTTCCTCGGAACAAAACCAAACAAGCCAAGAACTCTTATACTATGGTAATGGGAGCTGATTTTGAATTTGAAATTCTCATTTTATCATGATGCTTTTTTCCTCAGTTATCCAGTAAATCGTAATAACTCAGTTCCCAGCACTTGTCAGAAATGTAATTACACATCAAAAAAGCTGAAAACACTGGCAAGAAATTCTTGGGTGAAATCAGCATGCGCGAAAACCTAGTACACGATTTTTCAGATTTTTTGAAAAAAATTTTGTTAGGTGGTATACTTTATTGGTTTCACATGCGGGAAGTTCTTACCGTGATCCTACAGTTTTGAAAAGAGATAGATGATTCGCTCCATACTATAAATCTAAGTTTAACCTCGCTAGAAAACGGCACCTAAATCTTCTCGAAAAGCTCCATTATAAGAAAGTTATCTACAATCAAACAGTAGGCACATTTTTTTAGGACACCCTGTATTTGACAAACACATTCTAGGGTATCAAACATGAAAAAAAAAACAGTTTGTACAAGTAACACACCCGGACACTGGAGACCCGAACTCAAAGTCACTGCAACTCTCACCACTTAGAATTAACTTTTAAAATGGTGTGACCCTTTTACGAAAACATGCTTTGGTCGCTCGTTATGAAGTTTGGCAATATTCAAAACGCATGCATGGCAGCAATCCATAGTCAAAGATCAGTGTATTTCATCATAATTTCTCCGTCTGCTGTCTCCCTATTTGTCGCATTCCACGGATCAGGGTGGTTAAGTGGTAAATACGAAATTGTTATATTTTACGTAGTATAAGGCTGTATCACCCGGGGTCGCTCCTGCACCGGCATGCCTTGCGACGACCCGCATGCAATGTGCTCTAACGCATAGCAATGCACACCGCACCTCGCTGGTCGCCGCAGATGCGACGTAGCATAACCGATGTCGTTTGACACAGCCTATACAGACGAGAAATTCTGCTTTGTAGTTAAAACGAGCTGGCATCCCGGGTTCCGCCGCGTTCTGAAACCAATCCATCGTGCTTGATTTCTCTTGTAACGAAATTTAGTTTTCTTTTAGTTCCAAATCGTCTTGGGCACGCCTCCTACCTTCCTGACCGTATCTAGATGACCAGCAGATCAAAATGAGCTTGACCGCTCATTTTATGACGACGAATGTGCGCAGACAAAAGAACACAGCTCTTCTGCTTTATATCTTATATATAAAGCTGAATGTCTGTTTGTCTGTCTGTATGTCTGTCTGTATGTACGTATGTTCCGAATAGAAAATTCCATTTCTGAACCGATCCGGACCAAACTTGGCACACATACACTACGGGCCCCGGCGGGTGTCATAGGCTACTTTTCGTCATCGATCGATATCGATTTTATCGATTTTTATCGATTTTTTTGCTGAGTTCACCTACGGGGCTGGGAGTTGGCATAGGGGGGTAATCGAGCATGGGGATTCCGAATACAATATTGGTTTTCAGGATTATCGATTACTTTTATCGATTTTATCGATTTTTTTGCAAAGTTTGAGCTACGGGGCTGGGAGTTCGCACAGGGGGGTAATCGAGCATGGGGATTCCGAATACAATATTGGTTTTCGGGATTATCGATTACTATTATCGATTTTATCGATTTTTTTGCAAAGTTTGAGCTAGGGGGCTGGGAGTTGGCACAGGGGGGTAATCGAGCATGCTGATCACCCCCAAGGGGGGTGATCAGCATGCTCGATTACACCCCTTGCCAAATTCCAGCCCCCTAGCTCAAATTTTCAAAAAATCGATAAAATCGATAAAAGTAATGGACGATCCTGAAAACTAATATTGTGTTCGTAATCAGCATGCTCGATTACCCCCCTGTGCAAACTCCCAGCCCCGCAGGTCAAACTTCACAAAAAAATCGATAAAATCGATAAAAGTAATGGACGATCCTGAAAACTAATATTGTATTCGAAATCCCCATGCTCACTTCCCCCCCTGTGCCAACTCCTAGCCCTGTAGGTGAATTCTGCAAAAAAATCGATAAAAATCGGTAAAATCGACATCGATCGATAACGAAAAGTGGACTGTGACACCCGCCGGGGCCCGAAGTGTATGTGTGCCAAGTTTGGTCCGGATACGGCGGAGCCGGGTAAGCCAGCTAGTATATATATATATATATATATATCAGTGGCGTACCCAGGATTTCCGCTCGGGGGGGGCGCGACAAAAATTTTTTTCAAATGACGGTGCGTGGCGTTAGCCACGCACTCCGAAAAAATTTTAGGGGTGCTTTTCAAAGTTTTTGCGGGTCCCCAACCCCTAAAATCTGGAAAAAAGGGGGCGTGGCGTCAGCCACGCCCCCGAAAAAAATTTTTTACAAAGCTAATTTGAATTTTTAAAAATTTTTAAAAATTATTTTAATTATTTACAAGTATAAATAAGTCACTTGCACATTTTTATAACCCATATAAGTAACTTTTAAAAATTTGGCGACCCATTCTCGGGGGGGGGGGGCGCGCGCCCCCCCCGCCCCCCCCCCTCGGTACGCCACTGATATATATATATATATATATATATATACAGATTAGCACTGCTAACAAGCGGATTGGGGCAAATCTTTGGACAGAAATACTGTATAATAGACGTCATCCGTCTAGTCACCTCGGTGCGGTGTGTGTTACTCACACACATTTGAAATCCCGGATGAGATGTGGGGTCACGCCGGGCCGTAGTCGCACCAAGTGCACACACGACTAAATTTTGACTTCGAATTGCTTGTTTGTCTTATATTGATGCCTTTTTTTTGTTTTTAGCTCGCAATGACTAACATTCGATGATTTGTCACCTTTGTACGTCGTGCGTGCTGTTTCAGTTCGAATGGTTCGAAATTTATCACTTTTGCTCACAGGTAAAAGAGGCAGATGGGCAATCTTGCAGGATTTAAGTAAGTTTGCCTTCTTCAGCGTAGAGTATCTTTTAGGCAGTACGAGTTTCAATTTTCCTCTCTTTGATATCAAAAATCCTGCTTTTTGTCGAGTTTTCGATGAGAAGCTGTTTTCAAGTTAAACACAGGATTGCACGGGCATAAGAAACCAGAACTTTCGATATCAATGAAAAGGAGATAGAAACTAGTACTGCCTGGGAGATACTCTACGCTTTCTGCATACGACAATACTGAATAAAGTAGACTTACTTTAAAATCCTGCAATTTTGCCCATCTGCTCCCCCTATCTGAAAGCAAAGGTAATAAATTTCGAGATATTCGATCTAAAACGGCATGCACGACGTATAAAAGTGACAAATTATCGAAACTTAGTCGGTGCGTGAAGCTAAAAACAAAAAAAAAAGCATCAAAATAAGAGAAACAGGCAGTTTGGCGTCAAAATTTAGGCGTATGTGCACTTGGTGCGACTACGGTACGGCGGGACCACAGCATCGCATCCGGGATTTCAAATGTGTGTGCAATACACACCGCACCGAGGTGTCTAGACGGATGACGTTTACTTTACCTCTGAAAATTTTTTTAATTTTTCGCTTCACCAGCACATGTACTGCGGACAAATGCGCTCAAAAGCTAGTTTCTCAAGGATTTTCTTAGAAATTGCCCAAAAATTGCGTTTTTTCTCGAAATAATTCTCTGCTCTGCAGAACGCTAAACATTTCCCTCCCAACACAATGCTGTTCGCACGCTCACACTAACCATACGATTTAGGAAAATTGATGAAGCAAAAGGCACCGACCCCAGCATTATGAATGAAGAGTACAACGAATTCAATATAATTAATAGTACGGACAAGTTGAAGGATTGTATTTGTTATAAGGAGGTCAACCTGATGCATTCTTATTGCGATCAATCAATCACTTTCGGTAAGCTTTCAAAATCAACGTAACAAAAATTTATTTATCTTCTGCCATGGCAGACCGACGTATGTTGAAAATAGCTTATCCTCTAGCGCTTGTCTTTTAGTGGAAGCTTTTGATAGAAGGAAGCTTAGCAGACGGAACGCATTATAATAGAAAATGCTTTGAACTAGAAACACAAGTAAACCATTTAGTTGCCTCGGTGGAGATCTCTGGAAAACTTCCAATGTATAGTGATGCAGCTTACACAATAAAAAGATATCGGGCAAAGGTCATAGAAATATACAAGGTAAGCAATTACATATGAGTCTGATACAACGACTTGAAAATTTTGTCTGCTTAGCACTCAACAACAATCGGAATTTCCAAAGGACATTTCATCGAGGTTAATGTACTTGGCCCAAAAGATGGCTGCGTAACCAACTTTTATGATAATGTGCATATGACTGTTGCAGGTAAGTGTCATGATCTGCTTTACAAGCTCAGACTATTTAGCATCAAGACCATGTTTGCATACAGAAACCTTTATGAAGATGGACTTAGATGTTTGAACCAGGATAAGTCAACACCTTTTTAACCTCTGCATCTTCCCATTTACATGGGGTCTGCCACTCTTGCAAATCTCTTCATTTTTCTGGGTTCAGTGTAGGTTCTCGTCTATTCCAAGCCCTCAGGTATGTGGGACTTGAGCTTTCGAAGTACTCTTTTGCTGCATAGGTCCTGTAAAGCTTTTCCGCTTCGAAGCTTCGTTGATCCTACTGAGTTCTTTGTGAAGGTTTCTGCCTGCAGAGATACGACTTTTCAGATGACATTTCCCGTCTTAAGTAAACTAGTCTATATTCTTGATTGTCCAATAATCAGGGATGGTCAGGGATTCAGTGTGGTCTCATTGATAACATTACACTAAAAAGGTTATCCATTAAGGTATGCTTCAAGAAAAAAATGAGAGAGGAGAAAATGTATTTATAACGGATAGATGCAAGTACCTTGTATGGGCCTTCAGTTTCGGATGGGTAAAGCGTCTATTTCAAATGAAGGAGAAGATTAACTGCTCTCCCTATATGAAAGACTGGAAAGGTTCTTCTTTTCATGTGATTGAACAAATCACTGAATAGACGCCTAAGTTGCCGATTTTGATTATAATCTTCTGCCATGAGTAACTGCTCTCTTTCAATAAATCGTATTCAATGACCGACTTCGAAAGTATTAGCTGTCTCAAAAGTGAGACCGTATTCTTATTTATAAAGCTGAATATCTGTTTGTCTGTATGTCTGTCTATCTGTGTGCGTATGTTCCAAAAAGAAAATTCTTTCTGAACCAATCCGGGCCAAACTTACTGGTGTCATAAGCTACTTTTCGTCATCTATCGATATCGATTTTATTCATTTTTATCGATTTTTTGCAAAGTTCGACCTACAGGGCTGGGAATTGGCACAGGGGAGTAATTAAGCACGCTGATTACGAATACAATATTATTAAGGTGATCACTAAAAAATGGGGTAGCTTGATTTTTATTACATTTTGAGGTTTTCTGTTCTCATTAACAACTAGCAGGCTGCAACTCAAACGTCGCTTACATAACCGACCTTCGCCTATTATTCTGGCAACGCGTTACCGTCCCTCTCTCATAACGTGCACGTGACGCCGTGAAGAACTCAGACAGGGTTTTTGGAACAATTCTCAATCTTGCGCTGCTATACCTAAAGTCATAAACCAAGTGACATATCATTCAAAAGAGCTCTTTATGCTCTTTCAAACATATGTTAAATGCATGACACTTCTTTTTCATTTCAGGAAAAAAAGCGAAAAAATCTGAAAAATAGCCATTTTCTGGCGCAACAAAGAACCAAAAAAACCATGTTTTGCCCTATATTTTCCCAAGATAGATAAAATCTGAGATGATCTGTATATGGATGGATGAAGCGTAAAAAGCTCTATCAGATAATGCTTACAAAACATGCTTTTACCTGCAATGAATTGAATAACGCGTATTTTTGTTTTCGAAGCTGTTAATGGCCATATCTCCTGACTTTGAAAGTTGAGGCCATCAAGCCGTCGTGGGTTTAGTGGCAGTCCCACCACCCCCTCCAGCAGTGGTACTTTGGGTGGTCTCACATGTTTCACTGCGCAGATACTGTTCAAACTTCAATTCATCGAAGTGACTGACTTTGCATTTTAGCAAGTATAAAAATTATCAATTATGCAAATGACCTTATATAGGTATTGTTTGAAAGAGAATAACATATTCTAACAACTACCAAAATTGGAAAGTCTAATCACTTCTCTTTCTTGAGAAACTTCCAGTTATTTCGTAAGTGCCCCATTTTTTAGTGATCACCCTAATAGTTTTTGGAGTTATCCATTAGCTTTTATCGACCTTATCTATTCTCTTGCAAAGTTTGAGCTACGGGGCTGGGAGTTGGCACAGGGAGGTATCGAGCATGCTGGGCCGGTAGTAATCTTGTCGAAACTCCGAGTTTTCGCGTAACTTCAAAGTTCGGTTAACTTTAAAGTCAAGTCAACTCTGAGTTTCGTTTTGAAACTCCAAGTTAACTGCGAGTTTCGTTTCTGAAACTAGGAGTTTCGTTCTGCTACTTGAGGATCCGCTCTAGTTGTTGAGGAGCCGCCACGTGCTTCATCGCAAAACGCTGCGATTAAGTCGAGTCTCGAACTTCCGTTGCTCGGCGCGAAGTGCCTACTTCTAGACCGCTCGACTAGAGAGCCACTACTGCACATTGCCGCAACTGCTTAGTGAGTCCACATAAACAAGATCTCACATGTCAAGGACACGTGGAGAGGCGTTAGGCTTGCCTGTGAGGTACCTAGCAGTGGTGGTCTCAGAGCGGTTCCGAGGGGGGGGGGCGGCAAAATTTTTTTCTAAATAAAGGTGCGTGGCGTTAGCCACGCACTCTGAAAATTTTTTTTGAGGTGCATCTCAAAATTCGTGCGGGCTAAAGCCCCCGAAAATTTTTTTACAAGGCTAACTTAAATTTTTTAAAAATTCTAAAAATTGTTTTGATTGTTTACAAAAATAAACAAGTTATTTGCACATTTTTATAACCCATGTAGGTAAGTTTCACCCCCCCCCCCTTCAATCCGCTACTGGTGCCTAGCCATAATATATCCTAAAGATTCTCAAAAAAGTAGCAGGATAAAATATGGACATAGACAGTAACCTAACAATCCGTCCCCCTCTCCTCTCACAATATTTTGATATGCTATTATACTTGATAAAATTCGAAAGTCTGTTAGTTTCCGAAATTTTTCGAATGACCTAGATCTATAATTTGTAATAAGAAATAGACCATTATTTTAGGAAAATAAACTTCAAGTAAACAAAGTCTACAGGTCATTCGTAAATCGACTGTTAGCATTTCAAAAGACCTCTGAATAATGTAGCAAATTTCGAAAATTTTTTCTTGAAGTTTCTGTTGACACAATAAAAAAGAAATAATTTTAAAAAACACTTCCTGGTATCATTACTTTTTTGCTAAGAAAGTTCAACTCGACCTGAGATTTTTGCGCTCTTCCGTATATGCCCACCGTAGTAATCCTCATTGAAAACGAACAGCATGATCACAATTGCATTGCCAAGTGAACTCAGTGGCGAATTTTTAAGCAGTTTAGTAAGTTTATTCCAACACATCTACTGCAGCCCCATCGCATAGTCTTGCAGTAAGAAGAAATAGTAAGTACCTAACAGTGGCGGACCGAAGAGGGGGCTACCCCTCTCTCCGGGATGGGTCGCGAAATTTTTGAAATTTACTTACTGTGTTATAAAAATGTGCAAATGCATTGTTCGTTCTTGTAAATAATAAAATTATCTTTTAAAATTCCTTAAGATTCAAATTAGCCTTGTAAAAAGATTTTTTTGGGGGTAGCTGCAGACAAGCCCCCTTTCCTATAATCTAGGGGTATTGGCCAGCAAAAAATGTTAAGAAGCACCCCGAAAAATTGTCGCCATGCACCTTGACTTGAAAAATTTTTTGTCCCCCTTCTCCCCTCCTCCCGGAACGGGAATCCTGCGACCGTCACTGGTCACTAAGTATTTAGCTAAACTTCCCCTGAAAAAAATTCTAAGTGAGATTTTTTATCCATCTATCGTAAATCCATCGAAACCCCTTTTTGAAAGGTATTTTCAAGCGACTATGATCTTCCTGATTAACCGGAATTGACGAAGCCAACTTTCATAAAATCCTGAGGTTTTGGGTAGTCTACCGTATCTCTTCTCCGCTATAGACCGCTTTAGTGAAAAACGCGCAATGTGTTCGTAATCAACACACCGCGTAACGCCACTGAGCCAACCAATTTCAAATCTGTTATGGTACTTTGGCTTTCACCAAATTCCTACAGTAACCCTGCTCTATCTCTCCGCAGTGAAAAATGATTACCACATCCGAATTAGCGCAGCGAATAACCCTGCCGGACCAAGTTTTAGGCAACTGCTTGAATCTCGCCCAACTACCGTATTCCTACCATAACCCCGCTATGTGGGCGAATGGCGAAAAATGACTATCATACTCGTTATCCGCGTGCCAAATAACCCCAGTGTACCAAGTTTCAGGCAATTTTGTGCTTTCGCCTAACTACCGTATACCTACCCTAACCCCGCTCCGTGGCCCCGTAGCGAAAAACGAATGTTATATTCATGATCAGCATGTCAAAAATCCCCATTGTACCAAGTTTCAACCAATTTCGTGACTTTCGCCCAACTACCGCATCCCTACCGTAACCCCCTTTTGTGGGCGAATGGCGAAAAATGAACATCGGATTCGTGATCAGCGCGTCGGATAACCCCCGGGATCAAAATTTTACGAAATTTTGAATTTTTGTCAACGGTGCACCATGATACCCCCATCGTGCATCATGAAACTCGGAGCAAAATCTACCCCGGAGGACTTTTTTCTGCACCTCTGCGTTTACGCACTATTCCTCTTTCTCTAACCAAACTCAGAGTTAACTCCGAGTTTCGCGGGCGCCTGAAACGCACAGCAAACTCAGAGTTAACGCGCAGCTGAGCTGCGCGTTTCGTCGCGTAGCGTCTCGCGTGGAGCGAATTACGCTACGTTTCCACACTTGGCATAAAGTACGTCTTGCGGGGTATCCTGCCATATAACCCTTTCCTCAGTTTGGTTTGCTTTTGCAGGTGTTAATGGTCCCTGAAAGGTGCGTGTCCTAAATCCTGTTAACTCTGAGTTTGAGCTGCGCGTTTCGACAGGTTTATACCGGCCCTGATTTCTAAAACAGCGGGACTAGGGAAATGGCATGTAGACGTGAGACAGGGAAAGGTTGTACAGGGTTACAGATGAGAGCTTTATCATAATTTTTTGACAGGGCCGGGCGAAGCCGGGTAAGCCAGCTACCCAGACAAATCACCAGAACCCGCAGGACAAGCCAAATTTGCAGAAGTTCCGCAGGACTTTGTTCAGCATTGAAAAAATGAAAACGTTCAAAATAGGAACTTTCGCGAGATTTTCGTGCTAAACTGATTGAAAACCGAGACTTCCGCAGAGCCTTCCTCAAAATCCTGTAAAAATTCCGAAAAATGCCAGAGGTTCCGCAGGACTTTGAATGTGTTGTCTCGTGATGTTGCCTCGCCAACAACTAGAGTGCATTATCGAACATGTCAGTCGTAGTGTAGAGGATGGCAGGTGAGTAATCTCGCTTCGGTGTTTTCTTTTGCTGTTGTGGTTGGCATTCTTCGGAACTTCCGCAGCACGCTTACGGAACTTCCACAGGTGACCCGGCGGAACTTCCGCGAAGGCTTTGCGGAAAGTCCGGTCATTTGTGTGAGTAGTTCCAAATAAATCAAAATGTTTGTGCTTTCCTAGCAGACTTGGAGCGTTCGATAGAGAAAGGCAAGCTCTACAGATTGATCACTAAAGAACACTTAAGTGTTGATTCGGGTAAAGTTTGTGGCCAAAATTGAAAAAAATTTTTTACGGGATATAGGATCTTTGCGAAAAAAATTTTGGGAACTCCAACTTGGTCACTATAAAGCAGAAACATAGTAGTACACAAATTCTTTACTGGATCTTTTCAGCACACCGGAAGCAAGAAGAAAATGTTAGTTCAAAAATGGCAAACTCCACCCTCAGCCCCTTTCACATATGTCATTGTATACTATAATCCATAGTAAGGATGACCTCAAATTTATGCCTCTGTATGCGCCCTGATAATCAAAAATGCCTGACATAAACAACTCGAAAAAGTGAAGTTTTTGCATTTTCGGGCTATACTTCTCTCAATTTTGGGCCTCGGCAAAAATCCTAAGAATTCCTAAGAAATTGATTTTTCGGCATTTGTTTCAAAAAATCATAACTTTTGAAAGAAGAGCTCGATCAGCACAAACTTAACTCAGTTAGTAATCAAATATAAGAAAAATTAGGATAATGGCTTTTCTGGATTTTATCGCGCAATTTCTAGATTTTTGGAATTGTTTCTCAAAAACTCCGAATGTCGGATGTTTTCGTTCTTTCATTTTTATCTCTGCAATCTGAAAATACTGGAAAGTCGCCAGGAGACTATTGGAAACTACATGCTTTACGCTTTCTAATAAAAGTTATTTTGCGCAAAATCGTCGTGACGGAAAGAAGTTATGATTTTTTGAAAATGGTGCGAACGAACTTTCGGTTCAACCTAATATGAATGGCTTCATACGGAAACAACTACCCATTTCTTTTTATTACTATACTAGCTGGCTTACCCGGCTCCGCCCGGCCATGTCAAAAACGATAAAGGTTTCATTTCTATCCCTGTACACTATACTTGGGTCTGAATCGAATAGAAATTCGATCATTCGAATAAAACATTCGAACATATTCGTATTCGAAATTCGATATTTGGAGTACTTCCATTTTCGAATAATATTCGGAACTGGAATAATTGAGAAAACGGGGTTTCGAATAAAATTCGAAACTCGAATAATCAGAAAACAGGGTTTCGAATAAAATTCGAAAACTCGAAAAATCAAAAAACGAGGTTTCGAATATTATTCGAAAACTCGAATAATCAAAAAACGGGGTTTCGAATAGATTTTATTCGAATGTTTTATTCGAATGTTTGTTCGAATTTGTATTCGAATGTACTCTGTATTCAGATTATTCGACTTTGCTGCAGAGCCAACTGCTGAGTATGCTGAGTATCAAGCTCACTTCGTCCGCGTTTTTTTTTTCGCAAAACTCGGTAATGCATCTTTTGCAACCGGTATACCTTTGAACTGTATGGAGAGTCGCATTCTTCCGACTGCTTGCGACAGTAAAAAAAAATCATATGTGGATTTTGATTGATGTTTTTTCGATCAAAGAGATTGTTCGCACTGCTATTGGCACCAAATCAGCAAAGAAGATATCAAATTCAAGCTCATGTTCTAAATTCATACTGAATTGAAATGGCTGTTCTTCTTTTTTTGCATTGCTCATGCTTGCGGTACGCAAAGCCCACATTAGTGAGCACTCTTGCTCGCATAAATTATTGCAGAACTGCCTATTCGTTACCTTGAGTTTTTTGCGAATTGGTGTATATATTGGGTAAAGGACATCGCAGCTGTAGTGCAGGATTAGACGGTTTAGTTCGCCGTACGCGATGTCTTCAGATGTAATGGCAGCTTACCACAAATGTTTAGCGTGTACAACTTACCAAAAAGATAAATGCCCTGCGTTCTGTACTTTCAGAATAGGTTTTGGACAATTTGAGTATTGCCATACCACGTCGCCACTGAAATGCCTGCAGTATGCCCGGGGTTATAGGGGCATTCGTGCTCACTTCGCGGAGGAAACCACATGCCTTCGTCCACGACTAGCTTATACCACACAAGACGAAAGTCTCCGATGAACAGGCAATGTAGGCAACAGGCATTTGTGGAATTTTAAGTACATATGTGGCCACCTTATTGCTTCAAAAGATCGCACACCTAGCGCTATGAGCTACGAGGTTGGGAGTTGGCACAAGGGGGTAAGTGAGGGTGCTGATTATGGATAAAAATTTACTTTATCTATTATCGATTTTTGGAAAATCTTGAGCTACGAGGTTGGGAGTTGGTACAAAGGGGTAAGTGAGGGTGCTGAGTAAAACCGAAATATATTTCATTGATTTCAGCAATTTTTGGAAAATTTTGAGCTAGGAGTTGGTATAGGGGATACTAGGGGGCTGATTATGATTGGATCGGCTTTAGCCAGATATGTCGGCAAGTTTGAGATGTGATCAGGGTAAAGCGGGGGGTGCGGCACGCGACCGCCGGATACGACCCCCCCCCTTGGGCCGGACCTCGGCACGACCCCCCCCCCCATTCCTACCCCCCCCCCCTCTCGCTCTTGAAGGCACCGTCCACCCAGAATTTCGACCTCCATGTTTTTGCCGTTCCAGGCCAAACCCTCGTTTTCAGAACCCGCAGAGCGATATCTTCGATACGGTGATTGGTTGGCGCGCACGGATGCGCACGCTGAACGTGCAAAATCATTACACCGACTTTCTATAAATGTTTATTTAGAAAATCATAAAAAATAAATCAGAAAGAAAATCATCAGGAAATCATCATTTGCACCAGTCAACTCGTCTTCATCCACAATTGTCCCGCAACGATTGGCCTGAAATGATCTCAGACTGATGCTACTTTGTCTCGCTTTTTGTACAACTTTTGATGAAAAGAGCAATGGAAATGTAAATTTCCTGACGTTGTTTGCTACGTTTGGGCTAGGCATACATCAAGCGATTCGCCTCGCGATTTACCCAGCAAAACAACTTGCACGAGTTTATTGAATGCAGATCATCCTGCATTTCGGTTGTGAGAGTTTTCCGACACGACTAATAAATGCCAACCATCACAACGGAGATGCAAGATGATCTGCATGCAATGAACTCTTGCCCCAGTCACTCATTTGTTTCAGATCGGATGAGTCTGGTAGCACAGCGCTAAGCCAAGCCCATCACACTTCATAGATCTACAAAAAGAAACATAATCTCATACAAGATAGCAAAAAGTACGCACCCAAAAGCTATAAAGAAACTCCTAGAAAACGACGCTAGAGGCTTTTGTTCGAAAACAGAGTGAAACCACATGACACATTTGAAAAGCGAACTGAAGGAAAAAAGAGCATATTCACTAACCTTTTGCAATTCTTGATACTGTTGCTGCTTCTGCTCCTCAGTGAGTTGAGATCACATAGGCAACAAATGACTTCGCTCATTGAAAGTAGACGCCTGCAGCCACCTGAGAGTGAAGGAAGGAAGGAAGAAGAATCTGCACAGCGACGATGCCTTTCACAATAAGTGATCGCTTCTGCAAGTTATTCTAGGCTTCACAAAATCTAAAGGGAACATCAATCGTAAACCGCGGAAATGAGGTCTTCCTGCGGGGTAGATAAGGAGTGCCACCTGAGATGGATCTTCACAGGGTCCACGATTTGTATAGCCTGTTAGTTACTTTTCCTGTTGTTCGCCGCTCTTTTCCTGCCTGAAGCCAAGCATTTGACATCGGATGTAACAGAAATACAAAAGAAACGTGATACCTCATCCACAACAGCTGCATATTTACTTCTCAGCGTAGTCTTTCCTACTTTTTTGGGCGTCACTTCAAAATAGCTATGATTTTTGGACGCATAGTGGATTTCGAAGTAGTCGCTAGAGATACCAACGTCAAAGCGCAAGTTCTGTAATAGGAATGCATAAAATGAAGCTAGAAAAAAAACCAAAATCGAAACAAATAAAAAAGAGATGACTACTTACATCACTAATGTACATCTGATTTGCATGAGGATCCAACAACAGCAGGGAAAGCTCATAACGTTTGCCTGTTTGTAGCAGCCAATTTCCTTCTCCAGATACTGTCCACTGAATAGTTTCGGGATCGACGACATTGATAGAAGTTGAAGGTGGTCTAACACCAGTTTTTGCGTTTACGGCAACATCTACAAAATAAAAGATAGGTGGCATCAAAATAAAACGGGAGTCTTTTACTTTGGCTGAACAGATGAATATCGGTTCGTCCACGAGACTGTGCTCTGATTGTAGATGTCATTTTGTCCAACAAACAGACGGCTTCAGAGTCAACTTTTAAGTAATACAATGAAGGCATTTGAACCTCTGAAATGAAAAGATTGAAATTTTTAATGCATGCTAGCCGATTTCCTTCTACAGATATCAAGCACGTTCAGGATTATAAATTTACATGGGAAGGACGAAGAATTTCTCAAATGAATAGATATTAGTCATCCTCTCCAAAAATAAGGTTTTGAGATGAGTGGGTCTGGTAATCTACAAATTCCTCATATCAAGTAGTAAATAGGACTGTTCAAAAATTGATCATCCGAACTCTTTATAAAAACAGCTTACTGTGCGTGATAAACTGCTTTTCTTCAACTTCTTTTTCTTCTTTCTTTTGAGAAAAGTTGATGAGGAAACTATAGAAGGTGAGTGCACAGATTGTGAATCTAGTTCACTTTCCAAAACCTTAACAAAATCAATTTATTCTGTTTCTAAGAATTTTAAACAGTTCGCGCTACAAGCAAGCCATCGTAAGGTCACTTCAACTCAACAAGAGCGATTTTAAATAAAACTCAAATGCACTTGAAAAGAAGGCGCTTTCAATGATGCCCCTTCCCCCTTCTATCTTATCTCAAGAACTATCATAGGAAATGACTAGTAATGGATAACACATGAAAATGATCTGGAACATAGGGAAAAAACTATAAATCGTAGAATTGTAAGAATAAAGAGATTTATCAACCACACACCTCTACACTTTGCCTCCTCTTACTTTTAGTGAGTATTGCCTCTAGGTTTTCTACATCTTTGACTATATCATCTTCGGAATTCTCAAACACTGTGGAAGACGAGCATTCGAGGGGTAGACGATCCACTTGCAAGACTTGGATAAGCATGCTTGATTTAGAATTTCCCCGTGGAAGCCAACCATCTCCCTTTCCTTCCTCTTTCTTTTACTTAACCTTTTCTTGGGTTTCTTATCACTGACAATTGTTGATTATTTTGTAGAACTCTGAAATATGTGCCATAAGTTCTCTGTCTGATGCTAAACATCAATAAGTGGATAACACAAAACACTTGCCACAAATGGTGCTTCAAAGTCGACTTCTAAGCCAGAATCAGTTGTTGAGGCCTATAAGCATGATAAAAGACAATAAAAATTGAAAAACAAAGGATTCAGATGCTTACGGTCCTAGATTGAGCCACTGGATTGTCAGTTGTATACCTAAAATCCAAATGAATATTACATTTAACAAGTGTGACTGACTGCAAAACTTCAGATAAATCTGGCATCCAGATACTCAAGGAGATTACTGTAAACTTACTCTTTATCTTCCAGAGCAGCCCTTTCTATAGTAGTGCCAAGGTCGATACTATCATTCTTCAGATCTATACTTGACAACACTTCATCTCTAAACCAAGACATCCGCAGTAAAAAAAGAAATGCAACTCGTAATTACCTAAAAATTGCCATCTGATCCTTATTGCGAGCTGCTTCTAGCTGTTCATCATCCATCTGCAATAGTCCATCACTCTGGCCGTATCTACAGTCTTCTGACCACTGATCTTTTCGCAAAGATCAGAAAACACGGAAAGTTCAGATAGGCAAGAGGGAAACCTGAAAAAATAGTAGCTTTGTTTTCCAAATGAAGAAATCTTCCATCAAACAGAATGACGTATAATGGCAAGACAAATTTTGTTACAAGCTATGCAACAAAATTTGCTCGTTGTTCACTAATCCTGACTTAGCCCAGTTTCTGGGCTAACAAGTCAGAATTACTGAAAAACGATTCTTCGCACAAGAAAAAGACATCTGATAATAAGTTAGATAATCTTCAATAAACTACTCGAGACTAAGAGTGTGAAAAAAATTTACAGCTAAGCGCAAATAAAATTAAAAAGCTAGAATAGAGCATTTCACGCAGACTTCGCCAAGATAGACTAGCTCTGTCGTGATTCAAGATGAAATCAACATAGTATGATCACACAACTTACATTCAGATGGAGAAGCTGCTACTTCATCGCAAACAAGTAAGCAATCGTGGCGAGGAATGGGTGCTGTGGGAAATGCTACATTTTATTGGTCCAAAAGCGCGTTTGCTTCATCGGAAATGCCCTGAAAAATTGTTAACATAAGCGCACCATCCCTAAATGGCAGCAATCATCAAAGATAATGAAACGAAAACAAACACGGAAGCAAGAACAACTCAAAAATGGTCGCATTAACAGTACAAAGCATTCAAATTATCCACTTTGCCGCGTCCCTGCAACTTACGTACCGGACCAGAGCCGGCGTCCTACCGTAACCCATATTTTTTTCGCCCTTTTTCAAAGTGAATGTAATGGAAAAAGGCTCCATAACTTCTTTTGAAAGAAACGATCTCGAATGAAATTTTTGCTTCAAAGAGGAGAAGGTTCACTAATTGCAAGGATGTAGATAGCGTTCATGTTTAACCTCTTTGAAGGTGACTTAATGGCCTGCGGCACCCCCCCTCAAAACCTGCGGCAGCCGCAGGTTTTGAGGGGGGGGGGTGCCGCAGGCCATTAACTATATCAAAAAAACATATTTAGCGGACAATATTTATATGAATCAATAGCCTAAACCTCGTAGATTCCATAGGGATGTTTTGAGCCTGATTCTTCTTCTTAGCTCTGAGTAATATTTGGTGAAAGCACAGCTATCAAAAGCTAAAAGCGATTTTGGTTGGCTTCTAATTCAATAGTTTGGAGGTCTTCTAAAGCGGGATTCCTGAGGTGGACAAAGAAGGAGTAGTGCTTTGTATTGAGTGCAAGAAGAGGTAGCTTACTCACCGTTAAGATGAAGTTAAACATGTTTTAAATTACTGCTTTATACAAGGTTGTTTACTGCTCGGAGACCTCAGAGTTCTCTGAAACTTGGCGCATAGGGGTTATTTGACACGCGGATTACGACAGTTATGCTTGATTAGAGGTACGGTAGGTTACGGTAGGCATACGGTATCTGCAAGTTTGTGTCGTTGAACTTGAATTTTGCAGGATTTCAACAGCGCTTTCATCAAGTCAATTTAGTCACACAGCTTGTACAAGTGCTTTTGACCTTGGGTCAATACGACCCCCCCCCCTACCTACCCCCCCCCCCCTTACGACCCCCCCTTGCGGCGTGCCGCACCCCCCGCTTTACCCTGGATGTGATTGCTTAAGTTATTCGATAAATCATTCGAATATTTTTTCGAAATTCGACTTCCAATGTTCGAATATATTCGATATTCATTCATTCGATATTTTTGATTTTCCGAGTTTATTCGAAATTCATTCATTCGATATTTTTGACTTTCCGAATTTATTCGAAATTCATTCATTCGATATTTTTGATTTTCCGAATTTATTCGATAATCGTTTGTTAGTCATTTTTTGTTTTCGAATTTATTCGATATTCGTTTATTCGAAATTTTTCCTTTTCGAATTTATTCGATATTCATTCATTCGATGAAAAATCATCGAATTACCCAAGTATACTGTACACCTTTATCTGTGCCCACTTCTACATGCAATTCCTTATTCCCGCTGTGTGAGTAATCAGTATGCTGATCTACCTTCCTCACCCCCCCCCCCCCGCCCCGTAGCTTAAACTTAAAAAACAATAAAATCAATAAAGGTAAGATAATTCCAAAAACTGATGACGTTATTCGGCCATCCGGGCCTAAAATGTTTTTGTGGCGTGTCTTGCTCAAACTTGGTATATGGGGGTTATTCAAGCCGCTGATGACGATATGGTAGTCATTTCGTGTGGCAGCGGGTAAAAATCATGAACCTGCCTGATACCTTGGCAGGGAATGCTGTTTCAAGAATATCGTGCTTAATCCCCATGATAATGGCAATTCGTGTGGCATTAAAGTTTCCCACGACCGCAATGATTTCCTTATAGGGCCATTGCAGCGCGCGATACACCCTTCGGCGGCTTTTGCCTAAGCAGAAATAGGGGAGGGAGATTTGCCGCGTGCGTTCACTTTGGGACAGGTTATCAGGATGGCGCTGGAGACCGCCATGCAAAACAACCCTTTCCCCAGTTCGTGAATATCTAGGATCTAAATTGGCCCGAAAGCGAAAAAATGTCCATTCAAACCCCGCAATTCACCATAACTTGACTAATCGTCTTCATAAGTAGTATACTTCTGAACCGTTACAGGTAAGGTTTTGAGCAAATCTGGAACTTCGACCCATCTACACCCACCGTAACCCAAGAAAATGCACTATCCTGCGAATTCAGCATGATATTCAGGTTCAGCGCGCTAAGTGACCACCCTAGACGAAGTTTAAAGCAAATCTATGTTTTCGACCCCATACCGTATAACTCTATGAAAAGGTTCTAATATGCAGAGAGTATGAAATTCGTAATCAGCATGTCGAAAAAGTTCTGGGCAAAACTTTAGCCGAATTCATGATTTTGACCTCCTACCGTACATCTACCGTAACCACACGGGAAGACGTTCTGCGAAAGTGTGATATCTGTTTTCAGCACGTAAGATAACCCTTATACACGAAGTTTGAGCAAGCTCTACGACAAAGAAACTTTGGGGCCCGGATAGCCGGCCCAACTAACATTGCACTCGTAATCAGCATGCTCGATTACCCCCTGTGCCAACTCCCAGCCTCGCAGGCCAAACTTTACGAAAAAAATCGATAAAATCAATAAAAGTAATCGATAATTCTGAAAAGTAGTATTGTTTTCGGAATCCCCATGCTCACTTACCCCCTGTGCCAACTCCCAGCCGTAGGTGAGCTCTGCAAAAAATCGATAAAATCGATATCGATCGATGACGAGAAGTAGCACATGACACCCGCCAGGGCCCGAAGTGTGTGTGTGCAAAGTTTGGTCCGGATCGGTTCAGAAATGGAATTTTCTATTCGGAACATACGTACACACAGACAGATAGACAGACAGACAAACAGACATTCAGCTTTATATATAAGATTCTCGCAAACAGTTACTACATTCGTAATCAGCATGCTCAGTTACCCCATTGTGCCAACTCCCAGCCCCGTAGCTCAAACTTTGCAAAAAATCGATAAAATCGACAAAAGTAATGCACGATTCTAAAAACTAATATTGTATCCGTAATCAGCATGCCCGATTACCCCCCTGTACCCCCCTGTGCCAAATCCCAGCCCCGTAGCTCAAACTTTGCAAAAAAATCGATAAAATCGATAAAAGTAATATACGATTTTAAAACTAATATTGTATTCTTAATCAGCATGCTCGATTACCCTCCTGTGCCAACTCCCAGCCCCGCAGGTGAACTCTGCAAAAAATCGATAAAATCGATAAAATCGATATCGATCGATGACGAAAAGTAGCCTGTGACACCCGCCGGGATCCGAAGTGTATGCGTGCCCAGTTTGGTCCGGATCGGTTCAGAAATGGAATTTTCTATTCGGAACATACGTACAGACAGACATACGGACAGACAGACAAACAGACATTCAGCTTTATATATAAGACTAGCCTCAACCCACTTGCTAGCCCTACGGGCCGCTAGCAAGTGGGTTGAGGCCAATACATTGAGTCAAGGCTACACTTATTTGCACACTAACAATAGAATGTCGTTTTTCAAAGCGTCCAGTTTCCACAGTGAAAGAGGATACACGGTACGAACTATGAGGAGGGATCTGCACTAATGTCATATCTTACATACGAAAAAGACTAAAGAAGCTTGAAACTCTTACACTAGGTTCTTCAGAGTCGTTGATTTCAATTATGAAGCTCGCACTTGAACGTAAAGCATTTCTCATAAGTTATGCCAAATGCACAGTGACAAACGATTTCCGATATATATGTCAAAGATCTGATTACGTCATTTAAAAAACTCTGCGAACACGCAAGAAGTTATGTGGTCCAGATTTTTTTCATTGTTTCAACACATTGACGACAAGACCGATTTTCGATTACTGCTATTTCGGACCAGAGCGTTTTTCGCATCGTCAAAATTACGACCCACCCGTGGGTCGCATTGTCCGAAATGGTAGTCTTTTTGAAAGAAATTCAAACCATGTCTCCGAGAATCTCCCCACAATGGTTATCGAACGCGCTGATTACCAAAATATGCTTTATTTCAATTTTGGAAGTATACGGTAAGGGTTACGAAAGTCATTCTGTATGAACCCGACATCATGGATTTTCATGCAAAATTGTGTTTTGCGGTTATTTCACGTGCTGATCACGATTATAGTGTCCACTTTGTTCACTACTTTCCCACAGTGGGACTACGGTAGCAGTACGGTAGAATTTTCGTAGAAACCAAGAAACTGATGTAAGAAGTTGGTATCACAACTTGAGACTATCATTTCCGTAATCAGCATGCTACAAAACCTATAAATGCAAAGTTCGAGCTTCCTAGGATGAAAAATGCGAAAAATCAGTAAAATCAATAACACTGATAATTTTTTGGTGGGCTGACGTCAGCCTCTTGCCCGCCCCGTATTACTCTTACATGTAAACTTGATTCTCCAGAAACAATTTCGTGGAACAAAGATGTGTAAGAGTTTCTGGCAGCATTTGATGCAGCATTTCATTCTCTTTCTAATGGTTATATAATTACCGCACAAAATTGAACAACCACTGGGAAAATTATTCTTTTCTGCGACCCATGCTTTTTGAGAAAGTCAACTTTCACAATTTTTCCAAATCTTTATAACAACCCCCGGAAGGAGTCCAAGTTATGTATGGGTAGGGCAAACCCTACGGGAAACAGCACAACTTTTTTCTTTCTGTATAGATTTTTTGATGGAACCACCGAATTTTAGCAGGCTCGTCTCAGACACAAATGCATCAAACATCAATGAATCTTCGGATTTTGAAACTTACAAAAATGGATTATGGTTTTACACTAATTTTGCAAAGCAAATGAGCGTTTACCGCTTCAGATTAGCAACTTTCGGAAATTCTGGGTGCAACCGGAGGCGCCCTAGAAAACCTGAATTATGATGATTTAATCTCGGAAAACTTGATGAATCGGAAACCAAAAACAACTGGTAAAAAGAGGAGAAAAAGCTGCGTCGAATGACACCCGACTTGATTGCCGATTGTTGTTCTGTGAGGTTTGACTTGACTAAATATGGAATTTGATGGCATTGAGAAGTTGATTGTAGAAACTCTAAGAAGCAAGCTGAGGAAAAGAAAAAAATTACTCTGTGTCCTATAGGGTTTGCTCTATCTACCTGCCACTATTACCTCTTCGGAGAATAGGTACAAAAATTTTAAAAAATTGCCGAACTTGACCATGGCAAAAAGCATGAGTTGCAGATTTTGTTAATTTTTTGAAAGCTCAATGAAAATTATGCAATGAAATTACAACCATTAGAGAGAGGATGAAATGCTGCATCAAATGCTTCTAAGATCTCTTGAAGATCTTCATTCCATGAGATGTGGCGTTCATTTGAAAAAAGCGACATTACTTTCGGAACGACCTAATATATATTAGGTTGCACCGAAAGTTCTTTCCCCCCATTTTCAAAATTTCGTAACTTCTGATTTTTTCAACCAAATTGGTTACATCTATTTTCGTATGAAAGAGTGACTCATGCTCTTCATAATGACGTCTTAGCTGCTTGCTAATGGTCATCTGTTGCATAGAACGAGCGATAGAAGAAAATTAGTCAAAATTTGAATTTTCTGTGTAGGGTCATAAAAAATCGGAAACTTGCAAGAAAAATCGAAGCAGTCAGTATTGTAGGTTCTTTTACCAGCTCTTTCTAATGGTGCAAAGTTTGCGTTGATTGAGCGCCTCTATGAAAAGTTACGACGAGCAATCACTACAAAAGGGCGAATTTGATTTATTTTGGCATTTTTCAGGGAAATCATAACTTTTGATAGAGACGCTCACTCAGACAATCGCTAGGGGCAGGCGGGCACCGGAAAAATAGATTGCTGATTTCTCGCACCCCGCTCGCGGATTTTTTTTTGGAAAGCAATCAAGACTTTTCGGAAGACCGCTTGCTGAGTCAGCGGATTTTTGAGAGACCGCCTGTTGAATTTTTTTCGCTCTTATCTTTTGCAGATATAATGCTGAATCTCTGAGGAATCGAGAACTCAGCAAGCGGTCTTCCGAAAAGTCCTAATTGCTTTCCAAAAAATCCGCGGGCGAGGTGCGAGAGATCAGCAATCTATTTTTCCGGTGCCCGCCTGCCCCCGTCGATTGTCTGAGCAATCGACGCAAACTTTGCACCATTAGAAAGAGCTGGTAAAAGAACCTACAATACTGACTGCTCCGATCTTTCTTGCAAGTTTTCGATTTTTTATGACCCTACACAGAAAATACAAATTTTGACTGAATTTCTTCTATCGCTCCTATCTATGCAACAGATGATCACTAGCAAGCAGCTAAGATGTCGTTATGAAGAGCATGGGATACTCTTTCATACAAAAATAAATGCAGCCAAATTGGTTGAGAAAATCGGAAGTTATGAATTTTTGAAAGTGGGGGAAAGAACTTTCGGTGCAACCTAATATATTAGGTTGGTGCAAAAGTTCTGTCGTTTCATTTTTGAAAAATCATAACTTTGCGCTGTCACAACGGATTTACCTCCTTATATTTTTATTAAAAAGAGTAAAGAGTCTTTCGCTTTCGATTGCTGTTTTGCTGAGCTTGCGCTTCACACTGGGTGCGGAGATAAAAATGGAAAAGTAAGACCATATAAGCTTTAACCATTTTAAGTTAGGTCACCAAAAATCTGGAACGCTGCAAAAAAATCTGAAATCGTTAGCATATATGTCTTTTGGCCTACCCTTTGCATCTGTGAAAAGTTTGTCCTGTTTGGACGTCTCAGTGAGAAGTTATGATTTTCGCGAAAATTGACAATTTAATTAATTTTGGCGTCTTCCATAGTAAACTCGATATTCATAACTTCTCACAGAGACGTCCAAACAGCACAAACTTTTCACAAATGCAAAGGGTAAGCCAAAAAACATATGTACTGACGATTTCAGATTTTTTTGCAGCGTTCCACATTTTTGGTGATCTAACTTAAAATGGTCAAAGCTTATATGGCCTTACTTTTCCATTTTTATCTCCTCACCCAGCGTGAAACGCAAGCTCAGCAAAACAGCAATCGAAAGCGAAAAACTTACTCTTTCTTCTAATAAAAGTATAAGTAAGTAAATCCGTTGTGACAGCGCAAAGTTATGCTTTTTCAAAAATGAAACGACAGAACTTTTGCACCAACCTGATATATAATATTAGGTTGAACCGAAAGTTCTGTCGCACCATTTTCAAAAAATCATAACTTCTTTCACTCACGGTGATTTTGCACAGTTCAAATTTTGTCTGAAAGCGTAAAGCATGTAGTTTCCAAAAGTCCCCTGAAGACTTTCCAGCATGTTCAGCTTGCGGAGATAAAAATAAAAGAACGAGATCATCCGAAATTCGGAATTTTTAGGCAAGAATTCTAGAAATTCAGAAACAGTGCGATAAAATCCAGAAAAGCCATTATCCTAATTTTTCTTACATTTGATTACTAACTGAGTCAAGTTTGTGCTGATCGACCCCTTTTTTCAAAAGTTATGATTTTCTTAAAAATAATGCCGAAAAATCAATTTCCTAAGAATTCTTAAGAAATGGATTTTTTGGCATTTTTTTCAAAAAAATCATAAGTTTTGAAAGAAGAGCTCGATCAGCACAAACTTAACTCAGTTAGTAATCAAATGTAAGAAAAATTAGGATAATGGCTTTTCTGGATTTTATCGCACTGTTTCTGAATTTGTAGAATTCTTGCTTAAAAATTCCGAATTTCGAATGATCTCGTTCTTTCATTTTTGTCTCTGCCACTTGAGCATGTCGGAAACTTTCCAGGGAGTTTTTGGAAACTACACTCTCTACGCTTTCAGACAAAATTTGAATTGCGCAAAATTGTCGTGACCAAAAGAAGTTATGATTTTTTGAAAATGGTGCGACAGAACTTTCGGTTCAACATAATATATACAGGGTGTCCCAAAAAAATGTTTCGAACGTTTGATCGTTAATATCTCTCTTCCCAAGAAGTCTTTTGCCTTGCTTCAGGGACCGTTTTGTAGAGCTGGCTTCAACTTAGATTTGCATTATAGAACGAATCACCCATCTCTCTTCATTATTGTAGGATTACGGTAGAAACTTGAAAGAGGGTTTTAAGCAATGAAAGGCCATATTTTGCCTCAGAAAAGAAACAAAACAGCCTGAAAGCTTCTACACTAGGCTAATTAGACTTGCTGATTCTAACTGTAAAGTTCCCAATTGCGATGCTTCATTGAAGAGTTATGCCGGGTAAGATGTAGCGGCCATTTTTTCAATGTTCCTAAAAAGTGCGGTTACACCGTTTATAAAGCTTCGCAACCTTGTGAATAGTTGAATATTGAACTCAGCGTCCATAAAAACCCTATTACATAAGTTTTCACATTTCTTTGAAAAATTTTGAGACGGCAGCTTTTTCCACATTGACACTATATGTTTCAAGTTTCTACCGTAATCCTACAGTAATGAAGAGGGATCGGTGATTCGCTCCATACCGATCTAAGTTGAAGCCAGCTCTACAAAACGGTACCTGAAGCAAGGCAAAAGACTTGTTGGGAAGAAAGATATTAGCGATCAAACAGTGTATACATACTTTACCCTGTATAGTTCGGGCCTAATCTTGGACTAGATTAGTTAATATAATAATTCAGCTTGCATGTTACTGCAAAATGACCACAGATTCATATTGAATAAGTGTGATCAAGGAGAAATTACCCGAGACTCCTTTGCTTGCCAGCAAAGCGATCTCGAGTATTTTAAAAAGTAAGAGCAAAGCAAGAGCAAAGCAAGAGAGCCATCTTGTAGAGCTTGCTTTGCTCTATCGAATGTTTTCTTGAAGCCTAATCAGGAATGAAAAATGTCCCAAAAAATGTGCACACTGTTTAATTGTAATTAACTCTCTTGTAGTGAAGTGTTTCGAGAAGCTCTAGGTACCATTTTGTAGAGCGAGGTTCAACTTAGATTTACAGTGTAGAGCGAATCGCCGATCGCTCATTCTTACTGTAGGAGTGCGGTAGAAATTTCAAACATATGTCACTGTGAAAAAAGCGGCCGTTTCAAAAATTTTCAAAAAAAAATGTGGAAATTTGTGTAATAGGGTTTTATGGACCCTGACTTCAATACCCAACTCATTACAAGGTTGAGAAGCATTCTAAACGGTGTAACCGCACTTTTTAGGAATACTCAAAAAACGTCTGCTACTGCTTATCTCGCATAACCTTTTAATGAAGCATTACGAAGAGTTGCGAACTTCACATTTAGAATCAGCAACTTTAGTTAGCCCAGTGTGAGAGTTCTCAACTGTTTTGGTTTTTTCTTGGAACAAAATATGGCCTTTCATGGCTCAAAACCCTCTTCAAAGTTTCTACCGTAGTCCTACAGTAAGAATGGGAGATCGGCGATCCGCTCTATACTGCAAAACTACGAAGTTATGTAATATGCTATGTAATAACTAAGTAATAATGTAATAACTATGTAATAATATGTTATGTAATAACTGTAATATGCTTTTACCTCACTTGCCTCGGGCAGGACTTGGGCTAACCTAGAAGGAAAGTCCAAGTGAGGGGTCCGCTGCAACAACCGACAGACCGGGTCTTACCTGGTTTAGCCCCTCAAGCATGTTTGATAACGAGGAAGACGGCATGCTGCAGCGGTTATCGGCCATTCTCTTGGATTTTCTTGCCTGAAATGCAGAGTATAAGCACAAAGAATGGAGAAAAAAGAAGAAAGAAGCTTAGAAAGGCGAAGGGACACGAAAACAGGAGGGCGCCTAGACGGCAGCCCGACTCGTGCGCTGCGTGCGCGGCGCGGAGGTACATATGAGAACCTGGCCGGGGTCCACACTATATGTATGGATAGCCTTATATGGTCACTTATTGGATTAACAGCTGGAGCTGAAGAAAAGAGGGAAGTTATGGTAGCATGAATTTTATATTCTTTATTTGTTCACCATCTCAACCATGTTTACATAAGAGAAAGAAGTGTCGAAGAAGAAAGGCACAGACTACAGCAGCATCACAAGAGCCATAAAGCTGCTCTGGATAAGTAGAGCAACAAGCGGGAATGCGTTGTTGCCAAAGAGCCAAGGCCAAGACAATGGTAAATCAAAGAAAACGATAAGCTTTCGGAGATCCAAATGCACTACTGCCCTTGCGATTAATAAATACATCAGTACATCTGATTTACCCTGTCAACTATCCCTAATCTATCTATATTAACGAAATAACCATTGTCGAAAAGGATGCGAAGCCTGTACATATGCATTAGCTTGTAACTGTGCGATGGACACAGCGACATCAGTTGTATGCATGTACATGCTGCTTTGATATTCACTTCCGATGGTAATTTTGAACAATGACGGCTGCAAGCCTTTTTATTGAAGTAAACTCTTGATTCTCAAGCCGAATGTTTGAAGTCAGTGAAGAACTGGTGGAAGCGACGCAGAAAAACAACTACATATACGTCCTCGAAGACGAGTATAAAGAGAAGAATAAAGAAGACCGGGTTTACTGTAGATAATGATGAAGAAGAGGAGCCTGAATCAGACCAGCTTAGAAGGCGATCCCTGACAATCGTGACCTTTGGAGACTTGATGAAAAGAATTAAATGGTATCTTACACATAATTGTTAACATTCATATAAAAGAGAAGAACTAATCCAGGTGTATGGGTAGGATGCACACGTATGTTAAGCAGCCTTCGCAACCCGACAGGTATGCGCTTGATACTTAGCGAAGCTCTTCGCTGTATGGAAGCCTTCAATAGGTTGACGACAGGCCTAGACCGAGGCAAACAAGGAGAACAGATAACAGGGCTTGCGCGTTGCCTGATGTACCTCGAATGGGACGTCCGCAAGGGCCGACACCAATTCGGAAGCTTCATAGGGTGATATTAACACTTTAGATTATGCAAATTAAGCAAAAGTATTTAGAGCGCATCAGCGAAAAGAGGACGAAGCACAGCGTAGATCGCTGTTACCTACCCCAACTATAACGAAGCCGACACCTGCGCTGTGTACCTCAGAACTCACCTGAAGGCGAACTGGACGTATGCTCAATACAATGTCCAGCATGTGAGGACACTGGCTGCACAAAGACTGCCTAGAAAGGGAATGTCCAAAAGACGGCACTATTTTTAACGATTGAAGGATTTATATTATAAAAACTATTGTATTAGGTTGTCCCGAAAGTTTTGTCGGTTTTTTCAAAACACTATAAAACCACGCACAATGAAGACCTTAATTAGTTTCAACATGCATTCGATGCTGCTCTCCTTCTCATTCTTATGGTTACGTTTAAGAGCCACGATCCTGTATGGTTATTTTGATAATTGCCACAAATCTTCACTCGTCATTTTTATCTGCTCAAAGTTAGGCTACTTTTTAAAAATTTTATTTTAAAGTTTTGTAAAGGACTAAGCATAACGCAAATAGAACAATTCTCGGGCTAAACGTTAATATTTTTAGATTCTCCTAATTTGCTGTTTCTACCTTTAGAGAACTATTTTTTCGGAGGTCTCGATTTCTGGCAAAACCACGGAACACGAACTGCGGCAAAAACATGAAAGCTTTCGGAATTTTTGCGAATTGAAACTTGATTGCTGATAAACAATAATTATGCAACAATACCAAGTTTAATTTGCTCTGAAAAATCAGCTTTTTGGAATTTTTGGTAATTTTACGTGGTAGACGTAATCAAAAAGCCGTAGATTTTCTTAAATAAATAATTATAATGGACTTTATAATTGTGGCCCATGCAATCTAAAATAAGTATAATGTAGCCCAAGAATAGCTCTACATAACAGTTATTAGCGCTTTTTGAAAGTAGTAGGAGAAAATTTTGTAAAATTCAGAAAATATTTGGCGTTACTGCTGAATTGCTCAAAAAGCCATGGCGATAACATTGCGAAGACAGGGTAGATCAGAGAAAAAACATGCTGTAAGAAAGAGGATGAAAATCTGAATCAATTGATACCTAGACCTTCGCTGAATTGGTGTTCTGTAGGTTTTAGTGAGCGATGGAAAAAACCGACAAAACTTTCCTGACAACCTAATAAATATTCAATCCAATGTCTGAATGAACAATGAGAAAAACTACACCCCACAGACTGAGTTGTCACACCTATACAAGAATGCGACAACACACAGCAACGAAGCATGAATCAATCACGGTCAATGGATACTCACAAAATCTATTTTCGTTCGCAAAACAAAAAATAATTTTAAAAAAGAGAAAAAAGACGTTGAAGTAATCAAATTAGTGATTTGCACAAAAGGAAAGAAAGAGGAAAAAACGAGCCAGAGGGCAGAAAAACGTAAACGACTCACCTAAACTCGCGGAGATAAAGAGAAAGGACGAATTGAGTAGCAGAAGAGATTGGCGAGATCATGCCTGTTTAGGCGTGACAAAAATTATTTTAGTTGTAGTGTGTGTAACCACTACGATTGCGCACGCGCGGAATTAGTTCACGACTACTTTCGGTACTGTATCAAATCGATGACCTCGCACTTTCCTCTTCAACAGAGAATGCTGCTGATGCTATTCTAGTCTCTAGCAAAGAGGAGGAGTTTTGAAATCAATAACTTACCATACAGTGCTGCCAAAGTTATAGATCCACAGTGAAAACTTCTGTAGCATATCTGCTTCTCAAGGAATTGAGCTGAGATTTGGTACAGCTATGTGTTCAAGAGGCTATCATCTGCAAACAGAAAGGATCCCACTTTCGTTCGATTATTTGGGAGAAACTTAAAAATTTTGAGAAAGCAGGGTTGAAAGCCGGCCAAAACTATAGATCCACCTAAAGTTTCTGCCCACGTGTAATTCTCGGCTTCCAAGGTCTTTTGTGCATATATAAAGTCAAAAGTCAAAAGAGACTCTTTAGTCCAGCTGTATCATACTTTAATAAGTAACGTATCTGCTTTTTTTCACTTGAAAACACTTTCACGCGTAATTTGTTACCAAGGATGTGTTTTCATAGGTGATTCTGCAGCTTTTAACTGGCTTGAAAGCGTAATGCTTCATCTATCTTATAGATGGTTAGCAAAGTGAACACTAAAAAAAATTCAAGTTTTCGTATTTAAAGCGCACCTGACATGGAACTAACTGCAGGTCTGCGTTCAGATTTATGCCTTCAAACTCTTTCTGCAATGATCTCATGAGCGCGAATGGGAGTAATGCCATTGTTTGTGCGTATGAGAGTTCGTATGCAGTTGTTGCAGATTTCTGCATGTCTTAGCATGCAGCCTGATAAAGAAATTCATTCTGCAAAAACTGATTTGCAACAAGCCTTAGAGTTATTTTTGGTTGTGACCATAAAGCTTATGTGAGTTATAAGGCAACATACAGTCAGGGTGTTTTCACTATCTACTAGCTAGGTCAAAAAATTAGGAAAGGTACCACTTGGTAGGTGTTTTGGAATTGTCTAACATTATCATTGGACTGCGGAACTCATGTTTGAAAAGAAGCAAAACTTGACGAACAATCGTGAGTACAGTGCACAAACTTCTTTTTATGTGTTAGGTCGTTTCATGAATTCGCAGAGTTTTCATTCTCGTTCTCAATTTGAGGAGCATTTGATTTGCGGCAAGATAAGTATATCATCGAAAAGAGGTCTTCAAAACAGCCCATTTAATTTCTATGGGAAGCTAATCTGCTTTGATTCCTCAGCTTCGGAAAAGTTTGAAAAAAGAGCATTTTTGGCATTCGCGCTTTTTTCTTATAAGAAGAGCGTTTTGCTCAGATCTTTTTGCCGGTTATGGGAGGTGGCCTTCTCCATATGAAACAAGAAAGGGATTGGGTTGCTTCAAAAAAGAGTTTGCAGGGTGTCACCTGAACAAGACCTTTTGCAGGATGGGCAGGAGATTGAGCATTGAATGCTAGTAAAGAACAAGACGGTCCATAGCGTATGCGACCTGATTGCACGTTCAGTCAAATCCCTACTGCACAAAAGTTCTAATAAACAGATCCAGTGAACCTTACTGCGCGACATAACTAGGGCTCACACGGCAACCGTGGTCATAGTTGTCCTGCAAGAATTGATCGGGAGGTACACTAGTACTCAATGTACTTCTAAAATCTCGCCCTAGCATATTGTCATCTGCTCCAGTCTTTCACAAACCATATAAACAGCGTCTCTTCTGATTTTGAAGACGAACTCAGGCGCTGGTTAGACGAATTTTTGGGGCCAGACCCGCTGCTTGGAAAAACGGAACTGGAAATTTGACGGCATGACGGTAGAGTTCTGCGCAATAACGGAACATACCTAGTTGACTAAATTTTGCTAAAATTTTGTCATTTCGTTGAATTATAGAAACTCTACGAACTTAACGACCTAATAATTAATGCTATCACATTCTTTGAGCTTACAAAGCAGCATAAACCAATTGTGAAGACAAAAAATTGAGCGCAGGCTTGCTGTCAGGTCTATATCGGGTGATCTTCAAGTACGAAAACTCAAATTTTCTTCTAGTACTCATTTCGCTAAGCATCTATAAAATAGATGAAGCCCTATCCCTTCAGCCAGTAAAAAACACTGAAGTCAGCCATAAAAACACCTCGGTAACAAAATACGCTTGGAAGTGCTCAAAGTGAAAAAAGGCGGATAAGCGTTTCTCATTGAAGTATGACACAGATTGACTAAAAAGACTGTTTTAACTTTTGACTCTATATATGCACAAAAGACTTTGGAAGCTTGAAAATTACTCCAGTGGATAGAAACTTTAGGTGGGTCTATAATTTCGCCCCTCAACCCTGATTTTGTCAAGATTTTCAGTTTTTTCCTAAATAATCGAGTGCGATCCATTCTGGTTACAGATGATAGCCTATTAAATACACAGCTCTACCATATCTTAGCTCAACTCTTTGAGAAGCAGATAAGCTACTGCAAATTTCAGGGTGTAGTTTTGGCCAGCATTGCACTGTAAACTTTAGGTGTAAGACATATTGATGTAGGATTTCTGAAAAACTTATTTGAAGGAAGTTCTAAACTCAGATGGCATTGGGTAAGCAATTGTCCACTTAATTTGGAAGAAAGTTGAGCACGCCTTTGTTCACATAAGTTTTCCATGATTTTCATAATGTGTTTGTTCTTTTGTTTGCTCCAGTGCGTGTATCAGGCCAAATTTCGTGCAATATCGTCGTCTGTGCGTTGCAAACGAGCCATTTTTCCATTTTTTTGGTGATAAGGGTTGTTTCAGACTGTTGCACTGATCGCGGCAGACCGCAGCAGGCTGCAGCTGACTGCAGCTGACCGCACGGCCGCAGCTGACTGCAGCAGACTGCATGACCGCACTGACCGCAAGGGCAGCACAGATCGGTGCATCCTTCCGTAAAGGTGGACAAGATAAACAGTTGCAGCCCAAACAATCAACAACAATATATGCCTAGACCCAAAAGACAACACGAGCGAGAGTAAAACAGGTATATGCAATTAAAGGAGGATTCAGAACAAATATGATACCAAAAAACCAATCACCAAATTTTGATTAAGAAGAGTAAGTTAGAACCTATGAACTTCCTAGGGTTGATCAGGTGGTTGATGTAATCGCAACTTTTTTTGTTTTACGAATGGATGCAGCGATCTGTGCGGCAGTTGGGGTCAGTACGGTCAGCTGCAGTCTGCTGCAATCTGCTGCAATCAATGCGGCAGTATGAAACAACCCTAAGAATTTTTCAGAAAAAGGCTTGCTACAACCTTCAGTCACATAATTTTTTCATGAAACCTCTTAGTTAGCAGGCCAGCATCTATGTAGATACAGAGTTTTGTACCACATCGTCATCTTTGCTTTGCAAACAAATCATTTGAATTTACATCTTTAACCAGTTACGATAAATTTTCTGAAAAAAAAGTGCTTAGTTCACCTCTTATCCACATAAGTCTCATAACTTTTTATTTGGTCTCACTAGCTTATGTAAGTTTACTCACGCAATTTGGTGCCATTCGTTGAGTAAGCAATGAAAACTGGTTATACAGGTTGTTCCAAGCTGCATCGGCAGCTCTTGCGACAATTAGCGACGGCGCGATATGACGCACGCAATTCTGCTATGTGTTGAAGAAGAATTATTTATTATTATTATAATCTTATATATAAAGCTGAATGTCTGTTTGTCTGTCTGTCTGTATGTCTGTCTGTATGTCTGTCTGTGTGTACGTATGTTCCGAATAGAAAATTCCATTTCTGAACCGATCCGGACCAAACTTGGCACACATACACTTCGGGCCCCGGCGGGTGTCATAGGCTACTTTTCGTCATCGATCGATATCGATTTTATCGATTTTTATCGATTTTTATCGATTTCACCCCAAGGGGGGTGATCAGCATGCTCGAACACCCCTGTGCCAAATTCCAGCCCCCTAGCTCAAATTTTCAAAAAATCGATAAAATCGATAAAAGTAATGGACGATCTTGAAAACTAATATTGTATTCGTAATCTGCATGCTCGATTACCCTCTGTGCAAACTCCCAGCCCCGCAGGTCAAACTTTGCAAAAAAATCGATAAAATCGATAAAAGTAATGGACGATCCTGAAAACTAATATTGTATTCGGAATCCCCATGCTCACTTCCCCCCTGTGCCAACTCCTAGCCCTGTAGGTGAACTCTGCCAAAAAATCGATAAAATCAATAAAAGCAATCGATAATTCTGAAAACTAATATTGTATTCGGAATCCCCATGCTCACTTCCCCCCTGTGCCAACTCCTAGCCCTGTAGGTGAACTCTGCAAAAAAATCGATAGAAATCGGTAAAATCGACATCGATCGATAACGAAAAGTGGACTGCGACACCCGCCGGGGCCCGAAGTGCATGTGTGCCAAGTTTGGTTCGGATACGGCGGAGCCGGGTAGGCCAGCTAGTCTTATATATAAAGCTGAATGTCTGTTTGTCTGTCTGTCTGTCTGTCTGTATGTATGTTCCGAATAGAAAATTCCATTTCTGAACCGATCCGGACCAAACTTGGCACATATACACATCGGGCCCCGGCGGGTGTCATAGGCCACTTTTCGTCTTCGATCGATATCGATTTTATCGATTTTTGCAAAATTTGAGCTACGGGGTTGGGGTTGGCACAGAGGGGTAATCGAGCATGCTGATTACGAATATAATAATGACAGGGCCGGGCGGAGCCGGGTAAGTCAACTAGTTATAATTATAATTATTGTTATTTATTATTTACGTTATTTGTCGGTGAGCATAACTCGAGTTTCTTTCGCTTTCACATGAAATTATTGCCAGAGCTCCTTCCCAGACCCCACAAGAAGATTTCACCTCTGCTTTCTTTACCAAAAACAATTTCCAACTTGTTATTTGCCGACCCCTGTAGCCAGTTCGAGTGACGTGATAGTCAATAGAAAAAGCCGCTCAACATTATTCTCTATTCATAACCACACATGGTGTGATTTGTTCATCACACATTTCGCCAGGTTCCGCGGTCAACATCAATTGTGAAAGTCCATCGTTGTTCACAAGTATCAACCATGAAATGTAAGTGAATCGCGTTCAATTCAATATTGCTGGATGTGATTTTGTGCGCTGACATTTGAAGTGCAATTCTGCTTTCGCGCAACTCTGTCCTAAATCTATGGCTGATGGCACACCTTCGATAGTCAAGAGACAGAGCCTAGAAAGTGATAGTTGTTTGAGTTCTTGCCCCCTATAAAAAGTGATCGCATGATCGTTTCGTATCCTGCGACGTTGTCTGGATTCTTCCGCTCATCATTCTGAGCAAGTAACGTCCAAGCTGGAGAAAATTCGTTGCAAAAGCATTGAAAAAGAACAAGGTAAAGAAAAACGCGCTTTTTGGTAATTTTCACAAAAAAACCGGCATAAGCAAAGAAGTAAGCTCGGCGACGTTGTCTACATCATAGACAGAAACAAGACCTATCGCATACACAAAAAACCGAGTGAAAAGAGTTGAACTGAAGAAAAAACAAGAGGTTTTCGAAAACTCCGTTTTTCCTATATTTCTCGTGTAAATCATAACAAGGAGTCTTGCGACGTTGTCAGCGTGAAAATAGAGATCAAGAGCTTTAATATGACATATGGATTGTCGAAACTGGGCTCCCAACAACGAAGAAAAGGGTACCAGAGCCAAATGCCCCGCGCCCCGCTTTTGGGGTAGCGAGATAGCGCGCAAGTCGCGGAGACACAGACGAGCAGCGGAGACAGACCAGAGCCGGCGGGGCATTTGGCTCTGTTCATTAATCTCCGCGGGATCATAACGAAACCCTGTAACATTATATATCGTTGTGATCCTCATGAGACGTCCAGGAGCACTGACAACGTCGCGGGTCTTGAAAATCACTCCATAACGAGATCGACCAGCATTTAAGTAGCGACTCTCTGCGCAAGATTTGAGTGCAGTTTCTCGTTTCTATTGAACTCCAGCGGCTTTCATGAACTTCCAACGCTCAATCGAAGTCTAGAGAAAGATTAATTGAGAAATTTTGCTCCAGTTCCTCATTGAATTTTTGAATAAAAGTCTTTTTGGCAAAAAAGGGCCATAAAAACGTAATCCTTCGGTTTTTTTGAGCTCTTTTGGATGTCACTACTATATTCACCTCATTCACATCTCTCCCTATATGGATATGTCATTAGTTATGCCATGATATCCAGGGCTTCGCCCCATGACTTCCCTCTAGGTGAAGGTTGTGTTCTATCATGACGCGCAAAGTGAAGGTCACCAGAGTACGTGGCTCTATGTATCGAAGGTATGGCTGATGGAGAGCTGATAGCGCCCATCGGATCACATCGCTCGCGGTAAATCACCTAATTTCCGTGACACTCGGAAAAAAATTTGTAAAAGAACAATACTCCAAACTGCAATTTTTCTTGTAGGAAAACACAATATTAAGTATACCTATGTGTGCATATAGTGTACGTGCATTGCGCCTCATACCTCACCCACATCGCAGAGAAGATAATACACAACCGAATGTTCAAAAACAATGCTGCACAAGCATGAAAAAATCAAACAATTCTTTTGTGCTGAATGATAAATAAGGGCTGAAAGGCATCAACACGACACCAGCTTCAGCATGTAGGAGGAGAGGAGAGAACAAAGCATGATTTTTGGAGGTCAATAAGTTGGGCGTGCACAACTTTTCCTTGAAGCTCGTACGTTAGCCAGCCTATCGCTCCCTGTGCAGCAGCTGTTAGTTCACATGTCCTACGATTCGTACGCAAACATTGCAGCAAAAGATCAAAACTCGTCGTTTATTCAATGGCAGAAAAAGCACCGAAAGTTCTAGACGACGTGCGCTGAGGAAATTCACTTTGTGGCTGTGGGTGATAATTCTCAAGAACTAATGAACCTACAAACTTGCAAATCCATGGCGATATTTCTAAGTAATTAAGCTATGTAGACACATATGTGCTACGAACTAGAGCCTAGAAGCGTAGCCAATTTACGCCCATTTTTTCTTGATTTTTAGTCATTCAATGCAGTGTGCATGTATAAAAGTATGATTTGGAGAGTACTTGCGTGAGCGAACGAGAGATTCGCAAAACTTCATTGTACTAGCGGTAAGATACTATATTGGGAATCAAGACAATAAACATTGATATTCGATTGGTTCAAAAGTAATGCGGTTTTTGTAAGTTTTCATTTGACGTGCTATAACTTTCAAAAAAACCACATTTCTCAGGGCGGTAAAGACTATCAGAGGCACAAACCTTTCTTAATAAAGCGCAGCCAATTTGTTACGCTAATACGCAGCTTATTTCTGAAAATAAGCTGTTGTCCTTATCAACTGTTGTAGTTTTTGGTCGAATCGTTTTTCTCTCCTTGCTCTTCGCGTTTTTGTATTGTTTTTCCGCGGTGCATTTGCATCAGGGAGCATTTGGCAAATCACAGTTTTTCTACTTTCGGTTCAACTGTGTTGGTAAATGATTTTTTAGTTTTCTCAACAAAAATAACCTGGAGACACTCCCAATACTGGTACTGCTACAGCTGATGATTCTCTGAGCCTTTTAAGATCTTAGAGATTTCTGCAAATAACTACCATGATGTTATCCAATTTTCATAAATCTTAATGCCATAAGCATACATCTGAGCGCTGATTGATATTTGAGTAATTCTCTCAGATTATTCGGCAGGTTAAGTGTGTAACAAAAGAAAAGCATTGGTGAAGGAACGCTTTCTTGCTGTACTCCATCAGTACAACTAATTTTGCAGAAAGGTGATGCTCTCAAGGTCATGGGGCAATCATGTAGGTAAGACACCAAGAAAAAGGATTTCCGTCAGCTCTGAGGTACCGCATTTCGGTGACTAATTTGCTGTAGCAAAGTTAGAGAAATCGACATAGAAAACAGCAATGGACTCTCCTTTATTGTGCACTGAATTGAGATCGAATACACATCTACAAATTCGTTGTGGTGAATTCCCGTTAAGAAAGCTCTATTTTTCAAATCACTCCTAAGCAAATAAGCCAAAATGGTAGCTTATCTCGAACATTCTTCCTATGATTTGATAGGGTGAGTGCAGTAGGCCAATCTGGCGGAACTCATCAGTCAGAGTGTGACTTGGGCATGGCAGTGACTAACAATAAGGCTTCTATCTAAAGGGCTACTTCAACCAGCAGCATTGAGCTGAAAATGTGAGCGAGTGGAATAGCACATCCATGAAAATCTGAGGCAATCTGAGGCATACCATAGGTTGAAAGTCTCTGGTAGAAGACTTTTTAACATGTAATATACGTTAGATTTTAAGTAGATGCTATTGCAGCATCGGCAAAGCGGCAGTATATCAACATCAGCAAAGGCATTTCAGAATACATTTTCAATTTCAGTAGAAAGTACGCTAGATGTTTTCTCCAAAAGCTTAAGCTTTCTCAGCAACACTCATGCAGCGTCATAAAAGCCTCTTAGAGTGTAAAGGTGTGGATTTCATTTTACTCTGTTTTCGACTGCCAAAAAGAATATTCCAACCCTTCCCTCCTCTATCACTCGAAGGTAAACCAAAATTTTCACTGAGTTTCTAAGATAAAAGACGTCTGCAACAAAGTGCAGAAAGAGGCGTAGCAATTTCATTCAGAACTCTATGACAAAAATCAAAATTGCTTGGGTCTTTGGAAAACAAAAATCCACAACGTTTAAGTGCAGATCCTGTCATAGCTATCAAAAATTATATGGTCCTTCTACTTTTTATCTTTTTTCTTTCCCTTTTTCAATCCTGCTCTTCCTGCTCGACCGAGAGTAATCAGTTACAAGCGGCATACGATTGTCTTCAAAATAGCAAAGCACTATTCTTTCCGATCCTTCACTGTGTTAAACCCAAAAGCCTTTTTTGACGAACATTATTGCGTTTTCTATCATGGAAACGAGACAGTTTGAGAAAGCACCAACAACAAAAGATATAAGCAAAACGATACTTCAAGGCAGTGTCAAGATCAATAAAAAACGGATTTTTTTTTATTGAACGAAGATTCGGTTTGTTCTCATTTCACAGATAGATTTTTCTAGTTTTGGCTTCGAACTTTGCGTGAATCAAGTTTATGCAAATCTTTAAAGACTACTTTTAGATCGGTTCGCTCTAAAACGACACCCCAAAACCTTTCTAGAATGTAAGAAGGATGTGACTCAGCGCTTTTGCCCTGTTTCGGTGCTTTTCGGGCTTTGCATATTATGGAAGTTTCTGAGAGCGAAGCTCCGTTGACGTTGGCTAGGCACTCATCCTTCCGGTTGATTTTTGGATTTTGGGCGGCTATCCAAAACGCTTCGAGTGTCTTGCGCGCTAAGATCTCGGGTTCACGCGCCAGGATTCGAACCTGCACTCCCACCTCCGCGTCGTCATGGCTGAGCCTGCGATGCATGCCTAACGGAGTAGCTACATTGCCCTTGCTGAGACCATCTAAGTGTTCTTTGATGCGCGTGCATAGGGGGCGGCCTGTCTCGCCAATATACGTGTCTCCACATGTTGTACACGTGATAAGGTAGACAACACCTGATACCATACAGTCTCCTTCCTTGCCAAACGGACAAACTACACAATGAGGAGTTGTACAGAGACGATCATACTCGCGGTTTCGTACAAGCTGCTGCTTAAGGTTTGCAGGTCGACGATCCTTACCATATCGTTGAGGTCTGCTTGATGGAGCACTTTGCGAACAGCTCTACTAAACTCTTCTGAGATGTATGGTAGACAGAATGAGATCTGATCCTCAGCTTCTGATCTAGGTGGACGATGAACCTGGTGTCTGTGAAGACGATGAGTCTCCGTGCAGTATCCATTGGATCTTGCTACGGATCTAGCGATTCCAGCGAGTACATCTTTTCCTCTCTGTCAGAAGAGACTCCCGCAGCCGTTCTAAACATGTTTCCTATGATGGATGCTTTTATTCGTGCCGGATGTGCTGACGTATGGTGTACTAGGATATTCTTGCTGCTCGGCTTTCGGTACCATCTGGTCTTAAAACGTCTGCCTGACAAACATAACTGCACGTTGAGGAACGGCAGCCATCCATCTTTGGGTCTTTCCCACGTCATCTTGATGTTCCTGTCTGGGCATTCATGATATTGAAGCAGGAATCCAGTTCGGCCTGAGTGGGACACACGATACAGCAGTCGTCCACGTACCGACAGTAGAGGAGAGGCTTACTCGCCAATACCGGAGCATGAAAACAATAGCTAAAGTCGGCGCTAGCCTTTGTCCCATAGCCAGTCCTCTTATTTGCCTGTAATAGTTGCCACACCAACGAAAGATGGAACAGTTGAGGCATTCTTTAACCAACGACAAGATGCCTCTGATGCTAAGACCATAGAGATTAAGTGACGACTGGTGTTTTAGAAGAAGTTCGAATGTCGCTTGCATGGCGGCGTCGTTGGAAACGTTGGTATAGAGCGATTCTACATCGAAAGACTCCAAAACGCACCCTTGCCTTACATTTGTGCTGCGCAGGCGATTAAGAAACATTTTTGTGTTGGAAAGATGTGCGGGAACAAATCGGAGCAGTTGAGAAAGGATGGTGTTGAGAAACCCGAAATTCTATCCGTAGGACCACCAACGCTGCTGATGATAGGCCTAACCTTAAAATCCTGAGGGTTATTGGACGCTAAACTATCTACGGAAACCTTATGTGTCTTGATGAGAGTGTAGAGAACAGGACACATAGGCAGATCGGTCTTTAGACGCGTAGCCATAGCCCTAGGAATGCCTTCAGCCTTAGCTACCTCCAACCATACTCTGTTCAAGCGGCGGTACTGCTTTCTGAAATCGTTTGGTGCCACAGGCTCGTATACGGTAGTATCATGTAGATGATGTTTCGTGATAGCCATGTCCAGATCACGAGAGAGAACTACGAACTCCCCTCCTTTGTCGCTGACCGACACCTTGATCTCTCCGGCATCACAAAGGTCGCGAATTTCGCGCAGGCCGCGGCGTTGCAAAAGTGTTAAATTACTATTTTGCCGTTTCTGGCGGAACTGGTTAAGAACTGAGAAGAGTCCGGTAGCAAATACTCGAAATTTAGAATCCACTGGTTGATTAGGCTCCTGCGGTTCATAAACTAAACGCGGAAAAGGTATAACTGGCCACGTTTTTCCCCCAGCTGTTTCGCCGTCTCTTACGCTCTCACGCTCGTTGGCTCGCTGACGTATCTTTTCGTGAACATATTGCAGGCTGCCGACAATCCTACGCGATACCCGAGATCCTATTGATTGACTAGGTGCGAAACTAGGACCGAGGTCCAATAATGATAGCGCATTATCGGAAATGAGTGCATTACCAATTAACGAGACCCGGAATCGACTAGGAGTATTAGTGAGCGTGGAAGCAGCACAGTTTTGACTTTCGTAAACACAACTGTTTGCACTAGCCGGCTCCTGTGTATGGTCTTTCTCTTGCTCAACTAAAGTTTTGAACTTTTTACGACCGAAATTTCACAAGATACGACCAACGCCTTAGGCCTAAGGCATACCTCGCGCGATTCCTATCGCTGCGCGATTTGGCACAACAGCGACTTTAAGTAATTCGTCTTTAATGCGTTTCCTTTGGTCAGAACTTAACCGATTTGCAACAACTTACACAAGCTATCCGTCTATGCGTTCGAGAAGCATGCACGATAAAATAGTACAAATCTGGCAAATAGCCAAGTCGCGTGAAAGTGGCGATTTGGCCAAATCGCGTGAGGTATGCCTTAGGCCTTAGGCAGCGGCCAGATTTCGCGCTATTTCGGATACAGAAATGGCAATGTTGTGATGCCCATAACTCTTTGTAAGCGCATTTTTTGAAAGAAAACTTGACACGCTTGCATCAACTCAGGAAAACTATGCGCCTGCGGATTCGAGATAGCGCGCGGTGGAGATTGTACTTGGAGAGCGCCAAATCAAGCGATATCCAGGATCGCGCGAAGTGTCCGATGCCTTAGACGGTATAGTTTGTCTGCTTTTATCGACTCTGAAGAAAGTAAGAATTTGAAAAGAGGGTCTGGCATACATAATGCAGTTTTATCTTTTCTTCTTTCAACAAAGCACGTGTAGGATTCCATTGCATGCCTAACATCTTGCTATTTTCGATTGTGATAGTTCTCGACACGACTAATCGCCAAATACCTCTCACAACCGTGACGAACGACAGATAAACGACATGCCATGGACGCATGACAGTCGTCTCGTCGAAAGAATCGCGAGGACAAAATCCGCTAATGTTTGCCCGGTCCTCTTTTCTGAATTCTTCCTTTCTTTATACTCCCAGACGAATGTTACGACCACTGAATGCCGATCATCTTTCAATTCGGTTGTGGTATTTTTCCGATGCATTAGGCCTCAGACAGACTTCACGCGATTTGATCGTCGCGACTTAATCGCGACGAGACAGCTGTTACAACATCATTACATGCCGATCAACTTGCATTTCGGTTGTGATACCTTTCCAGCCCGAAATTATTGAATGTGAAATGAAAATGAATGGAAATGTCGGCGATTGAATCGCGACGATCAAATTGCGTGAAGTCTGTCCGGAGCCTTACTGAGTGACTATCACAGCCGTAATGGAAGACCAGCGGCATGCAATGTTGAAATGCTTGTGAATGCATAGACAACGAAAATTCCAACTCTGAAGCTTTAGGACAAAAAGCTAAACGAGATCAATTTTTATATCCCTACCTAAAGAGATCGTAAGTTACCGTACGCTGGAGTACAGGAGAGCAAGAGAAAGGTTAGTTGTAAGGCATGGGAAATAAAGTGAAGGCGCAAGGCATTGGGTAATTGCATGAACAGACTGAAGCACTTCTTTTTGAGCTTTTCGGAGTTCATGGAAAACACATGGAAGTAACGCTACAGTAGTGCTCGGACACGTTTGATTATCCGGGCAAACTTTCAAAAGTGCATGTAATTGCTATGTCACATGTGGAGGTGGTCTTTGGATCCACTCATTAGTGTAAAGTGAACTTTGTCGATGGATCAAAGAACACGTACTCAGTATGAATGTTAGAACGCCAGGTCTATCAGGGGCAATATAAAATAGAAAGCGTTCTGCTAGATGTACTTCATCCTCTTTTTCACATGGTCGCATGCTATATCCGAAAACGTCCCTATGGAGATTTGATTGTTGCTCTCAGCATTTTTCTGAATGACAAGTACGCTATTATATCGCTGCATCTTTGAGCAGCTCTTTTCTATGCGATCGTTTATACAGCTGCCGTCGCCCCACTAGACTACTGGACGATATTAAATTTGAACCTCATCTGGCATTAGAAAACTACATGACAGTTTTCCATTCGAAACTTGAGCTTGAGTTTTTTCCATCATCGTTCTTTCGTACTGTAACGATGTCTCTCATCAGAACTTACAACTTTTTTATGGTTGGTTAATTGGAGACTTACACACTATTGGGTAAGTGACTTAGCCCTAATGGAAAAAAGCTCAGGAACGCAATCAGGGAAAAATACCGCAAATCACACTTCTGACGTTTTATTTTCCCTAAAAATAGACCTTCTAGCTAAAGTCTTGAAGTCATTCTTCTAGGCTGCTTTTTGATAAAACTAATGCAATTAACATGGTATCATGGAACAAAGGTCACAATAACGAATTCGTGAATACTGATAAAGAACATAGTCACAGTGCGAAAGGTAGCCCGAGCCTGATCCGGTTCAAATCCATACCACAGGCGTCTAGTAAGGTGAGAATACAATACCACCCGTAATTTGTGAAAAAAAAATGGCGGCGGCACTTAACTCACGCGGCGCCGCCGCAGTTAGGTGACAAACGCCGCGTCGCGCGACAAAAGTCGGCGGAAAAGCGGCATTTGCCGCCTAACTTTGCCGCGCAACGCCTAACTTTTTTATAAAAAAGACTTTATCTTGGTTCAAAATTTATGAATTCTATATATAAGAGTACCATTCAACTCAGCTCGGCGAGGCGCATCTTCCAGTATACAGATGTGCCTAGTTGTGGGATATAAGTTTTTTTCCCGGAATTTTAGTGTAAATGGGTCATTCAGTGTACTGATTCCAGAGTCTACATACACGTTCTGTTGAGCACTGCAGAAATAGGGCAGGTATAGTTCAAGAGCTCATTCTGCATGGATATGTGTGAAACTGGGCTTTTCTCGGCGAAGTATGACGGGTCCAAAATGCAGGAAGACAAAGGGAAATGGTTGGAAATCGCATGAGAAGCACATATCGCGGAATGCCGCGCGTGCTGTGCAATGTACAACACCACTCACAGAACGGGAATTTTGCGAAATCCCAGAAATTTCGCGATTCCGGAATATCGCAAATTATGCAGCGCCATAACTTCCTTCGGAATGAATATATTTTAAACACGAAAGCAGCATTGTGTTCAGCTCGTCAAGGCAAATCTTTTGACATACGTCATGTCATCTATATCTTGTTTCCAGTGTTCTCAAATTGTTCTGAGGAGGTCCCTTTGCAAGTATGTAACGCAGCGCCTATCCAACATGAAAGCTTCCAGTAAGCACCATTCGATAGTGCTCTTCTTGTACATTATAGTGCGCTAAAAAGCTGCCGCAGACTTCTTTTCGAAAGAGAAAAAAGCGTTGGTAAATTCTGAAAAAAGCACTCGTTTCCAGATTTTACTCGCCGTAACTTTCTTTGGAGTGGATATTTTCTGAATCCAAAAAATGCATTGTGCTCAGCTCATCAAGGCAAATCTTTCGGTATGCAATATGTCTTTGTTATCTCGATTTCAGTGTTCTCAAAACTTTCTGCGGGCGTCTCTTCGCAAAGGTGTGAAACAGCGCGTATTGCCCCCAGTAGATTCAGAAAAAAATTTTCGATAGTACTTCTTCTGTAAATTATGGGGCGCTAGAACTTAGCCGCACACTTCTTTCCAAAGGAGTTAGAGGGGCTGGTGAATTCTGGAAAAATCATGTCGTTCTAAATTTTTCTCAACGTAACTCTAAAATATGAAGCTTTCTTGCTAAGCAGATGTGATTTTCGTAATCAGCAGGTCGGATAACCCTTATGAGCAAGTTTTCCGAGATGTTCGGGTTATTTCATTTTTTCTCGTTTTACGCTCTGGAAGCCCGCCGATGGATTTTGGTCAAAATGTTCATGCTCTTAAATTGTAAGGAAACTTCGCTTATAGAGGTTTTCGAACACGCCCTTTACGAAAATCAAGGTCTTTGAGGATTACAGGCTTTTTTTGGTGAGATACGGTGAGGTGACTGTAACTGCATCACGAAGTGCATATATTTGCCCGCACTTCTCGCGTATCTGTCAGCAACCTTGTCTGCTTGCTTTTCTCATTCAAAGTTACTAGAAACTGTGCTACCGAATGGTGCAAGACTCAGGCTCCAGTCTATAAAAGTCGCCGAGTTACGAGCCTATGAAAACACGACCTCATGAATTTTGCCCAAAATGTAAAGATCGCAAATCTCGTCGAAATTCCACCGTGAGTGCTTGTATGGCACTCGCGTTGCGGATATTGTGTTCGCTTTGCCCGAAGACTCCCACTGTATTGCATGTGGTACTTGCGTATGCTTCAGCTGCTCAGTTGAATATCAAAGCTATTTCGGTGGCTAGAACTCGAACTACGAAATCTAACACAATAATATCCATTAAGGACCTAAAAAGATTTTGATCAGCGGGTTGTACAGGCGCTCACGGTGGAATTTCGACGAGATTTGCGATCTTTACATTTTGGGCAAAATTCATGAGGTCGTGTTTTCATAGGCTCGTAACTCGGCGACTTTTATAGACTGGAGCCTGAGTCTTGCACCATTCGGTAGCACAGTTCCTAGTAACTTTGAATGAGAAAAGCAAGCAGACAAGGTTGCTGACAGATACGCGAGAAGTGCGGGCAAATTTATGCACTTCGTGATGCAGTTACAGTCACCTCACCGTATCTCACCAAAAAAAGCCTGTAATCCTCAAAGACCTTGATTTTCGTAAAGAGCATGTTCGAAAACCTCTATAAGCGAAGTTTCCTTACAATTTAAGAGCATGAACATTTTGACCAAAATCCATCGGCGGGCTTCCAGAGCGTAAAACGAGAAAAAATGAAATAACCCGAACATCTCGGAAAACTTGCTCATAAGGGTTATCCGACCTGCTGATTACGAAAATCACATCTGCTTAGCAAGAAAGCTTCATATTTTAGAGTTACGTTGAGAAAAATTTAGAACGACATGATTTTTCCAGAATTCACCAGCCCCTCTAACTCCTTTGGAAAGAAGTGTGCGGCTAAGTTCTAGCGCCCCATAATTTACAGAAGAAGTACTATCGAAAATTTTTTTCTGAATCTACTGGGGGCAATACGCGCTGTTTCACACCTTTGCGAAGAGACGCCCGCAGAAAGTTTTGAGAACACTGAAATCGAGATAACAAAGACATATTGCATACCGAAAGATTTGCCTTGATGAGCTGAGCACAATGCATTTTTTGGATTCAGAAAATATCCACTCCAAAGAAAGTTACGGCGAGTAAAATCTGGAAACGAGTGCTTTTTTCAGAATTTACCAACGCTTTTTTCTCTTTCGAAAAGAAGTCTGCGGCAGCTTTTTAGCGCACTATAATGTACAAGAAGAGCACTATCGAATGGTGCTTACTGGAAGCTTTCATGTTGGATAGGCGCTGCGTTACATACTTGCAAAGGGACCTCCTCAGAACAATTTGAGAACACTGGAAACAAGATATAGATGACATGACGTATGTCAAAAGATTTGCCTTGACGAGCTGAACACAATGCTGCTTTCGTGTTTAAAATATATTCATTCCGAAGGAAGTTATGGCGCTGCATAATTTGCGATATTCCGGAATCGCGAAATTTCTGGGATTTCGCAAAATTCCCGTTCTGTGAGTGGTGTTGTACATTGCACAGCACGCGCGGCATTCCGCGATATGTGCTTCTCATGCGATTTCCAACCATTTCCCTTTGTCTTCCTGCATTTTGGACCCGTCATACTTCGCCGAGAAAAGCCCAGTTTCACACATATCCATGCAGAATGAGCTCTTGAACTATACCTGCCCTATTTCTGCAGTGCTCAACAGAACGTGTATGTAGACTCTGAAATCAGTACACTGAATGACCCATTTACACTAAAATTCCGGGAAAAAAACTTATATCCCACAACTAGGCACATCTGTATACTGGAAGATGCGCCTCGCCGAGCTGAGTTGAATGGTACTCTTATATATAGAATTCATAAATTTTGAACCAAGATAAAGTCTTTTTTATAAAAAAGTTAGGCGTTGCGCGGCAAAGTTAGGCGGCAAATGCCGCTTTTCCGCCGACTTTTGTCGCGCGACGCGGCGTTTGTTACCTAACTGCGGCGGCGCCGCGTGAGTTAAGTGCCGCCGCCATTTTTTTTTCACAAATTACGGGTGGTATTGTAACTAAAAATGGTGAGATTTTTTTCGCAAAAAAGATTAGATTATTTTATCACGGCGACTTTGAAATGTGTCGAAAATTGCTAAGTGCGGAAAAAACTCGCTTGATTATCTTCTAAAGATGAGTTCTTCAAGGCAACTTCTAAACTGCTACGAAAGACATTAGGTGATTGACACGGAGGTCTTTAAGGAAAACAGGTTAAAAGTGTTGCAAGTCGCATTTCTTTTTTCTGCACTGCAAAGGTACTACTTGATGAAGTAAAGCAAGCTCTACGAGATAGCGCGTAAACATTCACACCAACTTGAATCCAAAGAAAGTTTGTGGTCAAATATCAAGAAGCCAAAGCCCGAAAAATCAAGAAGATTCGAAACCCCATCTAAGTAATTTAACGAGCTTGCACGTCGTGCAGGAATACCCTTCGCATCAGACAGGTTGCATTACATTGAACAACCACTTTCCTGTAGAATCGAGAGAACGAAGTTCTTCATGCTTTTGTCAAGGCAAAGGCGCACTTTCGATTTTTTGACACGTTTCGGACCGGTGCTGCACATGGTGCAGCACGCTGCTTTGAAGGATCTTTTTGACATTTGCAGGAGTTTTTCTTTTAGTCCAAGGTTTTCAAGTCAAAGACCTAAGCTTCTACTTTTGAAGTGACACTGTAGAGTTGTGTTGCTAATATTTATTCAGGAGATATAAGCGCAAATCGAACAACACTCGCAACGAAGTGCGGCAACGCGAACGACGCGTGCGACGTCGCAACTTTTCTTTGCTTCGATTTCAAAGAGAAAAACCGTAGTTTCAATAATGATGTGTACCGTGTACAACATAGATATTTTTAAATACTATTTGAAATGAGTTCTTACTCCGATCTTTTGTGAAAGCACAAAAGTCCCTCTCAAGCGACAAAATTCAGAACACTTCAAAATCACTCAGAATTTTGGGTATGAAGCTTATTCGACATGCTGATTACAGATGTGATCCACAGGCTTCGAATTAAGGTGCCTTTGTAGGTTACCGGCTGAATGTACACTCTTTTTCGCCGCGCGCGATTTCGCGGTCCGAAACGTGTTAAGCGAGCCGCTCAGTCGTTTCGCTCTACTTTGGAAAAAGCGACTTATGCCACATGATACTCTCAGGCAATATGCAGCACTACATATAGTTTTCTGGTAGCGAAATCCTTCGGCTTTGTGCTGTTTAATCTTTGAAAAATAATTCCCCGCGTCCTATACTTGTGAAATTGAGATAATTGTACAGCACGGTTCTTCAGATGCACCGTAGGTTTTTTCTACTGTAGGTAGTCTCAAGAATATTTAGTGCTCTCATACGGATTTTACGCCAAGTTTGGTTTTTCTTGCAAAGCTATTACAAAAGTTACCTTATACCCTTAAAGCGTGTGGTCATAGGTGCGATAAGTGGAGCGATTCATCTGTCCCCTTCACTTCTGGGCCGCCATCTAAATGGGGGGCAGGCGTTATGGAGCAAAGCAGCGCCGCATTTCCCTGCGGTATATCCTGAGGGCCAGTTGCGTTGCGTCGCCTTTAATTGCAGCGGCAGGAGTGCGCCGCTCCTGACAGCAAACTGAGCCATTCCCTAATGCTACGCCTTGAGCAAAGCAGCAAACTGCATGAATGCAGTAAAGGTATTTAAAATCGGAAAATAGATGGATTTTACGGATGCAAAGGCTGAATTTCGGATGAAAATAAAAGATTGATTCTAAGTGTAACCCGAGAATTAGTAGAGAAAAGGGACAGGAATTTTTCGTTACTGACTTTCCAAGCTTTTGCTTTTTCTTGGGTGGTACTTTCAAACACTTCTTCCTCAGAATCTATTTTTCATCCTCAAAATTCGTTTGATTCCGCATTTTGGTCTCTTACAGAAGAAGAATTTCGAGAAAATCTGCTCGGTAACGTATCTAGCTCCTCTGCGGGTGCAGTTAGGAGCGACACAACGCAAAGGACCCTCAGGATATACCGCAGGCGAATGCGGGTTAGCTTTGCTCCATAACGCCACGCCGCCATCTAAATGACCCGTTCACCCGAGGCTGAGATTGAAGTCAAGGCATAGCGGCAGAATAAAACATTCATGATAAATGGTACATATTTTGTTTGTGAACACTGTCTGCTGCTTCTTCTATGTCGGTACATGACATTACCACTTTTACAGGTTTGCTGAAGAAAACGCAAGCTTAAGATTTTTTGCCTCACTCAAAGTAGTCGTTTTGATAACGAACAAAACCTGAAAATTTAGAGGATGTTTGAATTTTTTGAGAGCAGCGTTGTTTAATGAATATAACATTGTCGCAGGGAATAATAAGGAGCCTGGTCTGGCTAATGATGCATGCATGTTCAACGTACATCGCAGTTCGACAACCACTGTCACCCCCACGCCACATCGAGGCAGCCGACCATTGTGGAGGCTACAGTGAACCATCCGGAGTTTAAAGGGCAGATTCGCTTTAGAGGAAAGTATTCGATACCTTGGTCCGCCTGGTAAGCGGAGCCTCGTAAAACTACGCCATTGTTCGTTTGGTATCGCGAAGCTGATGCTAAGAAGGAAGAAAATTTTCAAGTTGGCAAAACGAATCAAATAAGGGATACTGAATGAGCTAATAGGGTCCCGCAGTAGCTGAAGATTTTTGAAAAGATCCGCTGTAAAATGCTAAAATGCGTTCTTTCTGCATTCATGTTGATTGCGAAAAACCAGAAATAACGTTTGATATAGAAAATCTTGCTTCACCAGATTATTGTGACTATTTCAAGGAACCGTAAATCTATCGCACCCTGCATGCTGAATGACGGCTAACATACAGGAGCCATTTGATTTGATCTGGTTCCCAACATCGATGCGGGTTTGTTCAAGCATGCTTGTTCAATCTTGAGAAAAAGTTCAGTGTGTTCTCGACGTAACATCAATTTTAGGATTGGCGTTTTGCGGTATGTATACATACTTTTGCTCTGAAAAAACGTTTTTAGACGCACAAGTGAATGGTCAAAAGCGAAGTGGTCAATTTAAACAAGCTGCGTACCATTAAATGCAGCATAATACAACGTTGGCTCTAAGTTCCTTGCTCAATGATTAAACCCTCTGTGGACGAAATTTTAAGCCACTATAAGCCATTAGATTGCTAAACAGTTGTGCCTGTAAGGTGCAAATTTGGCCGTAAAGAGCCATATTCGCCTAAGAGTCTCGATGTTGGGAGTAGCGGATAAAATAGGCTAAGTTTGATAAAAAATTCGAATACCATTACAAATATTAGGTTGTCCCGAAAGTTTTGTCGTTTCTTTCATCATTCAGTAAAACTCACAGATCACCAATCTATGGACGATCTAGGTACCATTTAATTCAGATTTTCCCTCTTCCTCGTAAAACTACGGAAAGTTCCAAAAAGCTGACTTTTCAAAGCAGATCAAACTTAGATAGGTTGCATAAATAATGTTCAAGAACAAACAAGTCAATCCGCAAAAAGTTTAAACTCTTTCATGTTTTTGTTGCAGTTGTGTGCTTCATGACTTTGCCAAAAATCAAGACTTTTGAAGAATTTCTTTAAGCTAAAAACAGCAGATTTAGAGAATCTAAAAATATAACCATATAGTACTAGAGTTGCTCTATTTGTAGTCGATTTTTCTATTTGTGCCATACTTAATCCTTTCCGAAACTTTAGAATGAATTTTTCAAAAATTAGCCGATTTTTGAGCAAAAATAAAAATGACTGGTGAAGAATATTAGTAACCAGCCGCTCTCTGCCGCTACGCGGCAGGCTCGGCTAGTACTCGGCAGCTTCGCTTCCCTTTATATTTCGTTCCACTCTGTATTGTGCAAAGTGTGAGAATTTGCTAGTGAACTTGTTAGTTTGCACGAAACACTTCTGCTTAACCTATGTAGATCGAGGATGATCGAGGACGCATTTGGCCTCTCAATCAAATTTGTGTTAGGATTCCAAGCAACAGACAATGCACAGTCAACAACACAGAAGGGCTGGATGTGTCCGATGACATGTGTAAGGTCTGTGTCCATGTCACAGACATGCTCACTTTTTCAAGTTCAATCACCTTACATGTGTGCCATGTCCCATGTAAGGTGAATGACGGTATCATGGCGTTAAAAGTGGAAGAATTCAAAGGAAGTACAGTACGTGAGAAAGGCGTTACGGTATAAAGAGAAGATGGAGGGGGGGGGGGGTGTTGACCGTCACTGGATTGATATGGTTGATGGTCATGCTTGATCCTGTGGGTGAGTGAAATTTCTGTTTTCGATAAATTTAGCTGGTCGATGAATCTCGCTGAGAAAGGGATTGATGCGTTGTCAAATATCGGTCAGTTGTCGAGAATGTTAGATGGAAAAATGAATAGATAGAGAAAGTGAATAACTGAAGCAGCAGATATTGTATTCGTAATAACCATGCCTACCTATCCTTTCCTTGCAGACAATTTTGAGAAAGAGCGTAAAGTAAGAAAAATTAGTAAGTCGATTTAGCCTATATCAGTGGAAAAAGCTTACTAACAAAAGACCTGTTCAGAAGTTTATGCATGCGAAGTTTGATTCGATCTCATATTTTTTCCTAGCATTCTGGGTCAGTCATAACAAATGGCTAAGCAAAAAACGCCGGAAGTCAATGAATTAAAAGTGACAATAGATTATTTTTGGTATAAGCTTAGTGCCTCCGCTACGAAGTTCATGTTTGCAAAGTTCAGTTCAGACCTCATAATTTTTGCAAACATTTTGGGCCGGCAAAAATTTTTTGAGCAAAAACAGCAAAAAAATCAACAAATCGACAGAAGCAATAGCATCGATAGATGTTTTGAAGAAAATAACTTATAAACATACGCCTCGCATCATTTAAACGCGTATGAAATGTGTTATATCCCTCTTGTTTATCTATCTGATGATATTCGATTAAAGTTGCTAATAAGAGATTTTCCTCTAAATCCGAATCTCAATAAAAACGATAGAAACGCGCAGCAAATTGCCGCGAAAGGTAGCCTATACTATTCTTCGGCGTTCAGAACACTTGTGTCGTTAGACTGAATTGAAACTTCTACTATTTGGGGCGGAAAAATTTGATAGCCAAAAATTGAAAAAATCAATAAATCAATAGGGGCAACCCGTGTGTCCCGAACAAAAGCCGTATTAACACATGCTCCTTCCCATACATTAGTCTGCCAATTTGGTTCAGATTCCTTGGCTCCGTCTATCCTCTTTGGAACATACAAAAAGTGGCTAGCCAAATATATATAGTATCGATTGATTGGTTATTAACACACGCCTCATCCATGCATTATGTGTGCGAAATTGGTTCAAATCCATGATTATTTTTATCCTTTTTGGAAGAACATACAAAATTTTTTGAGCAGAAACTTCAAAAAAATCAATAGATCGATAAAGTCAAACACTGGACCCCGAACAAAAAAGCTTTAACACAAACACACACCGCCCTATGCATTATGTCTGCCAAATTTGGCCCAGATTCTATGACTCCTATCCTTTTTGGGCGAGCAGACAAAATTTTTTAAGCAGAAACTGCTGAAAAATCAATAAATCAGTAAGGGCATTTCGTATGTCTCGAACGAAAAGGTTCACTAACACACGCCTCATCTCATACATCATGCATGCCAAATCTGGTTCATATTCCATCACTCCTTCTATCCTTTGTTGGCGAACATACAAAATTTTCCAGGCAAAAACTGCAAAAAATCAATAAATCGATAGAGTCAAGCTGTGGGTCCCAAAGGAAATGGCTTATTAACACATTTCCCACCCCATACATTATGCCTGACAAATCTGGTTCAGATTCCATCACTCCTTCTATCCTTTTTGAGCGAACATACAAAATTTTCCAGGCAAAAACTGCAAAAAATCAATAAATCGATAAAGTCAAGCTGTGGGTCCCAAACAAAATGGCTTATTAACACATCCCCCACGCCATACATTATGCCTGACAAATCTGGTTCAGATTCCATCACTCCTTCTACCCTTTTTGAGCGAACATACAAAATTTTCCAGGCAAAAACTGCAAAAAATCAATAAATCGATAGAGTCAAGCTGTGGGTCCCAAACAAAATGGCTTATTAACACATCCCCCACCCCATACATTATGCCTGACAAATCTGGTTCAGATTTCATCGCTCCTTCTATCCTTTTTGAGCGAACATACAAAAACTGGCTTAGCCAAATATATATAGTATTGATATCAAAAAAAAAAAGCTTACAGTGTGGTTGGAAATTGTAATCGCAAGAAAAGGAAGGAAAATGCATCGAATGCATGATGGAACTCATCCGGGCCTTCATTGTACGCGGTTTTATAGCAGGGCTCGGCACGAGGTGGCTAGATGAAAATGCAAAAAAAGTCCCCCTTGACTTTTAGGTACTTTTACGAAGTCCCCTTTGACACCCCACCATATTCTCTAAAAATCCTCCAAAAAACGAAACGTTGACTAAAAAAAACAATTTTGCGTGTCTCTTCGGTCACAAAAACAAAACCCCCTTTGCTTTTCGTCCCAAAAACGATATCCAGCTTGCTTGTAAGCCACCTCGTGCCGAGCCCTAGTTTTATAGTGGTCTGAAAAAACCGACAAAACTTTCGGGACAACCTAATATTGCTGTTGTCTCTTTGTTTTGGTGTTAGAAACAGGTCAGGGAAGTGAGAGAACTCAAACAAAATCTTCGTCCAGGATTGATTGACGGTTGTAAATCTGAATGACTTCTCAAATTGACTTAAGCAGCTTGAACTGGCATACAAAAACGAGAACTTATTGACTACAAATAACTCAAGTGTTTGAAAATATTGCTTCCTTAGAATTTTCCGGTTTTTGCTCTTTTCTCTCTTCCTCTGTAGTTGTGCAGTAGAAGATCATGGTAAAGACCGTAATGGATCAAAGTACCTCTCTCCCACCGACCTCATTGTTTTTTTTTGAATTTCCGCTCTGAAATGCCTTTGAGAACCTAATATAGTACGCAGGTAAATACTGAAGGGAGTTTGCTTGAGTTCAAGCAGAATTCTATTTATAAAAACTGATCATTCGCGTCTTTTGTCCAATTTGATTGTGCCAGCTGTGATTTTATATTATTCTCCACTATAATATGTTAATCAAAACGAACTTTCACTACTTTCATTTTCCGCTTCAGAACTAATCTAAACTGCAGTATGAGATGGCTATGGTTCGTGGTTATCTACACCGTCGTGCTTGGAAACAAACGCATTTCTATTCCTAAAGATAAACTTCCACAAGGTTAGTTTTTAGTAAGTCAGTAAGCGTTTCCAAGATCCGTTTATTAATACAATGCCAGTAATCAGGTCGACGTTTCTCAGTATTGTTAAGACCTGAAAAGTGTCAATAAATTCGACGCTCTAAGGGTATACATACTTTCTGGGACAGTTGTCCACCATCTTGGTGAGGCCACTATATGCTAACTCTTATGATGGAATGAGGTTTCCTTTTGAAGTCAGACTCAAATCCAAACATTGATAAGAAGGGGACGAGCTCACTAGCCATTTTAGTGATAGCCATTTTCTCCTCCTTTCTGTTCAATTTAAGAAATTTGGACGTAATCCAACAACCTTCTATTCTTCCTAAGATATGATTTTCTCATTCCGTAAAAGATATATTTTGTAAACTGTGTGGGAAAGAATATATTGGAGGAACAAAAGGACTGCTTTGTGTACGAATCAACGAACATATGGGAATGAGAAAATCGCAGTATCTAGGCCTTTGAGCGCCATCGTGTATAGTGCCATTAGAACATATTTTTTCAAATCAACATTACTATCCTCTCGAAAGAAACCGACGTTGCAGCACGAAAAACTATAGACGCTTTTTGGATTACGTTCGAAGTCCTAAACTGAACAGAAAGGAGGAAGAAACGGTAATCAGTAGTGAGCTCATTCCATTCTTATCAATGTGTGGATTTGATTCTGATCTTAAAAGAGAACCTCATTTCATCACAATTGTTATAGTGGCCTGACTAAGATGGTGAACTGTCCCTGAAAGTATATCTACCTTCGGAGCGTCGAATTTATTGACTCACTTTCAAGGTCTTGACAAAACGGACATACTTTATGCGATAGTAATTTGGCAATTCGCCAGAAGTTTTCAGATCCAACACTAGCAAACTGCACATGCATAGTGTGTATAACTTACGTGGACTGATAAAATGCGAGAAGAGCAGGGCATACTTTACGCGATTTCAGCTGCGGAACTATATGGCATGACGTATGATGCAACATGTGGTTGTGTTGGGTTTGAAAACTTGTCTGATGCTTGGTGCAGAAACTATGGTCATTTGGTTGAGAAAACCTACGTCGGTATGTTGCTATAAACATCAAAGCAGCTACAGTATTACCAAATTCAAAATATTAGGACGGTCCAAAAGTTTTGTCAGTTTCTAGAAATGATCTTGAAATCCCGTACAGTGAAGATAAGCAAACATTTCAAGATGTTTCGGTGCAAAATTTCTTCCTCTTTCCAGCTGCTGCATTCATTTTGCGGTTCATCAAGGGAGGAATGATGATCGCTGCAAACTAAAACCCTTCGTTTTCACTGTGTCCAACTTTCGCTAATATTCAGAATTGTTATATAAGAATTCCAGGGAGCTTTAATAACCAGCAGGTACAGCAAACCTTTTTTAAAATGGGTAATTCTTTTCTCAGCTACTTTTCTAGATTTTCTTAATATAATTGTTCAGAAGTAAGTTCTGGAAAAATCAAAATCTGTTATTGCATCAAACACTGCGAAATCTTCAATTGATGGGGTTTCAAAACTCGATTATTACTATTACTTGTAAAGTAGATGAGCGAATTTCGCTTCGAAATATGAAGGTTTTGAAACTTAGGGTACGTCAGTGCGCACTCGTATGCGATTTTTCTCGCAAATTCTGCTTACTTCAGCAAAATAGCCTTTGAAAAAAGAAGAAAAACTTGCATTGGAGAGTATCTGAACTGTTTACCATTTCATGTTCTACGAGGTTAGAAATGGCGGGATGTAAAAATTAATGACTTCAAAAAATGTATTACAAAAATTCTGAAAGGCAAGCACAGAGCTTCAAAAATTGCTGCATTTGGCAAAAGGTTTGCTCTACCTGCTGGTTATAAAGCTCTCGCAAAAGTCTCATATAAAAGTTTGAAAATTAGCAAAAGTTGGACATGGTAAAAACGGAGGGTTTAATTTCCAGCGATAATCCGATCACTCTCTCAACGAACCACAAAAGAATGCAGCAACAGAAAAGAAAAAGAGAGACTGCGCCGAATGCATCTTGAAGTGTTTGTTTATTTCACCTTACGGGATGTGAGGATCATTTCAAATTGACAAAACTTTCGGACTGACCTGATATATCCTACTAAAGTTTTGATCTTCAGAAAACACGGTGCATAAGTTAGGTCTATTGTTTGTTGCTTAGATCGTAACTTTTGTGCAAATACAAAGTCTGTCCAATATATTTTTATTTGAATTAGAGGCTAACCTCTCGCCCATTCTTCTTTCTGTAGCGCCTTTGCTTGCCGCCCCCTTCACTCGCTAGAAAAACCTCTGGAAAAGAATGGATGTGTCACCGAGGACACCGACATTATTTCCTAGTGGAATTTTACCACGGCGAGCAAGCACCTGGGGTGATGGCGGATTAGCAGAAGTTTAGTTTTGTTTGCTTGAAACTGTCAGTCATCGAGAACTATTCAAAGGGATCTTGTGCTGCTTTCTGTTGTTTTTAGTCAGTGAGTTACTAATGTGTTGATTTTAAAGCTGATGGTGCTGATTTACCTCATGAATGACCAGGTGCCTGCTTAGATATCCACGTGTAAAATCAACCTAGAATTCCTCAGGCTTGATTGTCCGTGATCTCACAACTTTTGAAGTTCACACGCAATTCACGAATTACCGATCGTTTCGTATTGAGAATATGGAGGAATGATCTTTGGAAGTAATGCAAAGAAATTTCTTTGTCGCAGCAGATTTTTGAAAGATTTTCTGCATAACAATTTTTATTCGGTAAGTTGGCATTTTCTTGAACAAAATCATAGAGTGTATGGCAATAAAGTATTCAATACAATGATAAATGTAAGACGTAAAGTCAAGAAAAATTTTGAGCAATCTTAGAACGAAATTTTCTGTGAGTTGCAAGAAATAACTGACTTGAGCACATTAAGAAAAAAAACTGACGTTTATCAAAAAAAAAAAGATCAAATGAGCTTGCGAATTGGCTCAAAATGATCCTGAACTGGTTTTTAAGCTATCTATAGAACTTTTTCAATAGACTGCATATCGAGGTCCCGAATTGTAACAGCAGTAGAAGCATGAGTAGAACACTAGAGAGCAACACCACATGTCCGTTTCTGTGCTATCAAACACTAGGGGACGGAGCGTTCAGCGCACTTCATACGTACTCAGCTGCCCCATGCTTCGTTCATAAAGTTACTCACACGAAAACAATCAAAATACTAGAGCTTTTAAACAGATTTAAAAAGAAGACAAACTCTACGGGGTAGAGGAACGAACGCCTCAATAAAGGCACCACCTCCTCAAACTACTGGTCTCCACAAGATGCACAACGGTGGGACGTTCGTTCCTCTACCCAAAACCTAAGAGTTTAATCACTCGGGGTTTTATTGTATGGCTACACCACTGTAATAGTCATAGCTAAATTTCAAGATCTCAAATGCCGGCCAGGCCAGGCCAGATCCACCGCCGTCTGGTTTTCAGGTCGCTAGGCGGTTTTCTCCCCGCTCCAAGCCCGGGGTCAGCGATCCCTCGTGGAAATCAAGAGTTGGCCTAGTAAGTCTGCTCTTGTAGGGGAAAAATTTCATTACTCTACCAATTAGAAGAATAGAAAGAAACCCTGCACATCGGATCCCGCCTACGGCGCCGGGTGGTAGCAAGAACGATGTCAGGGTACTCAGGGCGCCTTTCGGATTGGACAAAAACGACACGTCTGCCCGGACGACACGCCATGGAGACTGCCTCATGCTCTGCACTTACAACGCCAGGACAGTCTCCACAAACGCCGACCTCCACGCTCTTCTCGACGCTGCAGAGCACATCAACTACCACATCATCGCTCTGCAGGAAACGAAGTCCAGGAAGAAGGACGTGCGACAGATGAGTGATGGGACCCTCATCATTCGTGGTGAAAAGGTTCCATCACAAAACGTGGGAGGCGTCGGCTTTGTCGTCCACCCATCTATCGTCCATCTTGTCGATTCGCACGAGATCCTATCACCTCGACTAGGCATCCTACGACTACGACCTCCACATCAGAAGACCATCAGCATCATCAACTGCTATTCTCCAACATCAGCAGCTGACGAATCAGAACTAGATGCTTTCTATGAAGATGTGGAGGAGGTCGTCAGCAACGAGAAGTCCTTTTACAAGTTTGTTGTGGGCGACTTCAACGCGAAAATCGGGATGCCACTGGAAAAGGAATATAGGATCGGGAAGTTTGGATATGGGCTCCGGAACGAAAACGGCAACCGTCTTGTTGGGCTTCTCTCCGCCGCACGACTTTTCCATGGAGATTCCATCTTTATGAAGAAAGAACATCGCCGGTGGACATGGGAATCGCCCAACGGAACGACCCACGCGGAGATCGACCACATTCTCACCAACCGAAGGTGGAGCTTACTCGATGTCTCTGCAGTTCCATCCTTCTGTAGTGGCTCCGATCACCGCCTCCTTCGAAGTCTGTCATAGTGCCGCGAGAAGGAAGGAAGTCGTTTATGACGGTAACAGGCTGGAGGAGCTCATATCAAGATGTGACTGGCCCATCGAGGAGGACCCAACGTACGACTACGACCGGCTTCTGAAAGGATTGCGAGCCTGTGGTGAGTGGCCTCAGTGACTTCTGAGAAGAACTTGGAACGTATTTCGAAGACCACCAAGGAATTGCTCGAAAGAAGAAGATTTCTGAGGCAAGATCCGAATGCAACTCATTTCGAGCGACTGATAGCCAACGCCAGTTGCAGAACAGCTATGCAGGAGGATCTCAGGAAGTACAGGCAAGCCAAGATACTGGAAGCAGCCGAAGGAAGACGAAGTCTCAAGAAATGCCGAAGGGACCTCTGTGAATATTACGTACCGCTGGCTGCACTATTGAACGAAGATGGGACTCCGACTTCTTCCCGATACAAGATGGAATCTATCGCGAAGAACTTCTACACCAACCTCTTCCGCTCATCAACACCCGTGCAGATGCCCGTTGTTCCTACTGGAGAGGTACCACCACGAATTCTACCTGCTGAAGTGCGCACGGCGATTCAGACCATGAAGACATCCACGGCTCCAGGACCAGACCATCTTTCCGTCGAATTTCTGCGAGCCGGAGGACAACGTCTACACGAGATTCTCGCGTCGCACCTGACATCTTACCTTCAGAAGGAGAGGATTCCCGACCAGTGGAGAACGTCAAGAACCGTCCTTCTTTTTAAGAAGGGTGAACGGGAAGATCTTCGAAATTACCGTCCAATATGCCTGCTGAGTGTGCTGTACAAGCTCTTCACGAAGATTATCCTCGCTCGCATATCAAGGACACTGGATGAAGCCCAACCCCAAGAACAAGCTGGATTTCGCAAAGGATTCAGCTGCATGGACCACATCCAGACCGTTTCGAGGGTCATAGAAGTCTGCCGGGAGTACCGACTGCCTCTCGTCCTAACCCTTGTCGACTACGAGAAAGCCTTTGACAGCGTCGAAACCAACGCCATCCTGTCTGCGCTAGTCGATCAAGGAGTGGAACCAGCTTACGTGAGGACGTTAGCCGACTGCTACAAGGACTGTACAACGACGATGCAGCTACCATCGCCCCCTAACCATTCCACTTGGGAAGGGGGTTCGACAAGGCGACACTATTTCGCCGAAGCTGTTCACCGCGGCCTTGCAGTGGGTGATGAAGTCACTGGACTGGGACGAGAGAGGCATACGAGTTGATGGGAGATTCCTGTCCAACCTTCGTTTTGCGGACGACATCGTTCTCTTCTCGAGCAGTATCACCGAAGCAGAGACGATGCTGAAGGAACTAAGCGAAGTAGGGAAGAAGATCGGACTGCGAATAAATCGGAAGAAGACTCAGTTCATGAAGAAGCCCTCTGCGAAGATGCAGAAATGGAATTGGAAGGCACCCCTATCATGGAGACGTCTTCTTACGTGTATCTTGGACGTTCGATGAACATGGAGAACGACTTGAGGGAAGAACTTAACAGGAGAAGAAGAGCAGCCTGGGCCGCCTTCGGGCCCCTAAAGGAAGCCACCGACCAACTGACGGACCCGGAGCTTCGTGCCCACCTGTTCGACTCAACCGTTCTCCCAGCGCTCTGCTACGCAGCTGAGACTTGGGCCGACACCGTCGCCACGTCGAAAGCTTTGAGGACCACCCACAGAGCGCTCAAGCGCAGTCTTCTGAAGATGACCCGACACAAGCAACATCTAGTCGGACTTCGCAGCACGGATATGAGAAGAATGTCCCGTCTTCGTGACCCAGCGGAATACGTTGCGAAAGCGAAACACCGATGGGGCGGTCACATAATGAGAAGAACGGACGATAGATGGACACTAAGAACATCTAAGTGGATTCCTCGCGAAGCCAAACGTCCTCGAGGAAGACCACCGACAAGATGGGCAGACGTGTTCGTGGAACGGATGGACCAGCTGAGAAATCAGCTGGATACGATTCTCGCCCCTGGAACTCGTGGACGCAGTCACCGACGACGACCAAGAAGATCGTGGATGTCCGAAGCGAGGGACAGGGATCAATGGCAACTTCTGTACTGGGGCCCGCACGTCACGTGAGGACGGGCCATCTAAGTATCTAAGTAAGTAAATGCCTGCTGGCACGACACTGCTTCCGTCAAAGAACAAACGTTCTGTTATTTTCACTAGCATCAGCGAATTCTTAGGCTAGCAATGAGGTTGTCCCATCTAAAATCCAAGTGGTGTAAAAGTGTTATAATAACTTTTGAGTATAACACTGCATACCGATAAGTTGTGAAAAGGCTGTTATCTATGCACCAACCTATTACTATACTTTTGTACAAATTTCCAAACGTAACAAACAATAACACTTCCTGAGTTTCGTCGTTTAGTCGCAGAGGTGCAAATAATCCGATCCCCAAGAAAAACAACAGAACCCGAAGCCTCAAAAGAGGGAGATGATTTGAAATACAAGAAAGCAAGAGCAACTATCGACTATGTTTATAAGATAGACAAGGTTTATACAAATTTTACAAAACATTACGATTTGCAAAGATTTCTTTCTCAGCCTGGGTCAGCGCGGCTTTTTGCTCGCCGCAATAGGAATTTCAAACAACTTCTCGGAATCGGAGAATCGATCGTTACACTTGAGCTGCAATACCCTAAGTCTTGTGAGATTGGTGATGTTTTTCCACGCCTTCAGAGTCAAATTCTGGTGGTTGGAGGTGAGATCTATTTTGAACTTATAGTTTAGTTTATATAGTTTAGCATGGGTAATTTGAGGCATTTTGGAAACGAATGATCGTCCAACGATTGTGATGACCGACTGTGATTATAAAACATGGATACCTAACACAAACATTTTCAACAATTGGAGTATTTCGCCGGAAAAAATCGACTGTTCTACAATCGTACGCGAGGAAGAAAAACTGTTCAAACAGAAACTACCAGATTTTCTGAAGTCTTTAAGCGAGGCCTAACCTGTCAAGCCCTAAAACTAATTCTTCAAAAAAACCGGGCAACCGGTCAACGATCCATCGCGTCGCGAGCATTTCTGAAGCAGTGTCACATGTGTACAGCATGCTCGCTCAAATGTGCTAGCTGTCCGGCGCGACGGATCGCTGACCGTTTTTTGCCAGGCCATACCCATTTGAGCGAAATCTCCGCGATCGTCGCTCATCTCAGCTAATTCGCGTCACACGACATCGCTTGGATTGGGATTTCGCTCCGAAGGGTTTTTGCAGATGTTTCTTTTATTATTCGCACTGTTTCTTGCCAAGCGAATCCAAATCTAGTTTATATCTCACTTTTCTGTGACAGTCAATTCAATTTTTAAGCAGCAGATGGTTTGTAAAAGTTGAAGAATTTTCGTCAATTTAACGTCTTTGCTCTCACGTTTTGAAATGGCACGAATTATGTTGTTGACTTCTGTAGCAAATTCATGTGGTTATCGTTTGGCTCTAGTGCTAATGTCTTCATGAAATTTTGAAGAATGAGACTTTTTTCTTAGACATCTGGTACACACACAAGAGATATGTTTCTCATCTCCTTTTCGTTTATGGCACATCTACCAACGATTTTACAACCACTGCTTGCTAGTTGGCTAATTACGATATTGGCAGCCACGTGCAGATACTTTATGAATACTCCTGTTCTGCTCTGCATTTTGGGTTTTTCTGAATTGGAGTCCTGGCACTTTTGTGCAATATGTCGCAGATCTTGATGGGAAATGTTCTTTTCGGGACATTGTGAGCACCTATCGTTCCTTACAAAGAATACGTGAGTCAATAAGAGTCAGAGTTATCCAAATTTACGCATGTTGCGTGTTGGTGAAGACGAGTTGACGAAATAGTTTTATTCGAATATCCATTTTCTGATTTTCAGTGAACAGAGTATTGTTTTCCAGTAAGGGATTAGGGTCGCTGAACAGGAGAAAATCGAATATTGTCTCATGATGAGTTTGGTGGGCATTTGAGCATAGCAGTTACACTCCAGTAAAATTCAAGAATGGTGAGCACTCAAGCTTGGATGCTCTCCATGACACGAGCTTCGCGTAAACACTCGACGATTTGATTTTCTCATCTTTCTACTTCTGTACAGAAAACAAATGCATCTTCATCAACGTTTATCGAATGGTGAAAACTGAACATTCGTACAGATGAAGTAGTGAAATGAAATGTAACGATTAATGAGTAATGAGATGTAAACTGTAGCCACGCTTCGAACAACAACCTACGACAGTCGGAGGCAAAAGCACTGACCGTAGCGGTCACCATTTTATGCAAGTGGCATAAAGGAAACCAATACATGTAGGGAAAGGCATCAATAGTTTTTGAGTATGAAATAGATATGACTTACTTAAAGATAATTTTTACACATAACCGGTTTCGGGGCTAAGAACTAGACCGGATATGTGATTTCCTCGGTGCCCCCGGACTCATCGCCCTTTCATCAGTAGTTCCAGAGGAAGTGCAAAAGATTGAACGAGAGTGTATGCTTGTAAGAGGCCGTTTAATAACGATGAATATATGGTATATGAATAAATGAAGAGTATAAAATGAATTATAGGAAGACCTGATTATGATAAAAGACAATTAACTGGATGTATATAGCCTGACTTAAGAAAAATTTCCCGCTCATTTTGAGTTCATATTTTGAATCGTTGCACAAGTATTATGTCAAGAGATGTCTTTATGTCACGTTATTTCATGGGTTATCAGGTGTACTCCAGAGTCCCCGTACCTCATGCACCAATGGAAGATATACGGCTACATGGAATCCGTATTTGCGCGATATGAAAGGTCTTTCACTAAAGGCTTGACTTAAAAATCTTAGGGTTATTCTTTCATTCCATCCATTGTCCTTACTAATGTTACAAAGCTGTAGGAGCCTAGTCCTAAAATCTGTATAGTCGGTACAATTCCTGTAAATTCGGAGAATTTCTGATTTGAATGTATTGAAAATAATATACCTAGGTACATTGGATTTCCAATTTGGGTATCTCAAGACCTTAAAGTTATACGCATCCGTTTTATTGTATAAACTTATCTTAACGCATTGGTCTACTGTACTAAGCTAAAGTCCAGAAAGTTCGTTTCGTAATCGTTTACATTCGTTTTCTCTATTATCAAGTCCTTGTGGTATATATCTTTCAAAGCTTGTTCAAAATCCTTAACTTCATTAGATACGTATAGGATGTCATCAATGTACCTATATGTATTATTAAATGAATATTTGTGTCTATCAAAATTATTTGCCGCTAGCCTTTTAACATATTCATATTCCATAAAGGCCAACGTTAGGTCTGCTATCTGGGGGCTACATGATGCCCCTTGGGGTATGCCTCTCTCTTGTCTATAAATAGTGCCCGCAAAACTTAGATAGCTATCATCAAGAAGCATATCTATCATGTATAATATATCCTCCCTTTGAAAATATCTTCCTTTAGCTGAGGTTGCATTGGTATATGAAGCTGCCCTATTATTTACTTTAATATACTTGTAACCCCGCATACAAAGCTCGATGAGCTTCTTTAGATTTTTCTTTACAACGATATGTGGTAAGCTTGTAAAAAGGCTTGAGAAATCTGCTGAGAAAACTTTTCTGTTTCCATTCACGTAGCTAAGTTCTTTTACTACACTAGTACTATTACTAATTGCCCAAAAATGTTTGATTTTACTCCTATGAAATATTACATTGCAGTAGTTCTAAAGTGTTTTCTTATGTGACCCAGTATAACAGTTAAAAGCTTTGTTAGAGGTTTCAGTGTACTATTTTTGGCCCCTGTTATATATCTGAACTTAATGGGTGTTTTATGCATTTTCGGGATTCCATAGATCCTAGGTATTCCCTTATAAGCAGGAAGACTAGTAATATTCAATCCATTCAGAATTCTTTTATGTATATGTCTAACTTCATCCAGTTTAAGTTCTGTACTTGCATATGTCTTTACATTAGTGTCATGTTGTTGTAATTCTTTTTGTATCATCAGCACATAAAGTTTTTTGCAAGTGAAACTGAAGTTAGAGCTTGCTTTGTCAATAGGTGTTATTACAAATTTTTTAGGTAATTCTTCTAAGTCTTCCGTTCTAAACTGATCTTCTATTACTTGTTCATATTCGAAAAGCCTATAAAGTTGTGGCGTCAATTTATTTATGATGTACTTAACAAAGCTTCTTTCCATTGTAGTTTCAGATGTATTGTCTGTCTTGAAAACAATACGAAACTTATGAGCCATCTTATTTGCTAGTCCTTTTATTACATCGATAATATCTTGTTTATGTATTACAGTGTGAGTCCTATACTTGAATCCCTTGTTGAACAATTGTCTCAGTTCTTCATTTTTTATAATTTTCAAGTCTCCTGCACATACATGTCCTAATTCTTTATTGATATAACTTGAGTATTTATAACATTCACAATTATTTAGTGTAAAATCACTGACTCTGTTAGTATTGAGGCTCTTCAGGAATGTGTTATAGTTACACAAGTGTATTCCTATGGGTTCTTTCAATTTATATCTTATCTTAATTCTAGTGTTTTTCAATTCTTCTGCCCTGTTCGGTATAGCTGAATTCACCATATCCCGTATAACTCTGTTGTTGCACACTTTATTCAATTGTAATTTATCTAAGATGTTCCCAATATATGGGATCGTCAAGTGAATTATACTATAGTTTTTATTTATATTGGTTTTTCCTAGCCAGAATGGTCTTGCTAAAAGTGCGTAAATTTTGAGCTTTAACTCGTAATTGTATGTATTGAACTTAGCGTCGTACGTTAAATCTATTAATCTGTTTATGTCATGTTTGTTTAATGTGCGAAAATACTTGTATAATTCATATGTATATAATTCGTTTATATGGCTAACTATTTCTTCTGTTCTGTTAGGACTTGATGCTTTACTTTTTGATCTTCTTTTCTTTCCTTCAAATTTTTAACTTGAACAGGGCATTGAAAATAAGGGTGGCCTTTCTTTTCAAGTGGATTGACATGATCTGAAATATTACCATATCCTTTGATCTGATCGTTAAATCCGAATGGATATGCTGTGATCATGTATTTTATCCACTGTAACTATTTATCTCTAAGTTCTTTTTTGCAATCTTCATTACTATTAACAGTGTCTAAGATGTCTATTGATATTTCGTCTATGTTATGGTTAGTGGTTTTGAAATGTTCAACCATAAATGTCTTCAAATTTTGTTTACGTAAAGATCTGCAATGCTGATTAATACGTTGTCTCAATGATTGAGTAGTTTCTCCGATATATTGCTTTTTACACGTTAGGCATGTTATCATATACACGACATTCTTTGAGTCGCAGTTAGACCTTTCTTGTTTATTAGTTCTAAAGCTGAAGTTTGTGGTCGAGCTTTTGGCCTTGTTTCGGAAGTTAACCTTTCACAAATATTACAATTCTTCCGACTACATCTATTTCCCGTATAACTGGTGCATACTGGGGTATTAACAATCTTCTCTTGAATGTTTATTCTAGAGTTTGTGGACGAGGACAACATTAAACACAAATTTTCACTTATATTGTTATTAATGGCGAACCTTAATCCATTGAGTCAGAGGCGGTCCTTCCTGGACTCTCATGCGGTTTCCTTATCAGAGGGTATTTCCTCCTCGGCTAGGGCAAGCCTCTTCATCGCAGGGGAGCGCTACCCGTGGTGTAAACCGCATTGGATTATTGGTGCCCAACACCACGCCAGGGTTCTCCCGAACAAATAAGTTAATTGGAATAAAGATACGATCGATTAGCACAGCGATAATGTAATATTTTTGATCTGATATGCTAATCGCTAGGTCGTATTGTTATTCCATATTATATAATGTGAAATAAAACAATGACTCACTTGTATATAAGGTTATATGTATTTATGACCGTTAATAAACTGTGTTATTACTTTTAAGTATATAATTTTAGTTTAATGCATTATAATAGCAAGTATTTAATGCATGTGAATGTTATGATTTGATTGCGTTATTTAGTATAATTTAGTATTATTTGTATTAGGTATTATATGATCATGTTATTTTTTGTTATATTTTGCCATATTATGTATTTATTACTTATTTATTATTGTATTATTGGTTTTATTGCTTTTGTTTTTTAATTGTGTTTTATGTTTATTTTGTATTTGTGTTTAATTTTATATTAATATGATTGCTTTAGTAATAATACAGGGTGTCCCAAAAAAATGTGAACACTGTTTGATCGTTGATAACTCCCTTGCTTTCAAGTCTTTCGCTGTGCTTCAGGTACCATTTTGTAGAGCGAGGATAAACTTAGATTTACAGTATCGAGCGAATCATCTAACGCTCCTCATTACTGTAGAATTACGGTAGGAAATTCATTCCAGCATGTGGAACCCTTATGAAATATGCCCTTTGACAAAAATTTTTCAAAAAATCTGAAAAACCGTGTACTAGGGTTTTCGCGCACGCTGATTTCACTACACAACTTTTTGCGAGTGCTTTCAGCTTTTTCGACGGTGTAATCACATTTTTGACGCATGCTGGGAAGTCAGGTATTACACTTTAGCTAGGATAACTTTGAAAAGAAGTGTCACAATGAAACGAAAATCTCACATCCGAAATCAGCGGCTTTCATTATTATAGTACAAGAGATTTTGGCTTGTTTGGCTCTGTTTCAGAGCAGAAATTGGGCTTTGATAGCTTAAAATCCTTGTCAAATTTCCTACCGTAATTCTACAGTAACGAGGAGAGTTAGATGATTCGCTCGATACTGTAAATCTAAGTTTATCCTCGCTCTACAAAATGGTACCTGAAGCACAGCGAAAGACTTGAAAGCAAGGGAGTTATTAACGATCAAACAGTGTTCACATTTTTTTGGGACCCCTGTATGTATTGTGTTCATCAAGTACATGTGCGATGTATGTATGTATGTATGTATGTATGTATGTATGTATGTATGTATGTATGTATGTATGTATGTATGTATGTATGTATGTATGTATGTATGTATGTATGTATGTATGTATGTATGTATGTATGTATGTATGTATGTATGTATGTATGTATGTATGTATGTATGTATGTATGTATGTATGTATGTATGTATGTATGTATGTATGTATGTATGTATGTATGTATGTATGTATGTATGTATGTATGTATGTATGTATGTATGTATGTATGTATGTATGTATGTATGTATGTATGTATGTATGTATGTATGTATGTATGTATGTATGTATGTATGTATGTATGTATGTATGTATGTATGTATGTATGTATGTATGTATGTATGTATGTATGTATGTATGTATGTATGTATGTATGTATGTATGTATGTATGTATGTATGTATGTATGTATGTATGTATGTATGTATGTATGTATGTATGTATGTATGTATGTATGTATGTATGTATGTATGTATGTATGTATGTATGTATGTATGTATGTATGTATGTATGTATGTATGTATGTATGTATGTATGTATGTATGTATGTATGTATGTATGTTATGTATGTATGTATGTATGTATGTATGTATGTATGTATGTATGTATGTATGTATGTATGTATGTATGTATGTATGTATGTATGTATGTATGTATGTATGTATGTATGTATGTATGTATGTATGTATGTATGTATGTATGTATGTATGTATGTATGTATGTATGTATGTATGTATGTATGTATGTATGTATGTATGTATGTATGTATGTATGTATGTATGTATGTATGTATGTATGTATGTATGTATGTATGTATGTATGTATGTATGTATGTATGTATGTATGTATGTATGTATGTATGTATGTATGTATGTATGTATGTATGTATGTATGTATGTATGTATGTATGTATGTATGTATGTATGTATGTATGTATGTATGTATGTATGTATGTATGTATGTATGTATGTATGTATGTATGTATGTATGTATGTATGTATGTATGTATGTATGTATGTATGTATGTATGTATGTATGTATGTATGTATGTATGTATGTATGTATGTATGTATGTATGTATGTATGTATGTATGTATGTATGTATGTATGTATGTATGTATGTATGTATGTATGTATGTATGTGTATGTATGTATGTATGTATGTATGTATGTATGTATGTATGTATTGTATGTATGTATGTATGTATGTATGTATGTATGTATGTATGTATGTATGTATGTATGTATGTATGTATGTATGTATGTATGTATGTATGTATGTATGTATGTATGTATGTATGTATGTATGTATGTATGTATGTATGTATGTATGTATGTATGTATCTTGTCCTACAGGAGCGTGTGTGCTACTCTCACGGAGTGGGCGGTGTTTCCAACGGAGGGGGCGGGACTTCCAATAAGTGCGGCTGGCCAAAAGTTGAAGTCTGAGGAGGTTGCGCGGCCATCTAGTGCCTCTTCCATGCACTTCGTGCATGAAAAGAGGCTTCTAGAGAGTGGCGAGGGGGGCGGGGTTTCCAACGGAGGGGGGCGGGGTCAGCAAAAAAGGGTAGTCGGCCATCAACGAACCTCAATGCACTTTGACCGAACTCAATCGAGCGATTGAGCACGGAGATACACACTGTAGAAGGTGCAGGGTTCGGGCTGTAGATGCTCTTCTTGTAGACGTCCCTGGCGGCAGGGACCATGTCAGAGTCCAAAAATGGGGTCTTCCCGGCTCGGCGGCCGGTTTAATTACCCAACTTTTTGAAAAAAAATTTGAGCATAGTTTCTTTTTTTCCCGCCCCCCTCCCACCCCCCCATAGAGATCGGCTTGCAAAGCGCCGATGACCCTTAAACCCTGCGGCGTATATCTTAAATTCGCTGCCCTAGGCAGCTTTTGCGTCAAGCTGATAATTGATCTGAACATTCAGAATTGTGACGTTTCTCCGGGTCTGCATAAAGGTAGGGTATGTGGTATATCAAAAGGAAGCTCTTGAAGAGCTCTTTCTAAAAATGTATGAATTGGGGTTTAAGAATGAATTTTCGCTTCAAGGAGGGTCAAAAACGGAGCTCAAACCTCAAAAAGATAGTTTTTTTCAACTTTCAAAAAATTCAGAAATCTACAAAAATGGAGGTTGAGGGAAAAGCGCATATACCGTTAGAAAGCGCATTCCAAGCTCTTTCTAATGAGCTATAAACTTCGGCTCTTTCTAATGAGCTATAAACTTCGGGCAACAAACAGAATCGACCGCGCCAAAAAGGTCGTAATTGCGGCCGCACTGCCCTGAAGAGTGTCACTGCACACTTCAAAAATCGTAAATTCTGATATAATTCGGGTTTGACCAGATATGGTATATACCATTCGAAAGAGCTCGACGAGTACTTTCTAGTGGTATACATCATGTCTGCTAAGTAAACTTACAGCGCATGACTGAAGGCAAAATCCTAATTTCTGATTTTCGGCTATACGGTAGCTTTGTAACAAAATTGAAAATTTCTCAAAAAAAGCCGGGCAGGCCCGAAACTAAAGTCAAATATGTATGCATGGATGCATGTAGTATGTATGCATGCATGTGGGCGGGGCTTAGAGTTGACAGGGACAACACGCACTATTTCTGAAAATCTCAGATTTTGTCAGATTTCGAAAATGCAGATTTCATGTAAGATGTAGTATTATGTGGGTATGTATGTATGTATGTATTCAACATCATGTATAGTGTATACATACATAGTGGGCGGGGCTTAGAGTTGACAAGAGCCAAGTTAGAAATTGCAAGAAAAATTGTATGTAAGATGGATGTGTATGGGGGTATGCATGCATGTATGTATGCATCTGTGTATGTAGTATGTATGTATGAAGTGGGCGGGGCTTAGAGTTGACAGGGACAACACGCACTATTTCTGAAAATCTCAGATTTTGTCAGATTTCGAAAATGCAGATTTCATGTAAGATGTAGTATTATGTGGGTATGTATGTATGTATGTATTCAACATCATGTATAGTGTATACATACATAGTGGGCGGGGCTTAGAGTTGACAAGAGCCAAGTTAGAAAATTCGCAATTTTCGAATTTTCGGCCTAACTTGCAAGAAAAATTGTATGTAAGATGGATGTGTATGGGGGTATGCATGCATGTATGTATGCATCTGTGTATGTAGTATGTATGTATGAAGTGGGCGGGGCTTAGAGTTGACAGGAGATGAGAAACGGATTTTTGATTTTTGGATTTTCGGCCAAAATTGCAGATATAAATTGCATGTAAGATGTATATGTATGGGGGGATGCATGTATGTATGTATGCATCTGTGTATGTAGTATGTATGTATGAAGTGGGCGGGGCTTAGAGTTGACAGAAGCAAAGTTACAGAATTCCAAAATTTCGGATTTTCGGCCAAAATTGCAGGTATAAATTTCATGTAAGATGTATGTGTATGTATGTTTGCATGTATGTATGTATGCATCTGTGTGTGTAGTATGTATGTATGAAGTGGGCGGTTCTTAGAGTTGACCGGAGCTGAGAAACGGATTTTTGATTTTTGGGTTTTCGGTCAAAATTGCATGTATAAAATGCATGTAAGGTGTATGTGTAGGTATGGATGCATGCATGTATGTAAGCATCTGTGTATGTAGTATGTATGTATGAAGTGGCGAGGGTCCCGATGTGGTAGAAGCTGAGAAACAGATTTTTGATTTTTCGAATTTCTGCAAATTTTGATTTTTAAATTTCCCTCCAAAATGCCGTTGTATGTATGTATGTATGTATGTATGTATGTATGTATGTATGTATGTATGTATGTATGTATGTATGTATGTATGTATGTATGTATGTATGTATGTATGTATGTATGTATGTATGTATGTATGTATGTATGTATGTATGTATGTATGTATGTATGTATGTATGTATGTATGTATGTATGTATGTATGTATGTATGTATGTATGTATGTATGTATGTATGTATGTATGTATGTATGTATGTATGTATGTATGTATGTATGTATGTATGTATGTATGTATGTATGTATGTATGTATGTATGTATGTATGTATGTATGTATGTATGTATGTATGTATGTATGTATGTATGTATGTATGTATGTATGTATGTATGTATGTATGTATGTATGTATGTATGTATGTATGTATGTATGTATGTATGTATGTATGTATGTATGTATGTATGTATGTATGTATGTATGTATGTATGTATGTATGTATGTATGTATGTATGTATGTATGTATGTATGTATGTATGTATGTATGTATGTATGTATGTATGTATGTATGTATGTATGTATGTATGTATGTATGTATGTATGTATGTATGTATGTATGTATGTATGTATGTATGTATGTATGTATGTATGTATGTATGTATGTATGTATGTATGTATGTATGTATGTATGTATGTATGTATGTATGTATGTATGTATGTATGTATGTATGTATGTATGTATGTATGTATGTATGTATGTATGTATGTATGTATGTATGTATGTATGTATCTTGTCCTACAGGAGCGTGTGTGCTACTCTCACGGAGTGGGCGGTGTTTCCAACGGAGGGGGCGGGACTTCCAATAAGTGCGGCTGGCCAAAAGTTGAAGTCTGAGGAGGTTGCGCGGCCATCTAGTGCCTCTTCCATGCACTTCGTGCATGAAAAGAGGCTTCTAGAGAGTGGCGAGGGGGCGGGGTTTCCAACGGAGGGGGCGGGGTCAGCAAAAAAGGGTAGTCGGCCATCAACGAACCTCAATGCACTTTGACCGAACTCAATCGAGCGATTGAGCACGGAGATACACACTGTAGAAGGTGCAGGGTTCGGGCTGTAGATGCTCTTCTTGTAGACGTCCCTGGCGGCAGGGACCATGTCAGAGTCCAAAAATGGGGTCTTCCCGGCTCGGCGGCCGGTTTAATTACCCAACTTTTTGAAAAAAAATTTGAGCATAGTTTCTTTTTTTCCCGCCCCCCTCCCACCCCCCCATAGAGATCGGCTTGCAAAGCGCCGATGACCCTTAAACCCTGCGGCGTATATCTTAAATTCGCTGCCCTAGGCAGCTTTTGCGTCAAGCTGATAATTGATCTGAACATTCAGAATTGTGACGTTTCTCCGGGTCTGCATAAAGGTAGGGTATGTGGTATATCAAAAGGAAGCTCTTGAAGAGCTCTTTCTAAAAATGTATGAATTGGGGTTTAAGAATGAATTTTCGCTTCAAGGAGGGTCAAAAACGGAGCTCAAACCTCAAAAAGATAGTTTTTTTCAACTTTCAAAAATTCAGAAATCTACAAAAATGGAGGTTGAGGGAAAAGCGCATATACCGTTAGAAAGCGCATTCCAAGCTCTTTCTAATGAGCTATAAACTTCGGGCAACAAACAGAATCGACCGCGCCAAAAAGGTCGTAATTGCGGCCGCACTGCCCTGAAGAGTGTCACTGCACACTTCAAAAATCGTAAATTCTGATATAATTCGGGTTTGACCAGATATGGTATATACCATTCGAAAGAGCTCGACGAGTACTTTCTAGTGGTATACATCATGTCTGCTAAGTAAACTTACAGCGCATGACTGAAGGCAAAATCCTAATTTCTGATTTTCGGCTATACGGTAGCTTTGTAACAAAATTGAAAATTTCTCAAAAAAAGCCGGGCAGGCCCGAAACTAAAGTCAAATATGTATGCATGGATGCATGTAGTATGTATGCATGCATGTGGGCGGGGCTTAGAGTTGACAGGGACAACACGCACTATTTCTGAAAATCTCAGATTTTGTCAGATTTCGAAAATGCAGATTTCATGTAAGATGTAGTATTATGTGGGTATGTATGTATGTATGTATTCAACATCATGTATAGTGCATACATACATAGTGGGCGGGGCTTAGAGTTGACAAGAGCCAAGTTAGAAAATTCGCAATTTTCGAATTTTCGGCCTAACTTGCAAGAAAAATTGTATGTAAGATGGATGTGTATGGGGGTATGCATGCATGTATGTATGCATCTGTGTATGTAGTATGTATGTATGAAGTGGGCGGGGCTTAGAGTTGACAGGAGATGAGAAACGGATTTTTGATTTTTGGATTTTCGGCCAAAATTGCAGATATAAATTGCATGTAAGATGTATATGTATGGGGGGATGCATGTATGTATGTATGCATCTGTGTATGTAGTATGTATGTATGAAGTGGGCGGGGCTTAGAGTTGACAGAAGCAAAGTTACAGAATTCCAAAATTTCGGATTTTCGGCCAAAATTGCAGGTATAAATTTCATGTAAGATGTATGTGTATGTATGTTTGCATGTATGTATGTATGCATCTGTGTGTGTAGTATGTATGTATGAAGTGGGCGGTTCTTAGAGTTGACCGGAGCTGAGAAACGGATTTTTGATTTTTGGGTTTTCGGTCAAAATTGCATGTATAAAATGCATGTAAGGTGTATGTGTAGGTATGGATGCATGCATGTATGTAAGCATCTGTGTATGTAGTATGTATGTATGAAGTGGCGAGGGTCCCGATGTGGTAGAAGCTGAGAAACAGATTTTTGATTTTTCGAATTTCTGCAAATTTTGATTTTTAAATTTCCCTCCAAAATGCCGTTGTATGTATGTATGTATGTATGTATGTATGTATGTATGTATGTATGTATGTATGTATGTATGTATGTATGTATGTATGTATGTATGTATGTATGTATGTATGTATGTATGTATGTATGTATGTATGTATGTATGTATGTATGTATGTATGTATGTATGTATGTATGTATGTATGTATGTATGTATGTATGTATGTATGTATGTATGTATGTATGTATGTATGTATGTATGTATGTATGTATGTATGTATGTATGTATGTATGTATGTATGTATGTATGTATGTATGTATGTATGTATGTATGTATGTATGTATGTATGTATGTATGTATGTATGTATGTATGTATGTATGTATGTATGTATGTATGTATGTATGTATGTATGTATGTATGTATGTATGTATGTATGTATGTATGTATGTATGTATGTATGTATGTATGTATGTATGTATGTATGTATGTATGTATGTATGTATCTTGTCCTACAGGAGCGTGTGTGCTACTCTCACGGAGTGGGCGGTGTTTCCAACGGAGGGGGCGGGACTTCCAATAAGTGCGGCTGGCCAAAAGTTGAAGTCTGAGGAGGTTGCGCGGCCATCTAGTGCCTCTTCCATGCACTTCGTGCATGAAAAGAGGCTTCTAGAGAGTGGCGAGGGGGCGGGGTTTCCAACGGAGGGGGCGGGGTCAGCAAAAAAGGGTAGTCGGCCATCAACGAACCTCAATGCACTTTGACCGAACTCAATCGAGCGATTGAGCACGGAGATACACACTGTAGAAGGTGCAGGGTTCGGGCTGTAGATGCTCTTCTTGTAGACGTCCCTGACGGCAGGGACCATGTCAGAGTCCAAAAATGGGGAGTACTCTGCGTTGATACCACTGCTTCTTTTTGAAAAAAAATTTGAGCATAGTTTCTTTTTTTGTATGTATGTATGTATGTATGTATGTATGTATGTATGTATGTATGTATGTATGTATGTATGTATGTATGTATGTATGTATGTATGTATGTATGTATGTATGTATGTATGTATGTATGTATGTATGTATGTATGTATGTATGTATGTATGTATGTATGTATGTATGTATGTATGTATGTATGTATGTATGTATGTATGTATGTATGTATGTATGTATGTATGTATGTATGTATGTATGTATGTATGTATGTATGTATGTATGTATGTATGTATGTATGTATGTATGTATGTATGTATGTATGTATGTATGTATGTATGTATGTATGTATGTATGTATGTATGTATGTATGTATGTATGTATGTATGTATGTATGTATGTATGTATGTATGTATGTATGTATGTATGTATGTATGTATGTATGTATGTATGTATGTATGTATGTATGTATGTATGTATGTATGTATGTATGTATGTATGTATGTATGTATGTATGTATGTATGTATGTATGTATGTATGTATGTATGTATGTATGTATGTATGTATGTATGTATGTATGTATGTATGTATGTATGTATGTATGTATGTATGTATGTATGTATGTATGTATGTATGTATGTATGTATGTATGTATGTATGTATGTATGTATGTATGTATGTATGTATGTATGTATGTATGTATGTATGTATGTATGTATGTATGTATGTATGTATGTATGTATGTATGTATGTATGTATGTATCTTGTCCTACAGGAGCGTGTGTGCTACTCTCACGGAGTGGGCGGTGTTTCCAACGGAGGGGGCGGGACTTCCAATAAGTGCGGCTGGCCAAAAGTTGAAGTCTGAGGAGGTTGCGCGGCCATCTAGTGCCTCTTCCATGCACTTCGTGCATGAAAAGAGGCTTCTAGAGAGTGGCGAGGGGGCGGGGTTTCCAACGGAGGGGGCGGGGTCAGCAAAAAAGGGTAGTCGGCCATCAACGAACCTCAATGCACTTTGACCGAACTCAATCGAGCGATTGAGCACGGAGATACACACTGTAGAAGGTGCAGGGTTCGGGCTGTAGATGCTCTTCTTGTAGACGTCCCTGGCGGCAGGGACCATGTCAGAGTCCAAAAATGGGGTCTTCCCGGCTCGGCGGCCGGTTTAATTACCCAACTTTTTGAAAAAAAATTTGAGCATAGTTTCTTTTTTTGTATGTATGTATGTATGTATGTATGTATGTATGTATGTATGTATGTATGTATGTATGTATGTATGTATGTATGTATGTATGTATGTATGTATGTATGTATGTATGTATGTATGTATGTATGTATGTATGTATGTATGTATTTATGTATGTATGTATGTATGTATGTATGTATGTATGTATGTATGTATGTATGTATGAGTACTCTGCGTTGATACCACTGCTTATGTATGTATGTATGTATGTATGTATGTATGTATGTATGTATGTATGTATGTATGTATGTATGTATGTATGTATGTATGTATGTATGTATGTATGTATGTATGTATGTATGTATGTATGTTATGTATGTATGTATGTATGTATGTATGTATGTTGTATGTATGTATGTATGTATGTATGTATGTATGTATGTATGTATGTATGTATGTATGTATGTATGTATGTATGTATGTATGTATGTATGTATGTATGTATGTATGTATGTATGTATGTATGTATGTATGTATGTATGTATGTATGTATGTATGTATGTATGTATGTATGTATGTATGTATGTATGTATGTATGTATGTATGTATGTATGTATGTATGTATGTATGTATGTATGTATGTATGTATGTAGTATGTATGTATGTATGTATGTATGTATGTATGTATGTATGTATGTATGTATGTATGTATGTATGTATGATGTATGTATGTATGTATGTATCTTGTCCTACAGGAGGCGTGTGTGCTACTCTCACGGAGTGGGCGGTGTTTCCAACGGAGGGGGCGGGACTTCCAATAAGTGCGGCTGGCCAAAAGTTGAAGTCTGAGGAGGTTGCGCGGCCATCTAGTGCCTCTTCCATGCACTTCGTGCATGAAAAGAGGCTTCTAGAGAGTGGCGAGGGGGCGGGGGTTTCCAACGGAGGGGGCGGGGTCAGCAAAAAAGGGTAGTCGGCCATCAACGAACCTCAATGCACTTTGACCGAACTCAATCGAGCGATTGAGCACGGAGATTACACACTGTAGAAGGTGCAGGGTTCGGGCTGTAGATGCTCTTCTTGTAGACGTCCCTGGCGGCAGGGACCATGTCAGAGTCCAAAAATGGGGTCTTCCCGGCTCGGCGGCCGGTTTAATTACCCAACTTTTTGAAAAAAAATTTGAGCATAGTTTCTTTTTTTCCCGCCCCCCTCCCAACCCCCCATAGAGATCGGCTTGCAAAGCGCCGATGACCCTTAAAACCCTGCGGCGTATATCTTAAATTCGCTGCCCTAGGCAGCTTTAGTACTCTGCGTTGATACCACTGCTT
>CATQJL010000223.1:85398756-85588797 GCA_958299035.1 Cylicocyclus nassatus
AGCAGTGGTATCAACGCAGAGTACTACTGGAATAACAATAAAAGGAACATATGCTGAAGATTTTAAAGCACGTTTCCCAGATGATGCAGAAACTTCGATATTCTGATTTGATTGTTATTGTAAGCCATTAATTGGTTAAAAATAAAACTCTGGCATAATGCCAGAGTTTGCTGGAATGACATGTGAAGTGCAACACTTTGCATATTCAAGAATTAGCTACCGTAGGTAGCTTTTTCTTTTTCAAAAACTTCCTGACTAGACTTCCATTTCAGTATTTTTCTTGGCATATTATTAATTTTAAATAGTATGTCTTTTAAGTCATCGTCAGTGTAATCATTAAAGTCAGTTCCTTTCTTTCAAAACCTTCTTCTTAAACCATTTAGATTTTCATTTAATCCGCGTTGAAATGAGGAATACGATTCACAAATATATACCTTTAAGTTACACCATTTACCAAGCAAGGCTATCTTATCTCATTCTTTTCCATTATCAAGTGTTAAAGTTTTTACAGGCAAATTGTTTTCTTTAATAAGTTTTCTAAAAGCTGAAATAATCTTTCATGGTGATTTAGTTTGAACGAAGCATGCGAAAAGCATTCTACTTTTCCTTTCATTCAATGTTAAAATATTTTTGAAATTATTGCTTTTTCCTTCCAATTATCAAATCACCTTCTCAATGTCCAAATTCTTTTCTTTTATCAATGTATTTAGGTCTTACTCAAAATGGCTGTACATATTTAGAGTAGATTTTATTGAAAAATCCATTTGATCTTTTACCACCTTTTTTGTAATGTTGTCTTAATCTATTTGATTTATCAATAATTCAATTCCCAGACTTAATTCAACGAAAAACTTGTCTAGATGATGGGCATTTAATATGAGGATGAAATTTCCTTATTAAATAAATTGTAGGATAAACACCACAAGTGCGTTTATCGTAATGCTTTATAAATAATCTAGTGAATTCATCGAACTTATTAAAATGCATTGAATTGACAATGCCATGAACGTGTTTTGGTTTTGTTATCAGCAATCAAGTAAACATAGTCACCATTAATTAAATTTCGTTTAATTTCACGTGAAACAGATGAGGGACTCCTTTTTAAATGCTTTGCTATCTCTCTTATTGATAAATGCTAAGCATTGTATGCACTATCAATAAAAAATCTTTCATTTTGTGAAAAATGATTATATGATTTCATTGTGTCTCCTTAGGTGTGGTCTTTGGAGGCACTTTTTATATAAAAAAGTGCATCACCACTAAATTATAGGGTGTTGCACTTCATATGTCACTTTGGAAAACTCTGGCATAATGCCAGAGTTTTTGATTATTGAATTAATTAAGTTTATTCAGCGGTTTTATTAAATTCAACTTCTGGAGCTGCGTCATCTTTTACAGCACCTTTAGTGAAACTTGTACGGTTAATTATTTCTTGATTTTGAACATTTTTAGCTAAATCAGGAAGAATAATTTCGTCATCATTCTTACCAACAACAGCTGTAGGTTCACCTAGTCCTTCACAAATAGCATCACATAAAATTGATGTCATTAAGTATACAGTCTTAATTGATGATGTATTACATGGAATAATAAAATCAATTAAATTTGGATCTGCGTTAGTGTTAGCTAAAGCAATTACTGGAATATGAAGTTTATGAGCTTCAACCACTGCATTGTGTTCAACAACAGGGTCTAATACGATTAATGCTTGTGGTAAACCTTTCATAGTTCTAATTCCACCAAAGAACTTTCCTAAACGTTCAGTTTCCTTAACTTTTTGTAGTTGTTCTTTCTTAGAATACTTCTTAATTTCATCAGACAATTGAATCATTATTAAATTATTTAATTTAATAATGGATTTATTAATAGTACGGAAGTTTGTTAATGTTCCACCTAATCATCTTTGATTTACATAGAAACATTTAGCACGTTTTGATTCTTCTTTAACATGGTTCTTAATAATTTCACCACGTGTTCCTACTAGAAGGACTCTTCCGCCTTCTTTAGTCAAATCAGTCAAAAATTTATAAGCAACGGTCTAAAAAAACCATACATTTTAACAAGTCGATAATGTAATTGCGTCCGCTTTTTCTACCATAAATGAACGGTTTCATCTTTGGATTTCAATATTTAGCTTGAGATCCAATGTTAGCATTAGCTTCCATTAATTTATTAACGGATATTAATTTACGGATTCCGAATTCTTTATTTGCTTCAAAGAAAGCGTTAATTTTGTTTTCAATTTTTTTCTTTGAATCAACTTGTGGAAATTTTTGAGATGAATTTGCTTTTTTAGTTTTTTTAGTTAAGCCCGTAGCTTTTTTGCTATTAGTTTTCTTTTCAGGCTTAGCTGCTTTTTCAGTTGAAGTTGCTTTAGCAACTACTGATTCATCTTTTTTAATTTCAGACATTAGTTTCCTTTCATTTTTGGTTTTTACATCTACTAGAAGAAAAACCCATATATTTCCCATATATGCCCTATTATTATATTTATAAAAACCAAAATGAGAAAAACTTTTAATTTTGAAGTTTTGTATATAAATGGAGTAATATATTTGACTATGTTATAATATAGTTTATATAAAATCTTATGTTGAAATTATTTAAAAACGTTGTACGTTCTTTCAAGAATAATAAGTTATCAATTATTGGTTTATCATTTTTGGTATTGTTATCTACAGGCATTTATACAATGCTATCTGGAACAACAAGCGCCATTAATAAAGAATATAACTATATATCCGAAGAAGGTAACCTTCATGATTTTACTGTTTCAGAACTTTATAGTACTGGAACAATAAAGTATAACGGTAATTTTGAACAAGTTGTTGATACTAGACAAGATCCACAAGTTTCTTATGAATCTTGTTTATATGATGATAATGCATTATCATGAACAAGCGATGGAGTTTTAGTTCCATATGTTTACTTAACAGGAGATGTAAAAAATGCTAGTGCAACTGTTCGCTATTCAGTTAATGTTTCTAACTTAGATAATAAATCTTCAATAAAGAATTTTTATCTTGATGCATGAATACAACATTTAAATGATCCATCACCTAATGACTTATGAAATACATATAATGGAATTCTTGAACCTACTGCATCATTTACAGGTCTTAATTTATCAAAACAATCTCAGAAAGAAGCATTCAATTATTTTTCAAGCGAAGACCAAAAAGTTTATGGCAAAGACCACGAAAAAGAATTGTCAGCTAAAACTTTTGATGAATATTCTGCTCTTTTTGATGAATTAGGTATTTCAACAAAAATTAGTAATTTAATTGAACAATGTTCAAATGATTTGTATTCACTTGTTAGTCAAGAGAGTACGTTGATGAATAAGTACTTAGATACTTTACCTTCAGTTTCAGGCTATCGATCATTTAACTCACTAAATATTGATAACTCTCCTGACAATATTTTTTACAAGGTAATTAAATCTAATCCAGAAGATGAAATTGATAAATTTGTCCAAATTAACCCTAACAATGGAAGTAATCCAACTAAATGGAACAACTTCGATGTTCGAGATTGTACTTATTCAGTATTAGATTATGCAAATAATGATAATTGAGGTTTAAATGAAACTTTAAAATATATTCCAAGCGAAATCGGTGATCATTTTGATATTCACTATATTGAAAAGATTTATCTTTTAAATAAAGGCGATTGAACAAGCACTCCTGGTCCATTTAAAAATAAGATAATAAATTTAATTGATAGTTCACCGCTTCCAACTACAGCGGGTGAACGTCAAGATTGATGAGACAATAAGAAATCTGCTTTAAATTCATTGTGAAAAGATGAAATTAAAGCTAGCGAACAAGTTTATACAAAGGATTATCGTGTAACAATTCAATGAACAGGTTCAGCGGGTGATCCTAGTGCATGAAGTATTACTAATTGAACAGCACAATTTGCGACAGTTACACCTGAATTTATGAATAAGAACAACTTGCATACTTTAAATCCTAATTCTTATAACCAAGTTGATTCGTATAAACAATATGTAATTGACCATCCTGAAATTACAGATCAAAAAATGTTATTCATTGGTTGACTTAATTCGTTATCATACCCCGACTACAGTCAATGATTTACTTCAGTAGCTAATCCTACAAGTCCTTATAAAGACCAATTTATTTGTCCAGGTGGTGGAGCATATTATTTAATAATTGGCAGTGGTATTACTCCAGATTTTATTTATCCAATTATTTCAATTGAAAAATCAACACCTAATCCAAATAAAGAATGTATTTATTTCACAAATACCGCTGGTTATGGTCTTATTTTCGATTCATTTAGAGGAAATTTAATTGAAAACTATATTGTTGGTAAATTCATATCTAATAATCGTGGTCAATGCCAAAAAGTATTAGATGACATTAATGAATATGCAAGAGAAGTAATGATTTATCCAGAGGGAATAAATGCTGCTTACTTCGCAGGTGATACAACTAATGTGTTGAATGCAAGCGCTTTTAGAATTTCATATATTCCTAAGTTCATTAATGCAATTAACATAACCTCTATTAGTTTGACATTGTTCATCATTCTTTTAAGTTTGGTCATTTGTGCAATTGTAATTCACCGATATATTACAAATCAGCAATCTATATTGGGTATAATGAAAGCCAATGGTATTTCAAGTGCTAAAATTTCTACCTCAATTTTACCACTTGCTATAATACCAGCTTTTGTTTGGAACTATATTTGGTGCTATTATTGGAACATTGCTGCAACTTCCTGTTCTCAATTTATTCTCCAACTATTGAATGCTGCCGACCCAACTGCTCGGGTTTAATTGGCTCGGTTTCTTTATAATACTGCTAATAACTTTAGTAATATTTGCTGCTACAATTTACATTACTTCATCCTCTGTATTGAGAAAAAATACTGTTGATTTAATGAAAAATGATAGTCAAGATAACCCTAAACTAGCATCGCGAGGAATGAAGAGAGTATTTGGTAGATTTGGTATCTTGACAAAATTTAGAATTGCGGTTGCATTCAATTCAATTTGAAAACTAATTGTATTAGTGATTATGACTTCATTGTCACTTTCAACTTTAGTATTCACATTATCAATAAATGGTAAATTTAAGAATGCTACTTATTCAACAAATATTAGCAGAAATTATAAATATGCGGTTGATTTATATTCCCCAACTAATCAAGGTGGACAATATAATGCAGCTAATTATGGTTTACAAGATCCTTTAAAACCATCATCTGAAACTGCTTTCCAAATGGCTGGAAATAGTGGATTTAACCAAGCAGGTAATGACCCTAGAGATGTAAACTATTTACAATCTTTATACTATGGTGCGCCTGAATCTGTTAAAGTTCCAAATCCGATTTTGCCTATTTCACCACCATATGATTTAAATCCTCCATCAATTGAATATTCTGATAATAATAAGTACTTTTCTGTTCAAAGCGAAGGATATTTGCCAGAAATTCAAGATGAATATGGTGATTGACATGCATTGAACTATTTCTTGAATAAAAAATACTATTATTCATCTTATGTAGGTAACTATATGAATATAAAAACAAATCCTACTAATGAAGAAATAAATTTATATATGAATCTAGCTAAATCCCTCAAGTCCCGCAAATCCCGCGAATCCCGCAAATCCCGTGAAGTCGCGAATCCCGCAAACATCGCGAATCCCGAAAATCCCGCGAATTCCGAAAATCCCGCAATTTTGGACAAATTCCACGGCCACAACTGTACGCCCGAAACTGCTTAAAAACCGTCCGAGCGCCAGCTTAAAATTTGACTAGCGCTCGCTGAAAGAGATTATTTGACGAGCGCCTGCAGAAAATTCTGTGTTGCTGCCCGCTGGCAGAACATTAGACAGTAAAGGAAGTACCGCTCGCTGAAGGTTTGGCCACGCCCCAAAATTCTGCTGACCGCTTGCAGAAAAGCGCGAGTTTGCGGACCGCCTGCCCCCGCGGTTATCTGAGCAGTCATGAGTGCAGGGTCCCGCAACGACTCTGCGTCTCTACTCTGCATGCATCTCGTACTCACCAGCCTACCGTAAGATCCGGGCCACTTATGGGGCAAATTTCAGGCCTGGTAGCCCCCTTTTTCGCTCCGAACATCAGTCATCGCTTAGGTGAAGGGGGGGGGGACTACTTTAACATCGTCACAATCCGGCACCCATCTTCTTGCCGGGGCTGCATGAACCATTTTTTTCGTTGTAAATTGAAACATAAAAAATGTCTATACCTGAAAAAATTTATTCTGAGATGTATTGGTCTCTCACAGGTAGTCTCACTGACATAATTTATTCGCATAGTATTCGAAAATCGAATGATATTCGAAAATCGAATATTACTCGAGAACCGAATAATATTCGAAATCCGAATATCGAATGGTATTCAATATTCGAATATTATTCGATTCGAAAACTTCCATTTTCGAATAATATTCGATAGTCGAATATTCGAAAATTTCGATTTTCGAATAAAATTCGATAGTCGAATATTCGAAGTTTTTAATTTTCGAATAATATTCGATAGTCGAATATTCGAAAAAATTTCGATTTTCCCAAAGTATAGTCCCGTTCTCAATAAATCTACCTAAATGCATTGCTTGCTTTTCTTCTATATTTACATCACATGTAAAGCATCTGGACCTGCAACAATAGCATGTGACTTTCCGATTTTGTGTTTGCGATGCCTGTGGCATACAAGTATAGCTAAGCTCCCTCCTTTGAATTCACTTGCCTTTCCTTTTCCTATTTAAATAGACACAATCTATCAACTATTCATGGAGCCTTGACTTGCAGTACTTTGTAATTGTCTGTTACAGCTACAGTCCCCGTATAAGCTCCATAGAGTGCAGGACTGTCTTGCAGCGTCAGTCGAATAGGCTTGATGCCTTTGACTTTGAGGACTAAATATATAGTATAAATTCAAAAGCTATCCATGCTCCACAGAGAAATTCTAGTTCTTGGTGCTGATACTTATTTTCAGTGGCAAGATATAAAATGCTTTGAGTACCAAAAAAGCAACAAACTACATGCTTCTACAGACAGTGATGTTTTGAATTCGCCGGTGTTAGGTCGTCTTCTTTTGCTGGAGTTCTCTTAAGACTTGAGAGCAGTCGAATTTTTTTTCTTTTTCTTTCGAACTTTTCCAGTTGATTAAATCGGCACTTCTAGGTTTCCATGTTTTATAATCACACTTGGACATCACGATCGTTGAACGAACATCATTTTTTATCCAAATGCCTGGAATCACCCATGCTAAACTATACAAACTAAACTGTAAGTTCAAAATAGATCTCACCTCCGACCACAATATAACCATCACGAGGTGGAAAATCATTAGTCAAAGTCATCAGAAAATCATATTCAGTCTTACAAGACTGAGGATAAACCAGCTGAAGTGCAACCGGCTTTCTGTGATAGCTGTGAGGCGGCCATTTTGATGTCTTAGACGGCTGAGAAAAAAATCTTTGCAAATCGGAATGTTCTATAGAATATGTGTAAACCTCATCTATCTTATAGATTTCCTCGAAATATGCGTTTACTTCTCTGTAATACAACGTAACGTTTTCGTCATGTTTTCTTCTTTCTTCTGGCTTTCGTCTCACTTTGAAGTACACCTCTGCGACTAAACGACGAAACTCAGGAAGTGTTAATGTTTGTTACGTTTGGAAATTTGTACAAAAGTATAGTAATAGGTTGGTGCAACAACAGCCTTCTTACAAATCATCGGTTTGCAGTGTCATACTCAAAAGTTATTATAACACTTTTACACCATGGAATCTAGATGGGACAACTCATTAGCTATCCTAAGAATTTGCTGATGCTAGTGAAAATAACAGAACGCTTGTTCTTTGATGGAAGCACTGTCGTGCCAGCAGGCATTTGAAGTCTTGAAATTTAGCTATGGCTATTACAGTGGTGTAGCCATACAATAAAACCACGAGTGATAAAATTCTTAGGTTTTGGGTAGAGGAACGAACACTTCCTTTCATCCCAGCGTTGTGCATCGTGTGGGGACCAGTAGAGGCGGTGCCTAATTGAGGTGTGTTCGTTCCTCCACCCCTTAGACTTTGTCTTCTGTTTACAAGCTGTAGTATTTTGACTGTTTTTATGTAATTAACATTATGAACGTGGCATGGGGCAGCTGTTGTTGCATTTTTGGACCTAGATATGCAGTATATTGCAAAAGTTCTATAGATAGTTCAAAAACCAGTTCAGAATCATTTGGAACCAATTCGCTCCTTTGATCTACTCTTTTTTGATACACGTCAGTTTTTTGTTCTTAGCGTGCTCAAATCAGTTATTTCGCTGCAACTCACAGAGAATTTTGTTCTAAAACTGCTCAAAATTTCTCTTCACTTCACGTCATATATTTATCATTATAATATTTTATTGCTATACACTCTATATATTAGGTTAGCCCGAAAGTTCTTTCGCACCATATTCAAAAATTCATAACTTTCGATTTTTCCATCCGATTTGACTGCTTCAATTTTTGTTCGAAAAAGTAAGTTACGCTCTTTCTTACTAATGATCATCTATTGCATAGATAGGAGCGATAGAAGAAAATTGGTCAAAATTCGAATTTTTCGTAAAAAATGGGAAACTTGCAACAAAAATCGGAGCAGTCAGTATTATAGGTTCTGTTGCCTGCTCTTTCTAACAGTGCAAAGGTTGCGCTGATTGAGCATCTCTATGAAAAGTTATGATTTTCGAGCAAGCAATACAAAAGGGCGAATTTGATTTATTTTGGCATTTTTCACGAAAATCGTAGCTTTTCATAAAGACGCTCAATCAGTACAAACTTTGCACAGTTAGAAAGAGCAGGTAACAGAACGTATAATACTGACTGCTTCGATTTTTGTTGCAAGTTTCCGATTTTTTATGAACCTACACGAAAAATTCGAATTCTGAGCAATTTTCTTCTATCGCTCCTATCTATGCAACAGATGGGAAGACGGAACTTAGGAACCCGAGCCTAATTAGCTCGTGGGGAGTGCCTACAGGTTATAGTCATGCTCGCTGTCTCTGATTACTCACTAGGACATAGCAACAATCTAAGCCCCGCCCCCATGAGAGTCTGTTTGGAACCTAGCCAAGGAATGCTGAAAATCTCAATTGAATCTCAGAGCTGGCTCTAAGCCAAAAACCTTCGAAGTGATCGTACGAAGGTGAAATTAGGCTCAAACGAAAGAGAAAAACCGTGCCATCATCATAAAGTATCTACTGATTGAACTGATTGAACACAACATTTTCTTGGTTCAAAACTCTATCTAAGTGTTAAATTATTGAGAAATTATTCAAAAAACCGTCAAGTTTTTCAAAAAAATTTATTTGAGTGCTAAATCCTAGCAAAAGACTAGAATATCATTCGAGAAATGACAGTCCAAAAACTTCCCAATGATATTTATTTAAATGCTGAATTTTAGGCGAAAGACTAGAAAATCAATTGCGAAACGACAATTTATAAAATTCTCAAAAATAAAAGTTTGTTTGTTTGCGGAAGTCTGGGCAAAAGACTAGAATATCAAGAAATGACAAATCAAGAACTAAACAATAGTCTTTTTTGAGTGCTAAATTGCTAATAAATGGTTTTCACCCTTTATGCTAGGCAGGCACCCGGTCATTTAAGAGGTAAATCAGCATCTTCAGCTTTACAATCAACACATCACTAACTCAGACTGGCAAAAAACGACAAAAGCAACACAAGATCTCTTTGAATAGTTTTCGATGAACTGACAGTTTCAAGCAAACAAAGTAAACTTCTGCTAGTCCGTCATCACCCCAGGTACTTGCTTGTCGTGGTAAAATTCCACTAGGAAATAATGTCGGTGTCTTCGGTGACACATCCATTCTTTTAGAGGTATTCCTAGCGGGTGAAGGGGCGGCAAGCAAAGGCGTTACAGAAAGAAGAATGGGCGCAAGGCTAGCTTCTAATCCAAATAAAAATATTGGACAGACTTTGCATTTGCACAAAGTTACATTATAAGCAACAAACAATACGCACCTAAGCTATGCACCGTAGTTTTCTAAAGAGCAAAACTTTAGTGGGATATATCACGTCAGTCCGAAAAGTTCTGTCAGTTTTGAAATGATCCTTACATCCCGTACAGTGAAATAAACAAACACTTCAAGATGCATTCGCTGCAGTATCTCTTTTTCTTTTCTTTGCTGCATTCATTTTGTGGTTCGTCGAGATAGTGCTAGGATAATGGCTGGAAATTACAACCTTCCGTTTTCACCATGTCCAACTTTTGCTAATTTTCAAATTTTTATATGAGACTTTTGTGGGAGCTTTATAACCAGCAGGTAGAGCAAACCTTTTGCCAAATGCAGCAATTTTTTGAAGCTCTGTGCTTGCCTTTCATAATTTTTGTAATACATTCTTTGAAGTCATTAACTTTTACACCCAGTCATTTCTAGCCTCGTAGAACATGAAATGGTAAACAGCTCAGATACCATTCAATGCAAATTTTTCTCCTCTTTTCAAAGGCTATCTTTGCTGAGATACGCAAAATTTGCAAGGAAAATCGCAGTATTTTTCTATTTTACGAGTGCGCACTGATGTACCCTAAGTTCAAAAGTTTTCATATTTTGAAGCGAAAATCGCTCATCTACTTTACAAGGTTAGTAATAGTAATAAACGAGTTTTGAAATTCCATTAATTGAAGATTTGGCAGTGTTTGATGCAATAACAGATTTTGCGATTTTTCCAGAACTCAACACTTTTGAACAATTATTTTTAGAAATTCTAAAAAAGTAGCTAAGAAAAGAAAAGAATTACCCATTTGAAAAAAGGTTTGCCGTACCTGCTGGTTATTAAAGCTCCCTGGAATTCTTAGATAACAATTCTGAAAATTAGCGAAAGTTGGACACAGTGAAAACGAAGGGTTTTAATTTGCAGCGATCATCATTCCTTCCTTAACGAACCACAAAATGAATACAGCAGCTGGAAAGAGGATATTCTGCACCGCTTTCAAACTTGAAATGCTTGTTTATCTTCACGGTACGAGATTTCAGGGTCACCAGAAACTGACAAAATTTTCGGACCGACCTAATATTTTGAATTTTTTTAAGACTGTAGCTGCTTTGATGTTTATAGCAACATACCGATGTAGGTTTGATCAACCATCCAACCATAGTTTCTGCACCAAGCATGAAGCAAGTCTTCAAACCCGACACAATAACAATTTTCATCATACTTCAGGCGATATAGCTCCGCAACTGAAATCGCGTAAAGTATGCCCGGCCCTTTTCGCGTTTTATCAGTCCACGTAAGTTATACACACTATGCATGTGCAGTTTGCTAGTGTTGGATCTGAAAACTTCTGCCGAGTTGCCAAATCACTGAAATCGCATAAAGTATGCCCGGCCCTTATGTCAAGACCTCGAAAGTGAGTCAATAAATTCGTAGGGACAGTTGTCCACCATCTTAGTCAGACCACTATAACAATTGTGATGAAATAAGGTTCTCTTTTAAGGTCAGAATCAAATCCACACATTGATAAGAATGAGATGAGCTTCAGTCTTTTTGATTCCTCCAATATATTCTTTCCCACACAGTTTACAAAATATATCTTGTACGGAATGAGAAAGTCGCGAGTGTCTACGCCTCTGAGCGCCATCGTGTACTGTGCCTTCAGAACATAAAAATTCAAATCAACATTGCCATTCTTTGGAAAAAATCGACATCTTAGGAAGAACCATAGAGGGTTGTTGGATTACGTTCAACTGTCTTAAATTGAAAAGAAAGGAGGAGAAAATGGCTATCACTAGTGAGCTCGTCCCCTTCTTATCAATGTTTGGATTTGAGTCTGACGTCAAAAAGAAACCTCATTCCATTACAAGAGTTAGCATATAGTGGCCTGATTAAAATGGTGGGCACTGTCGCTAAAGGTATGTCTACCCTTAGAGGTCGAATTTATTGACATTTTTCAGGTCTTAATAATACTGAAACGTCGACCTGATTATTGGCATTGTATTGATAAACGGATCTTGGAAACGCTTACTGACTTACTAAAAACTAACTTTTACGATAATCATGTGGATCAACTTTTTGTGGATCAATTTCTCCGCCAAGCACGGTGGTGTAGATAGCCACGAAAAATAGCAATCTCATACTGCAATATAGATTAGTTCTGAAGCGGAAAATGAAAGTATTGAAAGTTCGCTTTGATTAACTTATTATAGTGGAGAATAATATAAAATCACAGCTGGCACAATCGAATTGGACAAAAGACGCGAAAGATCACTTCTATAGATAGAGTTCTGCTTGAACTCAAGCAGACCCCTTCAGTATTTCCCTGCATACTATATCAGGTTTTCAAAGGCATTTCAGAGCGAAAATTCAAAAAAAAGACAATGAGGCCGATAGGAGAGACATAACATACTTTGACCCATTAAGGCCTTTACCATGATCTTCTACTGCACAACTCCAGAGGAGGAGATAGAAGAGCAAAAATCGGAAAATTCTATGGAAGCAATATTTTCAAGTCAATAAGTTCTCGTTTTTGTATGCCAGTTCAAGCTGCTTAAGTCAATTCAAGAAATCGATCAGATTTACAACCGTCAATCAATCCTGGACGAAGATTTGGTTTGAGTTCTCTCACTTCCCTGACCTGTTTCTAGCACCAAAACAAAGAGACAATAGAAATATTAGGCTGTCCCCAAGGTTTTGTCGGTTTTTTTAGACCACTATAAAGCCGTGCACAATGAAGACTTAAGTGAGTTCCATCATGCATTCGATGCATTTTCCTTCTCTTTCTTGCGGTTACAATTTCCAATCACAATCCTGTAAGCTTTTTTTGATATCAGCTTGGCCCGAAAGTTCCTTCGCACCAAATTAATTTATAACTACTGGTCTTTACAACCGACTTGAGTCTCTTAAAATTTTGTATGAAAGTTCATCCTCTTCATAAAGTATCTTAACGACGTTCTACTGAGCATTTACTGCATAGATATAAGCGGTGGAAGTAAATTACTCAAATTTTGAATTTTCTGTGCAGGTTCATAAAAAAAATCTGAAACTTGCGGTAAAAATCGGAGCTTTCGCTATTATAGGTTCCACTAGCTGGCTTACCCGGCTCCGCCCGGCCCTGTCAAAAACGACAAAGGTTCCATTTCTATCCCTGTACACCTTTACCTGAGCCCACTTCTACATGCAATTCCCTATTCCCGCTGTGTTAGCAATCAGTATGCTCACCTACCTTCCTCACCAACACCCCAACCCCGTAGCTCAAACTTTGCAGGAAAAAAAACAATGAAATCCCTCTGCCCACTTCTACATGCAATTCCCTATTTCCGCTGTGTAGTAATCAGTATGCTCAACTACCTTCCTCAGTAACCTCGATCTCCGTAGCTCATACTTTGCAAAAAAATCAATAAAATCGATAAAAATAAGGGTAACATTAGAAACTGATGGCCTATTTGGCTATCCGGGCCCCAAAATGTGTTTGTGACGGATCTTGCTCGGTATATGGGGGTTATTTGAGCTGCTGATGGCAAATATCGTAGTCATTTCGCGTGGCAGCGGGTCAAAATCATGAACCTGCTTGAAGCCTTGGTAGGGAATTACCTTAAGTGCTAATTCAAGGAAGTCATGCTTAATCCCCACGATAAAGGCAATTCGTGTGGTACAAAAGTTTCCCACGACCGTAATGCTTTCCTTATAGGAGCACTGCCGCGCATGATACACCCTTCGGTGGCTTTTGCCTAAGCAAAAACAAGGGGAGGAAGATTTGCCGCGTGCGTTACGCGTTCGGACAGGTTATCAGGATGGCGCTGGAGACCGCCATGCAAAACAACCGCTTCCCCATTTCGTGAATATCTGGGATCTAAAATGGCCCGAAGGCGAAAAAATGTCCATTCAAGCCCTGCAACTCACCATAACTTCACTAATGCGTTATGACAGCGAGCAAGCATCATATCCATAAGCAGCATGCTTGTAAATCGTTCCAGGTAAGGTTTCGAGCAAATCTGGAACTTCGACCCATCTACTGTACACCCACCGTAACCCAAGAAAATGCACTATCACGCGAAATCAGCATGATATTCATGTTCAGCGCGCTAAATGACCATCCTAGACGAAGTTTAAAGCAAATCTATTTGATCCCAAACCGTATAACCACCATAACTCTATGAAAAGGTCCCAATCTGCAGAGAGAGTATGAAATTCGTAATCAGCATGTCAGATAAGCCCTCTGGACCGAACTCCAGCCAAATTCATGATTTTGACTTCCTACCGTACACCTATCGTAACCATAGGGGAGACGTTCTGCGGAGAAAATGTGACACTGTAATCAGCACGTAAGATAACCCTTAGACACGAAGTTTGAGCAAGCTCTACGACAAAAAATTTTTGGGGCCCGGATAGCTGAATAACGCCAAACTGATATTGTACTCGTAATCAGCATGCTCGACTACCCCTCTGTGCCAACTCCCAGCCCCGTAGCTCAAACTTTGCAAAAAAAATCGGTAAAATCGATAAAAGTAATCGATAATTTTAAAAATTAATATTGTATTCGGAATCCCCATGCCTACTTACCATTTGATTTTCAAGTGGCTTGGCATCGGCAAAGGCGGGGCTTCGTGACCTAATTAAGGCTAGGTATGAGCAGAGAGCACTCGCGCGAGAGAGACGCAGGTGCGTCGCGGGCGCGAGCGGCCTCAATTAGATCACAAAACCCCGCCCTAATGGTGCCAAGCCAGTTGAATCAAAGGTTACCTCTCTGTGCCAACTCCCAGCCCCGTAGGTGAAGCTCTGCAAAAAATCGATAAAAATCGATAAATCGACAAAAGTAATGGAGGATTTTGAAAACCAATATTGTATTCGTAACCAGCATGCTCGATTACCCCCCCCCCCTGTGCGAACTCCCAGCCCCGCAGGTCAAACTCTGCAAAAAAAATCGATAAAATCGATAAAAGTAATCGATAATTCTGAAGACTAATATTGTAATCGGAATCCCCATGCTCACTTACCCCCTGTGCCAACTCCCAGTCCCCTAGGTGAACTCTGCAGAAAAATCGATAAAAATCGACAAAGTCGATATCGGTCGATGACGAAAAGTAGCCTATGACACCCGCCGGGGCCCGAAGTGTATGTGTGCCAAATTTGGTCCGGATCGGTTCAGAAATGGAATATTCTATTCGGAACATACGTACACACAGACATACAGACATACAGACAGACATACAGACAGACAGACAGACAGACAGACAGATAGACATTCAGCTTTATATATAAGTTCACAAGCTCTTTCTAACTGTGCAAAGTTTGTGCCGATTGAGCGTCTCTATAGAAAGTTATGATTTTGAAAAAAATGCCAAAATAAATCATTCGCATAACTTTTCATAGAGACGCTCAATCAGCACAAACTTTGCACAGTTGGAAAGAACTTATAATAGAACCTATAACCTATACCTGCTCCGGTTTTTACCGCAAGTTTCAGATATTTTTTGAACCTACACAGAAAATTCAAAATTTGAGTAATTTTTTTCTACCGCTTATATCTATGCAGTAAATGCTCAGTAGAACGCCGCTAAGATACCTTTATGAAGATAATGAACTGCTCTTTCATACAAATATGAAAAGAAGCAAATCGGTTGTAAAGACTAGAAGTTATGAATTTTTGAAATTGGCGCGAAAGAACTTTCGGGCCAGCCTAATATTACTAATATTCTTCACCAGTCAGTTTTATTTTTGCTCAAAAATGTGCTAATTTTTGAAAATTTTATTATAAAGTTTCGGAAAGGTAGCTATAAGAGATCATTTCTTCAAAGATCTTGAATTTTGGCAAAGTCATGAAGCATATAACTGCCGCAAAAACATGGAAGCGTTTGAACTTTTTTGCGAATTGACTTGTTTGTTATTGAACATTATTTATGCAACCCATCTAAGTTTGATCTGCTTTGAGAAATCAGTTTTTTGGAATTTTCGAGACTTTTACGAGAAAGAGGACCAAAATCTGAATCAAATGGTACCATCGTTCATAGATTGGTGATCTGTGAGTTTTATTGAGCGATGAAAGAAACCGACAAAACTTTTGAGATAACCTAATATTTGTAATGGTATTCGAACTTTTGTATCAAACTTAGCTCATTCTATCCGTTATTCCTGACATGTAGTGCACAAACCTGCAGTCAGCGGAATGGTCAGGACTCGAAATGACCAATATAAACAGGCTCCATACCATTGGCTGACTCCAAATCTGTCTTCCGCATCTGCTGAACCCTTTGTAGGGAACTTATGAGGTTTTACTGCGAGAAAATCGTAAATAGAAAATGAAAAAAAGAAAGCAAAACTGAGTACATTCTCGTCCTTTTAGCTCATCTCAATATATGTGCTCGGAGTAGACTAGCTGCTTGTTTTGGCCCAGCATCAAGGCTCCTAGGCGTAAATGGCTCTTTACGGCCAAATTGCACCTTACGGGCGCAATTGTTTAGAATCTAATGACTTATAGTGGCGTAAACCTTCGTCCACAGAATGTTTAATCAAATAAGCAAGGGACCTAGAGCCAACGTTCTATTATGCTGCATCTAATGGTATGCAGCTTGTTTGGGTTGACCACTTCGACTTTTGACCATTCACTTGTGCGTGTGAAAACGTTGTTTCAAAACATCAATATGTATACATACCGCAGAACTAAGTCCTAAAATTGATGTTATGTCGAGAACATGCTGAACTTTTTCTCAAAATTGAAGAAGCATGCTTGAACAAAACCGCATAAACCCGCATTGATGTTGGGAACCAGATCAAAACGAGTATGTCGGCCGTACTATGTAAGTGTAAGTATGTAAGCCGTCATTCAGCATGCAAGGTGCGATAGATTTACAATTTCTTGAAACAATCAACGTGGTGAGGCGAGATTTTCTATATCAAACGGCATTTCTGATTTTTCGCAATCAAACATGAATGCAGGAACAACGCATTTTAACATTTTACAGCTAATCTTTTTGAGAATCTTCAGCTTTCGCCGGATCCTAGCTTATATCAGTATCCGTTACTTGATTCGTTTTGCTAACTTGAAAACTTTATATCTTCTCAGCATGCAGCTTCGCAATACCAAACGAACAAGGTGTAGTTTTATGAGGCGCCACGTAGGAGGGATAGGTCGGAGATGAGTTTTGTCCTGGAAGTCGCAGCGTTTATGACAACTTCATAAGTCGTATTAAATAAGGAAACTAAACACATTCTCCTTGTTATTACCTGCGACAAAGTATATTCATTGAACAACGCTGCTCTCAAAAAAATCAGACATCCTCTAAGCTTTTAGGTTTATTTCCCTATCAAAACTACCACTCCGAACGAGACAACAAATCTTGAGCTTGCGTTTTCTTCAGCAGACGCTGTAAAAGTGGTAATCTCATGCACTGACTTAGAAGAAGCAGCAGATAGTGTTTAGAAATAAAATATGCACCATCTATCCATTTATTAGGTTGTCCCGAATTTGTCCGTTTTTTCAACCTATCATAAAAACGCGTGGAACGAAGATAAGGAAACTTTAAGCATTATCCGACGCATCTTTTCCTTCTCTTTCTAACTGTCATGCCTCCATGCCGATTAATCCTTTGTTCACTGAGATAAACGCCGAAATTTCGAACCCATGGTTTTTACTATGTCCAAGTTTGGCAATTTTTTACAATCTTTATTTTTGACTTTCGGAAAAGCTTTGGCAACAGTTAGATAGAGCAAACAAAGGGCAATATAATGCAATTTTTCGGCATCTACAGCCAGCCTTGAAAATTTTTAAGAGTTATTTTTCTGATGCTATCAAATACCACTTTTGGTGATGCCAAAAGCCAGAGATCATGAAACGGCGCGCAACTAAGATGTTATTCGATGCAGCTTTTCCTCCTCTTTCCAGTGAGTGTATTTTCTCTCCAATTTGCGGGGTCATTGACGATAAAATTTTCATAATTCTTGAATTTACCCCACCCCAGCGTGTACACGTAAAATGCAAAATCTTATATTTCGAAGCGGTAAACGCTCATTTGCTTCGTAAAAATAGTGAATAATCGTAATCGGTTTTTGAAAGCTTCAAAATCCGATAATTTGTTAGTGTTCGAGGCGTTTCCGTATTTTAGAACTTCGCAAAAGTGAGGACTTTTGAAAAAATTACCTTTAAAAATATTGAAAAGCCAGCTAGATTTGCCACATAATTGCATTGCATTGCCCTTTGCTTACTCTATCTGAGGGCTATCAAAGTTCTTCCAAAAGTTGAAAATGAAGATTGTGAAAAATTGTCAAACTTGGACATAGTAAAAACCATGGGTTCGTAATTTCGGCGTTTATCTAAGTGAGCAAAAGAGTAGTCTGCACAAGATTACGACAATCAGAAAGAGGAGGAAAAGATGCGTCGGGTAGTGTTTAGAGCGTTTCCCTATCTTTGTTCCACGTATTTTTATGATAGGTTGAAAAAACGGACAAAACTTTCGGGACAACCTAATATTTATTCTGCCGTTATGCCTTGACTCTAATCTCAACCTCGGGTGAACGGGTCATTCAGATGCCGGCCAAAAGTGAAGAGAGCAGATGAATTGCTCCACTTTCGCACCTATGACTACACGCCGTTAAAAGTATAAGGTGGTCTTTTGTAACAGCTTTGCAAGAAGAACCAAACTTGGCGCAAAATCCGTATGAAAGCACTAAATTTGATATTCTTGAGACTACCTACTTTAGAAAAAAAACCTACGGCGCTTCTGAAAACCCGTACTGTACAGTTATCCTAAGATCACGAGAAGACGCGGGGAATTTTCTTCTAGAATCAAACAGCACAAAACCGAAGGACTTCGCGACCAAAAAACTATATATACAGGCTGTGGAAATAGTAAGTGCACAATTTTCTCGTCAATATTTATCTTCCCTACGGGTCTTCTCTTGCCAGTCAAGCACCGTTCTGTAGAGGAGGTTTCAACTTAGATTTACAGTATCGACCGAATCACCGATCGCTCTTCATTAGTGTAGGATTACAGTAAGAACTTCCAGCTTGTAAAATCATTGTGAAATATGCCGTCTGACAAAATTTTTTCAAAAAATCTGAAAAATCGTGCACTAGGGTTTTCGCGCACGCTGATTCCACTCCACCACTTTTTACGAGTGTTCTCAGCTTTTTGGTAATCACATTTCCGACAAATTCTGGGAATTCGCTTATAACGGTTTACCTAAGATAACTTTGGAAAGAAGCATTACAGTAAAGTGGAAGTTTCGTATTCGAAATCAGCGGCTTTCATTAGCATAGTTTAAGAGTTTTGGCTTCTTTGGCTTTTTTTCGAGGCAGAATATGGCTTCCAATAGTCAAAAATCCTTGTCGACTACAGTAATCCCACAGTAATGAAAAGCAATCGGTGATTCACTCGATACTGTAAATTTAAGTTGAAGCCTCCTCTACAAAAAATTACATAATCGCGGAAAACGACACAATGGGAAGAGAGATATTAGCGATTGAAAAGTGTGTACTTACCTTTGGGACCCCTTGTATAGTGCTGCATATTGCCTGAGAGTATCATGTGACATAAAATCATTTTCCAAAGCAGAGCGAAACGGCTGAGCGGCTCGCTTGAAAAATCGAAAAATCTGCCTATACTCGTGGTACTTGGGGTACTAGTGTGTAAACAGCATAGCACTGCCTTGAGAAAAGCATGAAGAACTTCTCTCGATTTTGAAGAAAAGTGTTTTTTTTTAATGTAATTCAACTGTCTGATGCGAGGGGTATTTCTGCGCGACATGCAAGCTCAAACTTTTATGGATGAGGTTCCGAATCTTCTCTTGATTTTTCGGGCCTTGGCTTCTTGATATTTGACCACAAATCTCCTTTGGATTCAAGTTGGTGTGAATGTTTACGCGCTATCTCGTAGAGCTGCTTTACTTCATCAAGTAGTACCACGAAATCTTTGCAGTGCAGAAAAAAGAAATAAGACTTGCAGCACTTTTGACCTGTTTTCGTTCAAGACCGTGTCAATCACCTAATGTCTTTCGTAGCAGTTTAGAAGTTGTCTTGAAGAATTCATCTTTACCAAATAGCAAGCTAAGTTTTTTCCACACTTAGCAATTTTCCACACATTTCAAAGTCGCCGTTATAAACTGATCTAATCTTTTTTTGCGAAGGAAATCTCACCATTTTTAGTTGTTCTTACCTTACAAGACACATGTGGTATGAATTTGAACCGGACCAGGCTCAGACTACCTTTCGCACTGTGGCTATGCTCTCAGTATTCATGATTTTGTTATTGTGACCTTTGTTCCATAATGCCATGCAGGTTTGCATTACTTTTATCAAAAAGCAGCCTAGAAGAATGACTTTACTTTAACTGGAAGGTCTATTTTAGGGGAAAATAACAAATCAGAAGTGTGATTTACAGTATTTTTCCCCCGACACGAAGCTGAATGCGTTCCTGACTTTTTTCTTCCATTAGGGCTAAGTTACTTACCAAATAGTGTGTAAGTCTCCATTTAATCAACTATAAGAAAATTGTAAGTATTGATGAGAGACATCTTGCATATTACGAAAGAACGTTGATGGAAGAACAAGCAAATTTCGAATGAAAAACATTCCTGTCGTGTTCTAACGCCAAAGCAAATTTCGAATGAAAAACATTCCTGTCGTGTTCTAACGCCAGCCCCCGGTGAGGTTCAAAAGGTTCAAATTCAAGATCGTCCAGTAGATGTCTAGTGGGGTGACGACAGCTGTATAAAAGATCGCATAGGAGAGAGCTGCTCAAAGATGCAACGATATGACAGCGTACATGTCACTCAGAAAAAATGCTGAGAGTAACAATCAAATCTCGGACGTTTTCGGATGTAGCATACGACGATGTGAAGAAGAGGATGAAGTACATATAGCAGATTCAATTTTAAATTGCCTCTGATAGACCTGGCGTTTTGATATTCATACATGTTAGGAGCACATGTTTTTTTGATCCATCGACAAAGTTCACTTTACACTCATGAGTGGGTCCAAAAAATCACCTCAAAAAGCACCCAAAATCATATGTGTACTGAAAGAGCAATGACAGGCACTTTTTAAAAAGTTTGCCCGCATATTCAAAATTGTCCGAGCATTACTGTAGCGTTACTTCGTGTTATGCTCTATAAGCTCCGAAAAGTTCAAAAAGAAGTGCTTCAGTCAGTTCATGCGATACCCAGTGCCCTGCGTCCTCACTTTATTTCCCATGCTTTACAACTAATCTTCCTTTTGCTCTCCTGTACTCTAGCATACGGTAACCTACGATCTCTTTAAGTAAGGATGTGAAAAATGATATCGTTTAGCTTTTTGTCCTAAAACTTCAGAGTTGGAATTTTCTTTCTATGCATTCACAAGTATTTCAATATTGCAGGCCTCTGTGAAATCACTCAGTGATCGCATCGGAAAAGTATCACAATCGAATTGCAAGATGATCGGCATTCAGTGGTCGTAAACATTCGTCTGAGAGTCTAAAGAAAGGAAGAATTCAAAAAAGAGGACCGGGTAGACGACTGTCATGCGTCCATTGCATGTCGTTTATCTAGCATCCCGGTTGTGACAGGTATTCGGCGATTAGTTGTGTCGAGAACTATCACAACGGAAAATAGCAAGATACTAGGCATGCAATGGAATCGAACACTTGCTTTGTTGAAAGAAGGAAAGATAAAATTGTAATGTATGCTAGGCCCTCTTTTTCAAATTTTTACTTTCCTCAAAGTCGATAAAAGCAGACAAACTGTCTAAGGCATCAGTCACTTCGGCGATCTCATATATCGCTTTATCTGGCGCTCTCCAAGTACAATCTCCACGGCGAGCAAATCTCGAAATCTGCAGGCGAATAGTTTTCCTAAGTTGATGCAAGCGTGTCAAGTTTCACTTTCGAGAATGCGCTTACAAAGAGTTATGAGGCATCGCAGCATTGCCATTTCGATATCTGAGATAGCGCGAGGTGTGGCCGCTGCCTAAGGCCTAAGGCATATGTCGCGATTGAGCGATTCGGCAAGCGACTGTTCGTGGTGGTCGTTACCGCCCTTTGTTTAAACGGGACTTGATGATCCTTTGCAAGAACTTGCAAAAGCTACGCGCCTATGCTTTTGAAAACCGCCCACGACGAATTTGTGGTAATCTGGCAGAACGCCAAGTCGCGTGGAAGTCGCGATTTGGTCGAATCGCACAAGGTATGCCTTCTAAGGCGCTGATCGTATCTAGTGAAATTTCGGTCGCAGTGCGATTTGATATTGATTCGGAGATTCCATGGCTCATAATTCTTCGTAAGCGCACTTTCGGTAAGCAAGATTCGATACCACACATCGGCTTAGAGAAGATACCGGTGCCTATATCCGTGATCTGTAAATTAGTAAAATCTATCAAGTCGCCGATGGTAGCGATTTTTCGCAGTCGCACGAAGTATAACCGCTCAGCCAACAGTGCGACAAGGGCATTTTTTAAATCAAGGTTTATTGAGATATGTGCATGTGAGTTGCGCAAATGACCAAGGAAGAATTGGAAAGTTGTATCAAAAAAGATGAAGAAGATATGCGAATCAAAGGAAGGCAAATTCTTTCGAAGTTAATGGTCTGGAGCGACTTCGCGAGCCATTTAGGGCGGGTTAGAAGAAGTAAAGTCATCTTTCATTCTTCTAACATGATATTCTGATCTCTTTGAAGGCGTCCAAGCAAATTCGGTCTCATAGGTTTTTTGCCTGGAAACTGATGAATGGGCCAACTAAGGCAGTGCCTAAGCGGCAGCGCAAGCGATTCATTCACGGCTGAAAAATCCGTCCTTAAACCCTTCGCACTTACACCGTGACCGTAACCTGGGAATGGCTTCGCTCACTAATTTGAAGTTCGCGCTGGCACCCATCCTTACTTACACCCGAGTTACGATCATGGCGCAGGCGCGCTATTTGGGGATGTAACATATATTTCTCAGCCGTGAATGAACGATTCGCGCTGCCCTATGGGCAGTGCCTTCTAAAACCCCCTCGTCAGTTTCCAGGCAAGAAACCCACGCGACACTGCCTTTGACATGATTTATATCTAGATGTTCCGTGTACTAATTCCCGAACCTCTCAAATCCTTCTTTTCGGCTTTTGCAGCCCCTGAAATCTTGAACGAGTGGCGCTCCTGCTCTAAGCAAAAGTGCGCCAAAGGCAGCCATGCGAAAACTGGCTTTAACACCACTGGTTTTATCAGTTTGTAGTGTTATCTTGCTGTTTAGTTCTTTTTTTGCTCTTCCATGATGTGAGAGCCCGAAAAGCACAAAAACAGGACAAAACCGCAGTTAGTCATATTCTTCTTACGTTCTAAAAGCTTCCGGAGTGTCGTTTTAGAGCAAAGCAATAAACAAATAATCTTCGGAGATTTGCACAAAGCTTGATCAATGAGAAGTGTGTAGCCAAAACTAGAATGATTTATGTATAAAAATTGAAAAAACGGATCTTTGTTCAGAAAAAAGAATCCTGCTAACCTGTAACTTGCTTAGAGAAATTCATATGAGCTCTCACCTCGAGAAATCAAGAAAACAAAAATTATCCTAGATCCTCTAAATTGATGCTGGGCTGCGCCCTCGGTAATTTTCATTCTACAACACCTTCAAAAACAGAGTGTCAAGTCCGACTCTTCAGGTTTTTCGTGCCAACTTCGATATTCCTTAGAAATCACTTGCTGCAGAAGGTTAACAACTTCTCACTGCTAAAGGTTTGTAGTCATAGGGAACGGCCCACAGATTGTTGGCGCTGGGTGGTGTCGAGGTTCTCGGTGGCTGCAGGGCCAATAGTAATCTCTGCGTTGCCCCCCTTCCCCCTGGGTGCGACAGCGGGAGCTGGGTCCGTAAGTGATAGGCGTTTCTGCTGTTTTCGATACGGTAAAGTGAGGGGATAACTGAGCTTGGTAGACATTCGAAGGCTTAGGAAATAAGCAATAGACACAATACAGCGACTTCAGTTTCTTTCACAACTCTCGTAACATTGGTTTATGAAGAAAATTAGCTTCTCAACCTACTCTATAAAGAATTCCTCCTTGCCAAATTTCTTCTTCTTCTTTCAAAATTCAAATGTTGGAAACTGCTTGTTATTGATCTTGATACTTCCTTGAAGTATTGTTTTGCTGGTAATTCCTGTTGTTGTTGCTTTCTCAAATTGGCACTTTTCCATAATAGAAAACGAAATAATGTTTGTCAAAAAAGGGTTTTGGATTTAATAAAGTGAAGAGAAAGAATAGTGCTGTGCTATTTTATATCAGTCGTATGCCGCTTATAATTATTGATTACTCGAGCAGGAAGAGCAGAACTAAAAAAAAGGGCAAGAAAAAAAGATAAAAAATAGAAAGACCATATAATTTTTGATTGCGGGTCGGGTCAGAGTCGTGCATAACTCAAACGTTGGTGAATTTTTGTTTTCCAGAAACTTAAGCAATTTTGCTTTTCTGTCATAGACTTCTGACTGGAAGCTGTTATGCCTTTTTCTATTCTTTTGCAGTCGTCATTTTTCTTAAAAATTCAGTTAAAATTTTGGCTCAGCTTTAGGTGATGGAGGAGGGAAAAGTTGGAATATTCTTTTTATCTTTTTCTGGCAATTAAAAACAGATTGAAATTAAATCCACATCCTTACATGCTAAAAGGATTTTATGGCCTTGCATGTTGTTGCTTAGAAAACTCAAACTCTTAAAGAAAAACTGAGTGTATTTTCTGCTAAAGTTGAAAGTGTACCTTGCAATACCTTTGCTGAGCTTAATACAGTGCCGCTTTGCCGATCGTGCAATAGCGTCTAGTTGAAATCTGAAATATATTACTATTTGAAAAGTCTTCTATCACCGACACTCAACCTATGGTATGCCTCAGATTGTTCACGGACTGCTATTTCACTCGCACACATTCTCAGCTCAATGCTATTTGAAGTGGCTTTTTTAGATAGAAACCTTAGTTACTGCCATACCAGAGAGTGATGTCACCCACTCTGTTTAATGAGTTCCGCCCAAATGATCTACTGTCCTCATCAAATCATAGGAAGAATTGTTTGGGATAAGTTACCATTTTGGCTAATTTGCTTTTGAGTGATTTTCAAGGAAAATAGAGCTTCCTTAATTAACGTGGATTTAACCACAACGAATTTTGTAGATAGTGTTTTCGATTTTAATCTAGTAACAAAAAAAAAGGCGAGTTGTTGATTTTATGCCGATCTCTCTGATATTTGATAAACTTTGCTACAGCAAATTACTCGTTGAAATGCGGTACCTCAGAGCTGACGGAAATCTTTTCTTGGTAAGTTTTCCTACATGATCTCCCTACGATCTTCATAGCAGAACATAACTTTTCTGCAAAATTTGTTGAACTGGTGAAGTACAGCAAGAAAGTGTTCCCCCACCAATGCTTTTCCTTTGCTACACACTTAATCTACCGAATAATCTGGGAAACTATTCACGTATCAGCGCTCAGATGTATGCTGATGGCATCAAGATTTATGGAAAAATACAGTGCTATAACATCGTGGAAGTTATTTGCAGAAATCAGTAGGATATTATTGGGCTCTGAGATTCATTAGCTGTAGCAGTACAGTATTGCGAGTGTATTTAGGTTAGTTTGTTAAGAAAAGTGAAAAATCATTTACCAACACCGTTGGAGTGAAAGTAGAAAAATTGTGACTTGCCAAATGCTCTTTTCTTTTAATAGTAACTTCCACTGTAACAGTGAACTAATGAAGTTCCTCCGTACACGGTAAGTACGAAGTGAGAACACAGTTTCGTCAGGTAAACCAGGTAGAGCACGTGACAGAGGAGCAAGTGGCGCTGTACCTTTGGAGAATAGCGTTCGGCCAAATTTCAGGGGTTTAGCTTTTCTCGCCCCTACTTTTTTCTCTTATCATGGATGTGCGCTTCTGTAACATGAACATGTTGGAAGCGTTATCATCTTTTCGCGTTACCGATCGACTCGTACGGTAACAAGCGGTTTGCTTTGTCTCTTTGTCTCTTTTGAGTTTAGGGAATTGTTGTGGATAAATGGCGGGCATTTTACATGTGTGATTTGTATTGATGCGGTGAGCCACATCTCGGCTGTGGCTCCGGGATATCTTGTGTCATCAATGTTTATGTGTATTTTATAATCATGCCTCGTAGGATAGATCTGTTTGAAGGCTGGCACAATACTAGTTAAGGGCCGTGGTTATAAGTACCATGCTCCAACTGTCGCTATTTGGGAGTATGAGTCGAGTCGCAGGTGTCAAGTAAACTGCTGAGCAGGCGGTGGCAAGGGTCCCTATGTGTGCATGGCATGTTATGTGGCAGGCGCAATTAGCAGGGTAAAGCGGGGGGTGCGGCACTCGACCGTCGGATACGACCCCCCCCCCCTGATTGCTGTCTTAATAAGACCCCCCTCCTAAACTAAACACTTAAGATAGTATTACCTGAAGGCTCTGTCAAACATAATGGACAACATATCCATAATTAGCATGTCAAATACCCCCTGTAGACAAAGTGTGAGCGAATTCTGAAGATTCAAGATACTAGGCTACCTAAGTGAAATGGTCAAATTCCAACATGGTTAACTTTGTTTTAAAGGTGAATTAGCTATCCGTTTTTGCACTCAAGACAAAGCACTACTCCTTCTTTGTCCACCTCAGGAATCCCGCTTCAGAAGACCTCCAAACTGTGGAATTAGAAGCCAACCAAAATCTCATTTTTCCCATTTTTCGCTTTTGATGGCTGTGCTTTCACTAAATATTACTCAGAGCTAAGAAGACGAATCAGGCTCAAAACATCCCTATGGAATCTACGAGGTTTAGGCTATCGATTCATATAAATATTGTCCGCTAAAAATGTTTTTTTGATATACTTAATGGCCTGCGGCACCCCTGCGGCACCCCTGCGGCAGCCGCAGGTTTTGAGGGGGGGTGCCGCAGGCCATTAACTATATCAAAAAAACATTTTTAGCGGACAATATTTATATGAATCGATAGCCTAAACCTCGTAGATTCCATAAAGATGTTTTGAGCCTGATTCGTCTTCTTAGCTCTGAGTAATATTTGGTGAAAGCACAGCCATCAAAAGCGAAAAATGGGAAAAATGAGATTTTGGTTGGCTTCTAATTCCACACTTTGGAGGTCTTCTGAAGCGGGATTCCTGAGGTGGACAAAGAAGGAGTAGTGCTTTGTCTTGAGTGCAAAAACGGATAGCTAATTCACCTTTAAAACAAAGTTAAGCATGTTGGAATTTGACCATTTCACTTAGGTAGCCTAGTATCTTGAATCTTCAGAATTCGCTCACACTTTGTCTACAGGGGTTAATTGACGTGCTAATTATGGATATGATACGAATATCATGTTATCGCTATAATCAGATCACCTAACTACGACCCCCTCCCCTTTTGACTCCTCAATACGACCCCCCCCTCTGCGGCGTGCCGCACCCCCCGCTTTACCCTGGCAATTAGCATTCTCACAGGTAACACCCCCACACCTTACGCTACACCCTTTCCCGGATGGGACCTCTGGCTCCTACCGCCGATGCAGGAGAGCCATAGCACCACTGACGTTAGGAGCTGGGGGCCCGATCCGCGACAAGGGCCTCATGCATTGACATCCCCGCGGGAGGGATCGGAGCTCGAAAAAGAGCTTCATATCCTGAAGCTCCGAACTTCTAGATTTCACGCTGTCTACCTAACCATAAGTATTCTTACCATCCTTCACGAACATATTGAGCAGGAGCGAGAAGCTGTACAAGCCGCATTTCCCTGCTTTTTGCATGATCTCCTGACGATCCCAGGCGCCGATCGTCTTTTCTTCCAAGTCATGTTTCTTTCTTCAAGGTTAGCAAAAACATTCCAAGTTGTACTGTCCATCTAACCCAACAGTGCTAAGCATGTTGCTAATGAGAACAAATGAGTTTCTGAATAATCGAATTTTTCGATGAACTATGATTCAAAAAAGATCATTTGTTCTTATCAGCAACATGCTTAGCATTGTTGGGTTAGATAATCGGTGCAACTTTGGAATGTTTTTGTTAACTTAGGAAGAAGAAAAATGACATTAAAAAAAGGACGGTCGGCCGCCGGGGATCATTAGGGGATCATAATATTAGGTTGGAAACTAAGTTTTGCAACTGGTCTCATAACTTTCCTCTCACTCAACATGGCGCACTCAAATTTTGCCACTGCGTTGGCTATTACGTAATCTACAAGTGCAGCTGCTGTCCTGCCAAATTCTGACGTCATGGTGATGAGGGTTACGGCAGGTGCATAGTATAAAGGGGAAAAATTTAAAGGTTGACGGATTTGGCTGAAACTTGGCATAGGGGTGTTATTTGACATGCTGATCACGAAAACGATAGTGAAATTGCGTGATAAGGGCTTTTTGTGGGATTACTGTAGGTGCACGATAGGGGTCTCACCCTAAACAAGGAAAAAGGCGTTGATCAACAAATGGATGTGATATTCGCGTTTGGCAGGTCAAATAACCTTAGTATGTAAAGTCCCGGTGGAATTTGAGCTTCGGAGTCATTGACGGTCGTCCAGAGCAGCTCTTGCGTAATCGACTCGTTCGACTTTATGAGGACGCCAAATCTCGATATGCCCCTAAATTTTGTTTCTTTCTCAACAGACCAAAGGAGTCAACCTCCAGCAATAATTTTTAGACGAATCCGGATTACTGCGCATGGTCTAGGCTGCCAAAAGCTTCATTTTAGCTTGAAATCCCAAAAATTGTCAAGTTTTACTAGTCTTCGAAAAACGCCTGTAACCTTTCCATTTCGTGTTCAAAATTTCGACAATTTGTGCTCGCTTGTAGCCACATAACCTTCTATATAATGCCAAAGTTTGAGTGCGCCATATCCAAAAAGAGCGAAGTTATGGAACCAGTTGCAAAACTTAGTTAAACTTAGTTTCCAGCCTAATAGAAGCAAATTTGAAACTTTTTGTATAATGACACTTACTTTGAGCGCACTCAGTCTATTGCAAACTTCTAAGTGCCATTTTGAAGAGCCTTTTCATTGAATAGTAACAAGAATCCTAACGAAATTATAAGACAAAATGACATTTCTTGGCAAATTCAGATATGAAAAGACCTTATGATGCAACTTAATGAAATGTCCTTTTTTCTATTCCCAAACCTCAGAAAGCTACATACGTCGAAGTTCAACCTCGACGATCTCTCATCTTTGAGACTAGATTTCTCAATTTCAATGGCTATTATCAGGTTGAAGCAAAAGTTTTGTCGCACATTATTGTAAAGTTATAGCTTCTTGACCTTACGTAGCTTTTGAGATGGAAGCAGGAAAATAAAACCACTTCAATTTTGATCATTTTGAGTTAGACAGCTAAAAATCTGAAACTGCTCGAGCAAGCAACATTGTAAGTCTTTTGATTTACCGTCTTCAATGATGCAGAGTTTGTGGTACAATAGCATCTCTGTGAAAAGTTGTGATTTTGGGTAAGCAATACAAAACTACAAGTTTAATTTATTTTTGCATTTTTTGGGTATCATAACGCTTTAATGAAATGCTCATTTGATACAAATTCTGCACTTTTAGAAACTATAGATCAAACGACTTCCTACCTCTACTGTACTGCTTGCTTGAAATTTTATCTCAAATGGGCCGCATGCAAAAACATGCCCGCGGGAAGGGGATCGCAGCTCAAAGGAAAGCTTCATCTCCGGAAGCTCCAAATGAATTTTACGCTGTCCACCCCGTAAGTATTCCCACTATCCCTCGCTATGAACATATTGAGCAGGGGCGAAAAGCTGTGCAAGCAGTATCTTCGAGCACGAAAACTTTTCAAAGTTCTACTGATTATCTAACACTACCGCGCTAACACGGGAATGATCAGAAATCGAAGTGGCCAATCCAGACAAGCTGCATACCGTTAGGTGCAGCATGAAGAGCTGACCTTGAATCTGTCTTCCTTACCCGCTTATCGCTTTTCTGGACGAAGCTATAAGCCATTCAAGGCCATCATTTTGCTAAGAAATTTTGCGTGAAATTGAAAATTTAGCCGTACAGAGCCAAATACGCCTTAATGCTGGGCCACAACATGCAGCTAGCTTACTTTGAATTTTTAGGCCAGAAGCTGAGCTAAAAGTGCAACAATGTGCTCAATTTAGCTGTTTTTATGTATGATTTTTTCAAAATAAAACCGCTTTTAGCTTCGTCCACAGAAGCGATAAGCAGATAAGGAAGACAGATTCGAAACCAGCGTTTTATACTGCATCTAATGATATACAGCTTGTTTGGTTTGGCCACTTCGACTTCTGACCATTCCCTTGTAAGCATATTAACCCTATGGGACCTGGTGGTGGCAATTGCCACCATCAACTCAGAAATCTACTGTACTGGCGCAAGAACATCATTTCACTACTCATTGCTCTCAATCGCTTCATGTAGCATTTGCCTTCCAAATATAGCTTCGAGACCGGGTGTTCATTTGCTTTTCTGTCAGCAATATGTACATTTCTGTATACAAGTGGATTTCAACCAATCAATAATTTGCCCCGGCTTGAGCACCGTTTCAGTATCTCGTTTATTAATCAATAAATATTCATAATATTATCAAAATGTTTTAGTACGATGTTGAGCAAATGTAACTGCTAACTGTTTGCGAGTCCACATGTATCGCGGGAGATTTGAAAATCCAAAATAAACGCAAAACCAAAAAATTAAAAAATCAAAAAGAAATAGTTTATAAGGTTAAGCAGACTCCAAACTCCGCTATGATGTTATTCATATGGTAATAAGTAGATAACAATAGGAGAGAGGCTTTTCGGCTCACTCGCAGGAACTCGGGTCCGAAAGGGTTAATAGAAACAAATGAGTTTTGAAAAATCGAATTTTTCGATGAACCTCAACTTTCGACTTGTAGTTCATCGCAAATTTCAGGGCTTCAATACATCATTTATTCGCATCAGCAACATGCTAAGCACTGTTGGATTAGATAATCTGTACAGCTTTGAAAGCTTTTTGTTAACTTTGAAGAAAGAAAAGCAATTGCGAAAAGGAGTTGGCCGGCTGCGGGAGATCATTTTCCAGCTTTGAGAAAACAAAAAAAACCGTATTTTAATTGTCATCTTGCGTTGTTGGGCCACAACCGAGAGTGAGAAAAGACTTTTATGGGCTTACGTTTTGGTGACTCAGCCATCGCCAGAGCGTAAAAACTGTAATTAATATTAAGATACTATCAGATTGGTGCAAAGCTAATGCGCGTTTCTCTAGCCCTGGTTGCAGAATAACTTCTCTCCATCAAACTTCTTTCTTTGAAAAAGGCTTGGGACACCGTCAAGAAGCTTCTTTCATGCTCTATCCAACGTGGTTAAGAAGAGCTTCTAGCCTCGTTTGTTAAAAATTTATAGAGCTCCGTACAATCGCAATCCAAACCAGAATTCCAGTGCACTTACTTTTCCGGCCAGAACTCAAGCGCGAATAAAGCATTCTTTAGGGTGTTTCAACTACTGTTTTTGATAAAAATTTCCAAAATTATGCAGACTTTACTATTTTCTTAGGATTACCTACACTGAGATCCCGACGCCTCAACATGGGTAGTGGTTTTGATCATCCTGTAGCCCATATATGTCCTTTGGAAAGGGCAATCGCCAAAGCTTTGCTCTATCTGTAAAAATAAGGGTGGGCATCCTGTTGACAGCTTTTGCAGAAATGTTTAGCTGTTCAGTAAGCAGAAATTCAAAACCTCCATATTTTGGGAATTTGCGGTCTACGAAAAAATGTCGAAAAAGCGGACAATTTAAAATTTTGTTTTTTCTTTTTGCAAATCTTCTTTGTTTGAGCCCCTTTCAACTTTTTTTTGTACTACTGGCTTGCGGCTACAAGACAGTTCGCTTATCATTTATACTAACAATTCTTCAAGGAGGTTATGCTTAGTTAGGAACGAGGTTTCAGGAGATTTAAAAACTTTTTTTGCTTATCAATCCATACCTTTCTGTTTGTGATATGAGCATAAACGAATGTGCGCTGTATTGAGAAAGTTTGGCGCCTCTGATGGTCTATACCGCCCTGAGAAATGTGAATTTTTTAGAAAGTTAGCACGTCAAATGAAAACTCAAAGAACACGCATTACTTTTAAACCAATCTAATATCAATGTTTATTATCTTGATTCCTAATCGTATCTTACTGCTAGTACAATGAAGTTTTGCGAATCTCCCGTTCGCTTACGCAAATACTCTCCAAATCATACGTTTATACATGCACAGTGTATTAAATGACCAAAAATCAAGAAAAAAATGATGGGCCTAAATTGGCAAACTACGCCTCTGGGCTCTAATTCGTAGCATATATGTGTCTGCATTTGATGAATATACATTGTCGCAGGGAATAACAAGGAGTCTGATCTGGTTAATGATGGATGCATGTGCAGTGTGCACGCAGTTCGACCACTGTTACCCCAACGCCACATTGCGGCGGCCGACCATTGTGGGGGGGGGGGGGGGGGCTACAGTAATCCATCCGGAGGGTAGGGGGCAGAATTGCTTTAGAGGGGAGTATTCAACCTTGGCCCGCCTGATAAACGGCGCCTCATAAAACTACACTATTGTTTGTTTGGTAATTGCGAAGCTGCATGCTGAGAATATATAGAATTTTCAATTTAGCTAAACGAATCAAGTAACGGACACTGATATAAGGGTCCGGCGAAAGCTGAAGATTCTCAAAAAGATTAGCTGTAAAATGCTAAAATGCGTTGTTCCTGCATACATGTTTGATTGCGAAAAAACAGAAATACCGTTCGATCCAGAAAATCTCGCCTCACCTCGTTGACTTTTTCAAGAAACTGTAAATCTATCGCACCTTGCATGCTGAATGAAGGCTTATATATAGGAGCCATTTCGTTTTGTTCTGGTTCCCAACATCAATGCGGGTTTGTTCAAGGCATGCTTCTTCAATCCTGAGAAAAAGTTCAGTGTCGCGAATACCATTGATCTTGGTAACTTGCATTCTGCGGTATGTATACATGCTTATGTTCTGAAAAACGTTTTTAGACTCACAAGTGAAAGGTCAGAAGTCGAAATGTTCAACCCAAACAAGCTGCATACCATTAGATGCAGCATAATAGAACGTTGGCTCCAGGTTCCTTGCTTATTTGATTAAAACCTCTGTGGACGAAGGTTTAAGCCACTATAAGCCATTAGACTGCTAAACACTTGTGCCTGTAAGGTGCAAATTTGGCCGTAGAGCCGTACTCGCCTGAGAGCCTTGATGCTGAGACAAAACAAGCAGCTAGTTTACTCCGAGCACATATTTTGAGAAGAACTAAAACAAGAATATGCTTGTTATATTTGCTTTCTTTTTTTTCGTTTTCTACTTGTGTACGATTTTCTCGCAGTAAAACCTCATAAGTTCCCTACAAAGGGTTTAGCAGATGCGGAAGAAAGATTTGGAGTCAGCATTGTATGCTGCATCCAATGGTATGCTGTTTATATTGGTCATTTCGAGTCTGACCATTCCGCTCTCTGCAGGTTTGTGCACAAATGTCGAGAGTAGCGGATAAAATGGGCTAAGTTTGATACAAAGGTTCGAATACCATTAAACATTAGGATGTCTCGAAAATTTTGTCGGTTTCTTTCATCGTTCACTAAAACTCACAGATCACCAAACTTGAATGATCTAGGCTATTTGACTCAGATTTTCATCCTCTTTCTCGTAAAAGTCCCGAAAATTCCAGCTGATTTTCAAAGCAGATCAAACTTAGATAGGTTGCATAAATAATGTTCATTAACAAATAAGTCAACTCGCAAAAAAAGCTCAAACGCTTCCATGTTTTTGCTGCAGTTATGTGCTTCATGACTTTGCCAAAACTCAAGACCTTCAAAGAAATGATTTCTCAAAGCTAACAGCAGATTTTAAAAAGGTTGCCACAACCTTGCTAATTGAACCACACCAACCACGACGCGAACGACACACATTTATTGTCGATTACCTCAAACTTGGGTAATTAAATGCTCGTTCTGCTTGAGATTTACGTACACATAAACAACGAAGCAAATAAACATGAAAGTGACAAGATCGCTAACAAATTGAAGCTATGATGATGATATGTCAAACCAAAATGATATCTTGGATATGTTGTGGAATTCGGACTACTTGTAAGAAATTTACAAGAGATTAGAAAGCATACGATAGGAGTGATTTCAATGTGCTATCCTACGAACAAGGAATGAGCGGATAGAAAGGCAATATAAGTAATGAGTGTAAGTGATGGAAAATGCATGAGTAATAATGACTAAGTATATATATAGACGTTCGCTTGCTGGCTCCATCGTCCCTTCTGCAGCTGCAATCGTTTTTGTCTGTGGACCGAGGTCTTTTTGTTGAAGGGAATGTCGCATCTGGCACCGTGGATTTATTCCTTGGCATTCCGCAACTAGCTTTTTTATTTTAACAAGCATTGCGATCCGTGAACGTCTCAGCTGGTACCGAGGGGTCTTCGTGTGCAACTCTCATGCATGATCTTGCTCAATTGCATCGCGATCCGCGATACTCCCGGCCACGCAAGATTCGCAGCTACTGTGTTGGATCGGGGTCGCTCCTTGTGAACATTTTCCTAGTTTTACGACTATATGCATCGGAAGGCAACTTATCGTGGGAAAAAAGCGTTGATTGTCGGAAGCGGATGTTTCCAATCTTTGAAAGCTCAGGTAGATGATCAGCACAAGCAGGCTCAATAAGGATAATTACGAACGTCTTGTACCAAGCGAAGGATACTTTTAGTGTGAAGTTTGGCTAAGCGAACTTTCCGTAAGCCATGCCTCTTCCTTTTGCTGAGCACCCTTATAGTGGAACGTCCTTCTTGTTGGGTAATCCGGGTTTCTGTCGATCTTCATCCCTTGTTCCTTGCCTTCTGCAAACATTTTGCATTTTTTTCTCCTGATAGGGAATGTCGCCTTTGCTTGTGTGCTTGCTCGTATTGTGGGTTGCTTGTTTTCTTCTTTTCTCGTAATACTTCAGGTGCCGATCGCACACTTCTTCGCTCTTCTTTTCCTTTTGAGCTGATGTCGCTGAGCAGCCTAGCCCTGTTAAGAAGTGCCTGAGGTGTCCGCTTTGCTTCTTCGGATTTTGTTTTCGCTCTTCGTCTTCCTTCTTCACCAGCGATTGTAGAAATTGCTATTTGTGCGTGGTCTCGCCCTGCACGTTTTTGCGCTTCTTCTGAGACTCTCGAATCGTATCACGTCCATTCTGCTTGTTATGTGCTATAAGGGTTTTAAGGTGGTGGCACGTACTTTGCATCAGGCCCCGCATCTCCTGTTGCTGTCGTTTGACAATTTTCCTGAATTTCAGAAAGCATTTCCACACTTTGTGCATCGTTCTTTCCTTATCATCCAAATCAGAAGTGCTTGCAGCCGCGGGTGCTCTCGGTATCGCAGGTTGTCTTGTGAAAGGAGCATCATTACCAAAATGAATGTGGTTAGAAAAAGGAGGGGTCGTGTTTGAGGTCACTACAGCGTGTTGTGGGGTGCTTTTGAGAAAAGAGGCTTGTTTGGCAGATGTGCGTCTGATTCGGCATCTGATGACAATCGAAATTTCGTTCCCAATACTGTTGCTCTATTGTCTGCCGTTGACGCTGTTTTTACAACTACTGGCTTCTTCTGTTGTGCATGTTGTGGTATTCTCCAAGTCACTCCACTCGGTCTTCTCTCTGGGCACGTTGTCGCGTGGAAAACTGCTGCATGTCTAATGTTTGTCACTTGTTCCATTCGTGGTACTTCTGAGAAGTCTTCTGCGCTGAGAAGATGTGTCCGAGCCGTTGGTTTTGGATGTGGCGAGATATCTTGTTGAAGTGACCTCTGAAAGTTTTGAGTTGTCCCAAATGCTTGAGTTTGCGGTTTTCGTGGTCGCCCTTCATCTTCATTTTTTGGACGCAAAGAGTGATGATGTTTTTGACCCACGCATGCTTTGCATCCTGGGCTCCTACAATATTTCACAAAGTGCCCTTGACTTGCGCAGTTCAGACATCTGTTAGACTCTTAAAAGAATTTGCGCCTTTGTGTAATAGAGATGAGCTTGTCATTACAGAACAAACATTATGCTGAGATGTCCACCTCTCTATGAGATGTTCTTGTCCTCTTTGTGTAAGTGTTCGTTGCGTTTGCCGTGTATGCCATCATCTCACGGATTCGCTCTTCTGTTGATATGCAGTCGTTCAACGCCGTGATGATATCTTTCATGTGCCAGTTTTCCTCCTGCATCTCTGGAGTAATGCCCCGGCTGTAGGATCTTGCGCTGAATCGAAACATTGAATTTCGATAACAGCTTCTGTGCGGCAAAGGATCCATCCAGATAGACTTTGTGAGCTTCCAGCTGCGAAATCAGTGGAATGATTGTTTCTAACAAACGTCGTTGTGCTGTCGTACTAGTATTAGCTGCGTGAGTTTCTTCCAGACGTTGTTGGAGCTTCTCAACAAGGCGAGGTTTATCTCCATATTTTCGGCGTAACATCGCGATTGCTTCCTCGTAATTGTCCTCCGTGACCGTAAAGCGGTTTATTAGTTTTCGTGCTTCACCTCTTAGAGCGTTTATCAGATAGTTGAACTTTTGTAGCTTGGTAAGTGGTTGGTGATCGACGTCTGCTTCGAATACTCTCCAAAAATTTTCGAATTCCCATAGTTCTCCCGTGAGCGTTGGCACTGGAATAGGAGGTATCTGAGACGTGGGTGCTTCTCCATTTCCCCTCATAAACGAACTTGTCGGGCGCGTCGGGTTTCCTGCGTGATCACGCGCGCTTATCCTTGCAGACTCTAGCTGTATCGTTAATTTTTGGGCTTGATCGATAGTTGTTTGCGCCTTATCAATGTATTCCTGTACTTGTTGTTCCTGTTCTTCTATAACTGAGTCCATTACGCAGTCAACAACATTGGCAAATTTCTCCAGGCTTTGCGATACAAGATTGATGTTTGCCTCTAGCTCCATTACTTTCTTTGGACCTCCTGTGATGGTTGCATATTCCAAACTTTGAGTTCCTCCGTATTCAGCGCCTTTTCACTCTCTTCAGTCAGGAGCTGTAGGTTGTTACAATATCTTGTTCGAAGGGCTTTTGCTACCTTCAACGATGTGGGTCCCGCCATTGTTCTCTGTGCTTTGAAATCCGTGATAATCTGATGTCACTTCTATCGACGTAGAATATTGCAAGGCAATCTCCAGTCAAGCAGTCAAGCAAATCGATGCGATAACTCACTAACTTCCTGCGACCAAGATCCGTATAGCCGATGCACCATAAAAAGGTTGCCACAACCTTGCTAATGGAACCACACCAACCACCACAAGAACGACACACGTTTATTGTCGATTACCTCAAACTTGGGTAATTAAACCCTCGTTCTGCTTGAGATTTACGTACACATAAACAACGAAGCAAATAAACATGAAAGTGACAAGATCGCTAACAAATTGGAGCTATGATGATGATATGTCAAACCAAAATGATATCTTGGATATGTTGTGGAATTTGGACTACTTGTAAGAAATATACAAGAGATTAGAAAGCATACGATAGGAGTGATTTCAATGTGCTATCCTCGTACAAGGAATGAGCGGATAGAAAGGCAATATAAGTAATGAGTGTAAGTGATGGAAAATGCATGAGTAGTAATGACTAAGTATCAATGGCGTACCGAGAGGGGGGGGGGCGGGGGGAGGGCGCCCCCCCCCCCCGAGAATGGGTCGCGAAATTTTTGAAAGTTACTTAAATGTGTTATAAAAATGTGCAAAGGACTTGTCTTTACTTGTAAATAATTAAAATAATTTTTAAAAATTTTTAAAAACACAAATTAGCCTTGTAAAAAATTTTTTGAGGGCGTGGCTGACGCCACGCCCCCTTTTCCCAGATTTTAGAGGTTGGGGACCCGCAAAAATTTTGAGAAGCACCTAAAAATTTTTTTCGGAGTGCGTTGCTAACGCCACGCACCTTCATTAGAAAAATTTTTTTGTCGCCCCCCCCCGGGCCGAAATCCTGGGTACGCCACTGTTAAGTATATATATATATAGACGTTCGCTTGCTGGCTCCATCGTCCCTTCTGCAGCTGCAATCGTTTTTGTCTGTGGACCGAGGTCTTTTTGTCGAAGGGAATGTCGCATCTGGCACCGTGGATTTATTCCTTGGCATTCCGCAACTAGCTTTTTTATTTAACGAGCATTGCGATCCGTGAACGTCTCAGCTGGTACCGAGGGGTCTTCGTGTGCAACTCTCATGCATGATCTTGCTCAATGCTTCGCGATCCGCGATAGATTTGGAGAATCTAAAAATATCACCATATAGTACGAGAGTTGCTCTATTTGTGCTTTTTTGCTGCTTTTTTTCTACACTTAATCCTTTAAGAAGCTTTAGAATGAAATTTTCAAAAAATTAGCCGATTTTTGAGCAAAAATAAAAATGACTGGTGAAGAATATTAGTAATATCAAGAAAAAGTTTACAGAATTGTGGTTGGAAATTGTTACCGCAAGAAAGAGAAGGAAAATGCATTGAATGCATGGAACACATTCAGTTTTTCATTGAGTGTGGTTTTATAGTGGTCTGAAAAAAACCGACCAAACTTTCGGGACAACCTATTATTTATATTGTCTCTTTGTTCTGGTGCTAGAAACAGGTCAGGGAAGTGAGAGAACTCAAACAAAATCTTCGTCCAGGGATGATTGACGGTTGTAAATCCGATTGATTTCTTAAATTGACTTAAGCAGTTTGAAAATGGCATACAAAAACGGGAATTTATTGCCTACAAATATCTCAAGTGTTTGAACATATTACTTCCCTAGAATTTTCCGATTTTTGCTCTTCTCTATCCTCCTCTGGAGTTGTGCAGTAGAAGATCATAGTAAAGGCCTTAATGGGTCAAAGTATCCCTCTCCTATCCACCTCATGGTTTTTTTTTACCTGATATAGTACCCAGGGAAATACTGAAGGGAGTTTGCTTGAGTTCAAGCAAAATTCTATTTATAGAAACTGATCTTGCGCGTCTTTTGTCCAATTTGATTGTGCCGGCTGTTTATATTATTCTCCACTATAATATGTTCGTCAAAACAAACTTTCAATACTTTCATTTTCCGCTTCAGAACTAATCTAAATTGCAGTATGAGATTGCTATGTTTCGTGGCTGTCTACACTGCCGTGCTTGGAGAAAATCCAAAAAGTTGGTTTTCAAGAATTCATAAGCGTTTCTACGATCCGTTTATTAATACAATGCCAGTAAAGGTCGACGTTTCAACTTTGTTAAGACCTGAAAAGTGCCAATAAATTCGACGCTCTAAGGGTAGACATACCTTCAGCGACAGTGTCCACCATTTTAAGCAGGCCACTCTATGCTAACTCTTGTGATGGAATGAGGTTTCCTTTTGAAGTCAGACTCAAATCCAAACATTGATAAGAAAGGGACAGCTCACTAGTGATAGCCATTTCCTCCTCCTCTCTGTTCAATTTAAGACCTTTGAACGTAATACAACAACCCTCTATAGTTTTTCTTACAATGTCGGTTTCTTTTCAAAAATGGCAATGTTAATTAAAAACTCTATGTTCTGATGGCACACTACACGATGGCGCTTAGAGGCGTAGACACTCGCGATTTTCCCATTCCGTACAAGTACAAGTATATTTCGTAAACGTGTAGGAAAGAATATATTGGAGGAACAGAAAGACCGTGTGTGTACTAGTTAACGAACATTTGGGACTGAGAAAATCGAGAGTGTCTACGCCTCTGAGCGCCATCGAGTACAGTGCGATCAGAGGTTGTTGTTGTTTCAAATCAACATTGCTATCATTCGAAAGAAACCGACGTCCTAAAGTTTGTTCAAAGTCCTGAACTGAACAGAGAGGAGGAAAAAATAGTAATCAGTAGTGAGCTCACTCCATTTTTATCAATGTGTGGATATGAGTCTGACCTTAAAAGAAACCTCATTTCATCACAATTGTTAGCGTAACCTGACTAAGATGATGGACAACTGTCCCAGAAAATACATCTACCTTCGGAGCGTCGAATTTATTGACTCGCTTTCAAGGTCTTGACAAAGGGGTCAGGCATACTTCAAGCAAGAAGGTTGCGACGCGATTTGGCGATTCGCCAGAAGTTTTCAGATCCAACACTAGCAAACTGCACATGCATAGTGTATATAACTTACGTGGACTGATAAAATGCCCTATTTCTGTACATTTAAAATGTGCTTACGGTGAGTTATGGACAGTTGGAATATTGCCAAATCGCGTCGCGATCCAAATCGCATGAAGTATGCCCGGCCAAAAAGGCGACTCCCGCAGAAACCGTCAGAAATGATGTCGACCTGTTTACTGGCATCGTGTTAATAGGCGGATAACAATCTTGGAAACGCTCACTGGCTTAGTGAAAACTAACACATTGAGCATAATGCCAAGATTCAAGGATTGAATGACACGAAGGGATTGTATAGCTTGGAGCTTGTGGAAGAATGTGACTTTTATCAACAAAAAGACTTGCGCAAGGCTTGGTGCCAAAACTATGCTGCATTTTCTGGATTTTCTAATGTAAACTACATCGGTATGTTGCTATGAACATCAAAGCAGCTACGGTGTTACCAAATTCAAAATATTAGGTCGATCCGAAAGTTTTGTCAGTTTCTGGAAATGACCCTGAAACAGTGAAGATAAACAAACATTTCAAAACGTTTTGGTTTTTGCAGAATTTTTTCCTCTTTCCAGCTGCTGCATTCATTTTGTGGTTCGTTAAGGGAGGAATAAGATGATCGCTGGAAATTAAATCCCTTCGTTTTCACTGTGTCCAACTTTCGCTAATTTTCAGAATTGTTATATAACATTTTCAGGGAGCTTTAATCACCAGCAGGTACGGCAAACTTTTTTCCAAATGGAGCAATTCTTTTTTTTCTCAGCTATTTTTGCAAAATTTTTAAAAAGAATTGTTCAAAAATGTTGAGTTTTGGAAAAATCACAAAATCTGTTAATGCATCAAACACTGCCAAATCTTCAATTAATGGGGTTTCAAAACTCGATTATCAATATTACTAACCTTGTAAAGTAAATAAGTGATTTTCGCTTCGAAATATGAAGATTTTGAAACTTAGGGTACATCAGTGCGCATCAGTGTTCCTCGCGACTTTTGCGTATCTCAGCAAAGATAGCCTTTGAAAAGAAGAGGAAAATTTGATTTGAATGATATTGAACTGTTTACCATTTCATGTTCTACGAGGTTAGAAATGGCGAGATGTAAAAGTTAATGATTTCAAAGAATGTATCACAAAAATTCTGAAAGGCAAGCACAGAGCTTCAAAATTGCTGCAACTGGCAAAGGGTTTGCTCTTCCTGCTGGTTATATTAGGGTGTCCCAAAAGTAAACCGTATTTTTGAATAAGTCAAACTGTTTCTGTTTTCCTGGCAGACTTGGGGTAACATTCGATAGAGCGAAGCAAGCTCTGCGAAATGACCACCAAGGATCCGCCTAGGTCGCATTCGTAAAGTTTGTAGCCAAAATCGAAAAAAAATTTATTACTTGAAAATTGGATTTCTGCGATAAAGAATCCTACAGACTTCCAAGTTGGTCATTATACAGTAGGTACATAGTAGTACTCAAATATGCCTTATGCGAATTTTTTCTAAGCATAGAAAGCGAGAAACAAAAATTATCCAAAAATGGCAAACTTCGCCCCCAGCCCCTCCCACATATGTCATTGTATACTGCAAGCCTTACTAAGTGTAATTTTAAAAACTTACCCCTGTATGTGCTCTTATGTCCGAGAAATATCAATTTTACATAAAAAACCCGAAATAAATGGCTCAACGAACCGCAAAATGAATGCAGCAACAGAAAAGAAAAAAAAGATACTGCGCCGAATGCATCTTGAAGTGTTTGTTTATTTCTTTACGGGATGTGAGGATCATTCAAAACTGACAAAACTTTCGAACTAACCTGATGTATCCTACTAAAGGTTTGCTCTTCAGAAAACTACGGTGTAGCCTAGATGCGTATTGTTTGTTGCTTAGAATGTAACTTTGTGCAAATACAAAATCTGTCCAATATTTTTATTTGGATTAGAAGCTAGCCTCCCACCCATTCTTCCTTCCGTAGCGCCTTTGCTTGCCCCCTTCACTCGCTAGGAAAACCTCCGAAAAAATGGATGTGTCACCGAGGACACCGACATTATTTCCTAATGGAATTTTACCACGGCGAGCAAGTACCTGGGGTGATGGCGGACTAGCAGAAGTTTAGTTTTGTTTGCTTGAAACTGTCAGTTCATCGAAAACTATCCAAAGGGATCTTGTGTTGCCTTCTGTTGTTTTTGCCAGTCAGTGAGTTACTGATGCGTTGGTTGTCAAACTAAAGATGCTGATTTACCTCATGAATGACCGGGCGCCTGCTTAGATATCCAATTTTTGGGTGTAAAATCAACCTAGAATTCCTCAGGCTTGATTATCCGAATGATCTCACAACTTTTGAAGTTCACACGCAATTCACGAATTACCGATCGTTTCGTTTTGAGAATATGGAGGAATAGTCTTTGGAGGTAATGCAAATGAAGTTCTTTTTCGCAGCAGATTTTTGAAAGATTTTCTGCATAACAATTTTACTCGAAAAGTTGACATTTTCTTGAACAAAATCATAGAGTGTATAGCAATAAAATATTCAAAACAATGATAAATGTATGACGTGAAGTCAAGAAAAAATTTTGAGCAATCTTAGAACAAAATTCTCTGTGAGTTGCAAGAAGTAATCGACTTGAGCACACTAAGAACAAAAAAACTGACGTATATCAAAAAAAAACTAGATCAAAGGAACTTGCGAATTGGCTTAAAATGATCCTGAACTGATTTTTGAACTATCTATAGAACTTTTGCAATAAACTGCATATCTAGGTCTCGAATTGTAACAGCAGTAGAAGCATGAGTAGAACACTAGAGGGCAAACAGTCACATGTCCGTTTATTAGCGGGTGTAGACTCTTCGAGGGGTTTTGCCTCGGTATGCAATGTAAAACTGTGAAGTAGACAATAAGAATGGTGGTTCAGTGGTTCATTGGGATTACTGTAACCGAGAGCGTGAGATTGTGACCTTGCTCAGATAATCGCCGGGGGCAGGCGGTCCGCAAACTCGCGCTTTTCTGCAGGCGGTCAGCAGAATTTTGGGGCGTGGCCAAACCTTCAGCGGTCGGTACTTCCGCTTTCTGCCAGCGGTCAGCAATACAGAATTTTCTGCGAGCGCTCGTCAAATAATATCTTCCAGCGAGCGCTGGCCAAACTTTCAGCAAGCGCTCGGACTCTTTTTAGGTATTTTCGGGCGTACGTCGAGCACAGGTAAGACTCTGTGTGGTAGAGGTGTCACCGTTGGTTTAATTACTCAAGTTTGAGGTACTTTCTCTCAGCGGAAAGTACCTGGGGGTTGCGCGGTCCTCCACAAAGGACCGTGCGGCCCTCAAAAATTTTGCATATTCTCGCGGAAAGTCCGCGAGAATGCGGCCACTGCGCCGCAGCTAATCCATAAAGAAACCGCGATTGTTCTTCAAGCATTCTTCTTTAATTTTGCTAACTTTCTTCCAAATTTCTGCAAGCGGGCCGCAAAAAATCAACGAACTATTTTTCCGGTGCGCGCTTGCTCAAAATTCGCATGGCCGCCTGCCCCCGGCGGTTATCTGAGTGGGTGGTCAACGTGTGATCAAGAGTGAGGTGAGACCTCCCAGGTGGCGCATGGCAGACATGGCCCGCCCACTCGGCTATGACGTCATATGGCACGGGTATCAGGAATCATCGATTGGTCGATGATACTCCGGCCAGACAAGGGGATAAAACATGTAGAGAATGATAATAGTTAAATATATCACTAGGTGTTCACAACTGCATCTACAAGTGGCTGATGATAATCGGCTTGTTGTGGTTGGTTATGGCGTTGAGTGAGTTGTGCGGCTAGTCGTTGAGGGTGAACCATTGGATTGATGACGAAAAGAAGCTGGTAGTAGTAGAAGTAGACGGTGATGGTAGTGGCAGTTGTTGAGGTGCAGCTTGTTGAAGACGACGGCGATTGTAAACGAATTGTTTGACGATTTGGCGATTTGAAAAGATCCAGGCGAGAAGAAGTGCTACAGGAACCTATCAGCTGATTATGAAAATTATAAGACTGATAGGCACTGTAGCGCTCCGGGAGAGGAGTTTTGAGAAAAAAGCAGCACAGTAGCAAAATATGGTGCGAAACCTCTCCTTTTCGTTTGACAGTTGCTTACAGTAGCTGAAACTGTAGGAATCCGCTCATGTTTATTGTATTTTGCTAGTTTTGGCAAGCAATACGCAGTTGGAGCTGATACCAAGCGTAGCGTCCATATGATTATGCGGACCATTACTTTGATTACGAAGAATACTACTTCGACAACGTATACTAGAACAATGGGACCACCTAGGTAGGTCGCGATCGCGAGAATTGCTGCAGACGTGAGTGCTGCTGTAGCGAGATGCCAATGGTTTCTTATGATCTCTACCAGCGGTGTGATGTCTGGCACGGTGATGTCACTAAACCACTGGTGGTGTAAAGGCACCGCGTGGGAATCTTCCTCGAACAGCAATAAATCAGCTGATATGTGGTAATTGAGAGCACCTTGAAGAGCAAAAGATACAGGTCCATGGTGGCATTGCGCTGTACATTTCTCGTTGTTTACTGCTCGTTCAAGTGCTAGATTAACAGAAGTGGACTCATTATTTGACGAACATTGTATATTGAAATATTGAGTCTCACACGAAATCGTCACCTTTCTCTCAAACGAAGAAAGGCAATATGCAACGAGAGTAGCGCCATGCAAGCAGCTATAGCATCCAGTCAGCTTGCTAAGACGAACTTCGCATTCCGCTAAGAATATCTCTTCAGCTGATTCAGCTAATATTGAAGATGCAATTGACATTGTAAATTCGCTTTCATCTGAAAGGGCTATCACGTCGTTACCTGATCGCGTTATAATGGAAACTGGAATTTCCAGCGGTAGCATTGTAGATGAGCGATTTCTAAGGGCATTGATCGAATCCGGACACAGACATTGATGAACAGAGTTATCACAATGGCATCGCATACTTGTTGTGCATGATGAGAAGTTACGTTTAGCTTGCAATTCACTGCTACATTCCACTGGAATTTGGAATTTGTCTGGTAAGACAAATGACTTTTCCAGAGAGGGCGAAACGTTTGTTTAGCAGTGGCAAAGATAACTTCTGAATAGAAACGACCGTTACGTCAAAATTATTGATTTTTTCCGTAACATATGGCTGGATAAAGCGAGTGCTCATTGATTTTTTGCCCATTTTTGTATATTCCATGCGAATGTGCACGGTAGGCTTCCACTCTATGCAGGATACCACTTCAAATACCTGATTACTGGTCTATGTGCGACTCGGTAGAATTGGCATGCTGGTAGAGGGAGAAAGCATCCGCAGGGGATTCCTCCACAAATGTCGATGCAGCCGGAGTATCCTGGATATTTTTTGGAATTCCGCAATTCCTCAACTGTTTCGTTCGCATGCATAGTATGACACTTACCTGAATGCACGGTCCTGCTTGATCATACCTTTCGACGTGGAAGATGCGAATTTTTGTATCTCTCGTGAAAGTCTGGAGGACTTTGAAACAAGTGATTTGCATCGCTCTCTTAGTGAGCTTCACCGTACCTATGGTCTTATTTCCATGGATGATTTCGATGCATATCTCTGATACGATCTGATTGAACAACAACTCATTGCTGTACTCGTAATGGCAGCTGTCTGTGTCAGTACAGACAAGGTCTGCAGTATGTCTTGTGTGTAACCTTTCTGACAAGCTTGCGCGTTGAATACCAATGAGCTTGCCAAAATGCATACGGTAACTAGTTTAGTCCAGGAAGAGGAGCTGGTGCGAAAGTTGGCAGGTGTACTTTAGAAATTGGATTTTCCACTAAAGTTCTCACTTTGGTTCTATTTCGCATTCTTTTTTGTTCGACTTCCATATCGAGCATATAATTACTGTAGCTAGCATGATAATGATGTATGAAATAATGGCTACAGTAGCAATAGCGCCTGATGGCCAACAACGGGGATTCCCCAAAAGAGTTTTTGATAGTATTTTCTGATGATCACAGAATAGTGGCCTCTCACACGTCATTATCGATTCGTGTGCGCCTTCACTAGTCACTTTGCGCACTACAGCCGTTGCATTGGTTGGTGATATGGGTATTGCATACCTTACGCCGCTAGTGAAATTATCGATTTTCCTGCAATCGTTATCCATACATAGCGTGAAAGGCGCGCCTTGCGGTGTGATGTGAACCTTGCCCGCGTAGCAGCTGATGCCGGATGAAGGGTTCAGAGCCAAATTGGCGATGCTAGCGACATTAAGGCTAGCAAAAAAAGAGAGTGTGGAATCTTGGGGATATGAGTAGATTGATTAGCACTCCTTTCAAGCTCTCTAATAGCATTACGAGCTTTAATTTTTGGTGCTCTTTCGGGCAGGTTTCTTACAACTTTCTCTACATTTTGTGCAGGTTGTTGACTTTGTGGTACATCGGCTTGAACTGTTGCCTCACTTGAGTTCCGAATTTCCAGTGGGAAGATTTTGTTGACTGGACGCTGTATGATTTTCTTGTTGGGTAAGAGAATCGTTGCAGATCTTATCGATCCGTCAGCGCTTTTCACGGTGTCAACTATTTTACCATATGACCAGCATCTTCTCGGAATGAGTTCTTGCTCGATCAGTACTATCTCACCTACTTGTGGATTGGAACGTAGGATTGATCGAGGTTGCTTAAGGTGTAATCTTTGCATTTCTCTCAGGGAAGTGAAATATTCAGTGTTCCATTTCTCCCAAAACTTGTTAGCAATAGCTTCGGACGACTGAAGCGCTTCATTTCCGGGAAGACTTGGCTTGAGCAGCATTATCTTTTCCGGAATGCCCACTTCTCTAGATTTGTGAACTAGCGTTTCAAAGGCAGCCCAGTATTCCGCAAACTCTTCTGGATCGCCGTTGAACTCCGGCAAAGTTGCTTGTGGCGGTTGAATTGATCGCCAATGGCTTTGCTCTGTGTAGTTTTGTTCAGAACTGTATGAGTTAGGATTTGCTGTGCGTGGAGTACTCGTTCCAGCATCGTTTTGTATCCCATTTTGCTCAGACTCTTGATTTTCTACGCTCAGGGTTTCTATCTCATCTGTGACAGTGGTCACGACTTGTAATTTTTGGCTGACTTGCCCAATTTTAGCCTGTACTAGCTTGCTTACCCGGCTCCGCCCGGCCCTGTGAAAACACTGTGATAAAGGTCCCATTCCTATCCCTGTACAGCCTTTCCCTGTGCCCACTTCTACACTATTTCCCGTTCCCTGTGTTGTTTTCGTAATCAGCATGCTCGATTACCTCCCTGTGCAAACTCCTAGCCCCGTAGCTCAAACTTTGCAAAAAAATCGATAAAATCGATAAAAGTAATCGATAATCCTGTAAACTAATATTGTATTCAGAATGCCTACTCAGACAATTGCATCGGAAAGTTCGCGGCCTCAAAGCGTGCTACATGGGGCGCCGCGGCCCTTAAATTTTCAGCTGCGCACGCCGCGGCCCATATATATTTTACCGGGAACGCCGCGGCTAAAGTTAAAATTGGATAAAGCTTACCGGGAGAGTCGCGGCCCAATCACCTCACTCGGCGTGCCGCGGGCCTTATCAAAGGCCGCACTTCTTGCACGCTGTAACTTAAGGCGCAACCCGCGTGAGGTACGCCGCAGCGCTGGGGCTACCCTAAGTGTTTGCGACGGTGGTTATCGCTTCTCAGGTTGGATTGTGTAACAGTTGAGTTTATATACTCACAAAACAAACCTCAGCAATCGGTTGAGTGTTATCGACGACAGTAGATGATGTCGACAGATGAGTCAACAAATTGCTCAATTTGTACTCAGTCATTGTCATGAAAGACAGGCCAAAATTTTTTCACTCTTCCTAGGCCTCACAAACATGCTAATCGGTTCAACTATCGGGCGCTTACAGGATGCGCCGCGGTCACTTACCGGGTCCAATATCGGTTTATACCGGGCAGCTCGCGGCATGGATGATTGGTGGCCGAGCAAGCACCCGCGAACTTCCCGATGCAATTGTCTGAGTATGCTCGATTATCCCCCTGTGCAAACTCCCAGCCCCGTAGGTGAACTCTGCAAAAAAATCGATAAAAATCGATAAAATCGATATCGATCGATGACGAAAAGTAGCCTATGACACCCGCCGGGGCCGAAGTGTATGTGTGCCAAGTTTGGTCCGGATCGGTTCAGAAATGAAATTTTCTGTTCGGAACATACGTACATACATACAGACTTACAGACAGACAGACAGACATACAAACAGACATTCAGCTTTATATATAAGATTATGCCTCTGTCGTATTGTCGCCTAGTCGGCCACGTAATATGAAAATTAGATCGTTTGCTTGTGCCATAGTTACGTGTAGTTGTGTTTCTCCAACTATCTGTTCGATTTCAGTTTGCAACTCTTTTTTATCGGATCTGCCTTTACAGTTTTTGTACTCTTCCATGATTGCATCGTACAATTTCTGCAAATCCTCTTTACCCTGTGTCAGTAGTTTAATGCCACTTTTGTGTACAGGTTTCCTCATTTATGGTAGAATAAGTTTTTTGTGGCGTATACTCATTGTAAGCGACTACCAAATTTTTGAGCGAGTTTGTGCTCTCATAATTGGCTTTTGTAGCAAAAAAGAGACATTTCGATTGCTTATCTTGTAACGTTTGAATCGATGATCTGCGTCAAAAAGGCGCAAGAATATGATCAGCTGTTGTTTGATCTACAGTGATCTGCTCCAGGTACGTAGGTACAGGAGTTTCCCAGATGCGGGGCACAGGGGTGAGTTTGCAGATGTGCAAAGGTCTCCAGGTACGGTTAGTACAGGAGAAACTCCAGGTGCTGGGCACGGGAGTGTGAAGTTGCTCGAGGAGCTAGTCTCTTTTCCAGGCAGACAGAGTTGTCACACTCTGTTGCGGGAAGAATTGGCTACTTTGGCCGATGCACCAAGCTGTTAGCGGGTGTAGACTCTTCGAGGGGTTTTGCCTCGGTAGGTATGCAATGTAAAACTGTGAAGTAGACAATAAGAATGGTGGTTCAGTGGTTTATTGGGATTACTGTAACCGAGAGCGTGAGATTGTGACCTTGGGTGGTCAACGTGTGATCAAGGGTGAGGTGAGACCTCCCAGGTGGGTGCATGGCAGACATGACCCGCCCACTCGGCTATGACGTCATATGTCACGGGTATCAGGAATCATCAATTGGTCGATGATACCGTTTCTGTGCTTTCAAACACTAGGGGACGGAGCGTTCAGCGCACTTCATACGTACTCAGCTGCCCTATGCTTCGTTCATAAAGTTACTCACACAAAAAGAATCAAAATACTAAAGCTTTTAACCAGATTTAAACAGAAGACAAAGTCTACAGGGTGGAGGAACGAACGCCTCAATTAGGCACCGCCTCCTCGAACTACTGTTCTCCACACGATGCACAACGGTGGGACGAAAGAAAGTGTTCGTTCCTCCACCCAAAACCTAAGAGTTTAATCACTCGTGGTTTTATTGTATGGCTACAACCACTGTAATAGTCATAGCTAAATTTAAGATCTCAAATGCCTGCTGGCGCGACAGTGCTTCCGTCAAAGAACAAACGTTCTGTTATTTTCACTAGCATCAGCGAATTCTTAGGCTAGCAATGAGTTGTCCCATCTAAATTCCAAATAGTGTAAAAGTGTTATAATAACTTTTGAGTATAACACTGCAAACCGATAAATTGTGAAAAGGCTGTTATCTATGCACCAACCTATTACTATACTTTTGTACAAATTTCCAAACGTAACAAACAATAACACTTCCTGAGTTTCGTCGTTTAGTCGCAAGGTGCAAATCCAAACCATAACAAAAGAATACCCCGAGCCTTAAAAGAGGGAGATGATTTCAATTACAAAGAAGTAAGAGCAGCTATCGACGATGTTCATAGAATAGACGAGGTTTATACAAATTCTACAGACATTCCGATTTGCAAAGATTTCTTTCTCAGCGGTCTGGGTCATCGTGGCAGGAGAAAAAGGAATTTAAAGAATTTCTCGGAGTAAGCTGCATTACCCTCAGTCTTGTGAGACTGGTGATGCTTTTCCACCTCCTCATAAGGGTCGTATTCTGGTGGTTGGAGGCGAGATCTATTTTGAACTTATAGTTTAGTTTATATAGTTTAGCATGGGTAATTTGAGGCATTTTGGAAAAAAGGAATGGTCGTCCAAAGATTGTGATGTCCAACTGTGATTATAACACATGGATACTCAACAAAAAACACATTTATCGGTTGGAAAATTTTGCCGGAAAACAGCTGTTCTGAAGTCTTAAGCAAGGCCAGACGTGTCAAGCCCAACTAATTCTTTAAAAGAGCCGGGCAACCGGTCAGCGATCCATCGCGTCGCGAGCATTTCTGAAGCAGTGTTACACGTGTACAGCATGCTCGCTCAAATGTGCTAGCTGTCCGGCGCGACGGATCGCTGACCGTTTTTTGCTAGGCCATACCCATTTGAGCGAAATCTCCGCAATCGTCGCTCATCTCAGCAAATTCGCTCTATTGAAATGAGCGACGCGACGCATCGCTCGGATTGGAATTTCGCTCCGAACGGTTTTTGCAGATGTTTCTTTTATTATTCGCAATATTTCTTGCCAAGCAAATCCAAATCTAGTTTATATCTCACTTTTCTTTGACAGTCAATTCAATTTTTAAGCAGCAAATGGTTTGTAAAGGTTGGAGAGTTTTCGTCATTTCAACATCTTTGCTCTCACGTTTTGAAATGGCACGAATTATATTGTTGACTTCTGTAGCAAATTCATGTGGTAATCGTTTGGCTCTAGTGCTAATGTCTCCATGAAATTTTGAAGGATAAGACTTTTTTCTTAGACATCTGGTACACACACAAGAGATATACATGTTTTTCATCTCCTTTTCGTTTATGGCACATCTACCAACGATTTTACAATCATTGCTTGCTAGCTGGCTAATTGCGATATTGGCAGCTATGTGCAGATAATTTATGGATACTCCTGTTCTGCTCTGCATTTTGGGTTTTTCTGAATTGGAGTCCTGGCACTTCTGTGCAATATGTCGCAGATCTCGGTGGGAAATGTTCTTTTCGGGACATTGTGCACCAATCGTTCCTTACAAAGAATACGTGAGTCAATAAGAGTCAGAGTTATCCAAATTTACGCGTGTTGCGTGTTCATGAAGCAGCAATGCGAAGCGTGCAAATGTTCAACGAGTTGACGAAATAGTTTTCTTTTAAATATCTATTTTTGATTTTGAGTGAATGGGAAATGTTCTTTTCGGGACATTGTGCACCAATCGTTCCTTACAAAGAATACGTGAGTCAAGAAGAGTCAGAGTTATCCAAATTTACGCGCGTTGCGTGTTCATGAAGCAGCAATGCGAAGCGTGCAAATGTTCAACGAGTTGACGAAATAGTTTTCTTTTGAATATCTCTTTTTGATTTTGAGTGAACAGAGTATTGTTTTCCAGTAAGGAATTAGCATCGCTGAACAGGAGAAAACCGAACATTGTCTGATGATGAGTTTGGTGAGAATTTGTGTGCATAACAGTTACACTCCAGTAAAATTCAAAAATGGTGAGCACTCAAGCTTGGATGCTCTCCATGACACGACCTTCGCGTAAACACCGACGATTTATTTTCTCATCTTTCTACTTCTGTACAGAAAACAAATGCATCTTCATCAACGTTTATCAAATGGTGAAAACTGAACATTCGTACAGATGAAGTAGTGAAATGAAATGTAACGATCAATGAGTAATGAGATATAAACTGTAGCCACGCTTCGAACAACAACCTACGACAGTCGGAGGCAAAAGCACTGACCGTAGCGGTCACCATTTCATGCAAGTAGCATAAATACAGTCGAGCAGATTTCCTGCTTAGTATAGTGTCCCTGCAGACGCGACAACGCTGGGGCGTCAATAATTGCCTGACGAGTTCCCGAGCTAGTGTTTTCCAGTGTTTTGCTTATTCTATGCTTTTTGGGTGACTCGTCGCTAATAAAGAAGAAAAGGGTAAGTTAGAGAGTAATCTCTGTTTTCTGAGAAGCTCTATCATCGCATATGCACAGATATCACACGGAAACAGTTCGCGTCAGCTTCTTGGCTATTTTTTTGTCAATTCATGTCTCTTTCTTCTTGTGAGGTACTTCTTTGAATGCTAGTGGGCTTTTACGATTGTCTAATTGTCTTTATCACATGAAGTACTTGATTAATGCTATTTCTTGTGGATGGAAGCCGAAGTTGCTGCAAGACAAGCCAACTAGCGTTCAGAAACGCCTCACAAGAAGGAGGAGGTTTGAAAGAAGAAGTAACAGAAGAAAAGAAAATGACAAAAAAATAGAAAGGGAATGACAAAAAAATAGACAAGAAGCTGACGCGAAATGCTTCCACGTGAATATCTGTGAATATGCGATAATAAAACTTCTCAGAAAACAGGAACTACTCTTTAACTTACCCTTTTCTCCTTCATCAGCGACGAACCATCTAAAAAGCATAGAATAAGCAAAGAAAACACTGGAAAACACTAGCTCGGGAACTCGCAAGGCATTTATTGACGCCCCAGCGTTGTCGCGTCTGCAGAGACACTGTATTAAGCAGGAAATCTACTCGACTGTACGCGTTCTTGCACGCTATGACATCGGCGGGAAATTTTGAATCACTGAACACAAGAGAGTACTTCTGTGGATTTGCGCCCTTGAACAAGACAATGTCATAGATTTCTACATTGTGATTGAAAAAAAAAACCTGCACGTTTCCCAAAAGATCAATTAATCAGCTAGCTAACCGTAAAGTTGAATGGGAGTTGAGGTTGAGGCGGACTCTAACACCAGCGAATTCAATACATCGCTGTCAAGCGTAGAAGCTCTCGGGGAACTTGCAGTGAAAAAGTGTAGTGAATGTACCCTCGATATCATCCCATATGTCTTCCCTCAACAAGACGTGGATTACGTGGCTCGATGAGGCGCCGCTTCGCCTCGGGCTCGCGCCACGTTGCGAGCGCATCATTTGGCGCGACGTGGCGCTCAACACAACGTGGCGCAGGCTTTTCCACGTTCTTCTTGTTGCCACATCACGCCGAAAATGCGCACGCAACGTGGCGCAAGCCGAGGCGAGGCGGCGCCTCATCAAGCCATAATCCACGTCATGTTGAGGGAAGACATATGGGATGATATCGAGGGTAGAATCGGCCCACATGCCGCACGCGTATCTGCCTGTACATCTGATTTTGGTGAGTTTCAAGGGCACGCAAAAAGCGACTATCAACTCAATTTTCGTTGAAAAGTAACTCTATACTTGTATGCCTCAGGCAATTGCACATACGAAATCAGAAAGAAACATGCTGTTGTTGCAGGTCCAAATGCTTTACATGTGATGTAAATGCAGAAGAAAAGCAAGCAAAGCATTTAGGTCGATTCATTGGGAACGGAACTGATCTCAACGTACAGGGCTAGAATTCAGGCATTCATGGAAAAATACCGCAAATCACATTTTTGACGTGTTATTTTCCCTAAAAATAGACCTTCCAGTTAAAGTCTTGAAGTCATTTTCTAGGCTGCTTATTGATAAAACTAATGCAAACCAGCATGGCATCATGGAACAAAGGTCGCAATAACGAGATCGTAAATACTGACAAAGAACAAGCCACAGTGCGAAAGGTAGCCCGAGCCTAGTCCATTTCAACTTCATGCCACAGGCGTCTAGTAAGATGGAAACAACTAAAAATGATGAGATTTCCTTTGCAAAAGAAGATTAGATCATTTTATCACGGCGACTTTGAAATGTGTCGAAAATTGCTAAGTGCGGAAAAAACTTCGCTTGATTATCTTGTAAAGATGAATTCTTCAAGGCAACTTCTAAACTGCTACAAAAGACATTAGGTGATTGGGTCTTGAACGAAAACAGGTCAAAAGTGCTGCAAGTCTTATTTCTTTTTTCTGCACTGCAAAGATTTCGTGGTACTACTTGATGAAGTAAAGCAAGCTCTACGAGATAGCGCGTAAACATTCACACCAACTTGAATCCAAAGGAGATTTGTGGTCAAGTATCAAGAAGCCAAGGCCCGAAAATTCAAGAAGATTCGGAACCCCATCTACAAAAGTTTGAGCTTGCATGACGCGCAGAAATACCCCTCGCATCAGACAGTTGCATTACATTAAAAAAAAACACTTTTCTTCAAAATCGAAAGAAGTTCTTCATGCTTTTGTCAAGACAGTGCTACAGGGCTCCTAAATTGCAGAGTCGTTTGCACCAGCGGTCGCGCGACCGCGTCGCGCCCGGGCATTTTGCCGGCGCCGGCGCTACCGATCGAGGCGGCGTCATTGATGCCCGGGCGCGACGCGGTCGCGCGACCGCTGGTGCAAACGACTCTGCAATTTAGGAGCCCTGTAACTAGCTGTGATCTAAACAGATGGGATAAAAAGATGGCGCGCGAATTTGCGAAAAATTTAACTAAGGATCCCCTGGAGCAGGTTTACAGCCTCGTTCTAGAGACGGAACAAAAGCTTCAAGAGTTGAATAGGTAGGTGGATGTAGCATTCCTTCATCGTTCTTCCTCTGCTGTAATGTAGCATTTAATGACGTATTAATCCTTCGGAATATGCACGCTGTAGTGCGATTCAGCTTGTTTTGATCATTTTGCGTAGTTGAAAGCTTCGGAAACTGTCTGTATTAAAGACCGCTAAGCGCTTCAACAGTCTTAACAACTCGCTCTTTAGAGATCATAGAAGCAGAATGGCTGCATCCGTCCCATCTTCATATAACATCGCTTCAGGTTTACTCCTCAAGAAGAGACGGAACGCTAGTAGTGTCGTGGAATCTTGCTGTTTGAGACTTACATCATGTTTTTCACAAGGTAGTTTTTACCATATATTTGACGGACCCTTAGCTCAGTCACTGGTAGTTGTCATTTTAAGATTTCACTAGCTTGCTTACCCGGCTCCTCCCGGCCCTGTGAAAACACTGTGATAAAGGTCCCATCCCTAACCCTGTACAGCCTTTCCCTGTGCCCACCTCTGCACTTCATTTCCCATTCCCTGTGTGTGTTGTTTTCATAATCAGCATGCTCGATAACCTCCCTGTGCAAACTCCTAGCCCCGTAGCTTAAACTTTGCAAAAAATCGATAAAATCGATAAAAGTAATCGATAATTCTGAAATCTAATATTGTATTCGGAATCCCCATGCTCGACTACCCCCTGTGCAAACTCCCAGCCCCGTAGGTGCAAAAAATCGATAAAAATCGATAAAATCGATATCGATCGATGACGAAAAGTAGCCTATGACACCCGCCGGGGCCCGAAGTGTATGTGTGCCAAGTTTGATCCGAACCGGTTCAGAAGTGGAATTTCCTATTCGGAACATACGTACACACATACAGACATACAAATAGACAGACAGACAGACATACAAACAGACATTCAGCTTTATATATAAGACTAGCTGGCTTACCCGGTTTCGCCGTATGTTCCGAATAGAAAATTCCATTTCTCAACCGATCCGGACCAAACTTGGCACACATACAATTCGGGCCCTTGCGGGTGTCACAGTCCACTTGTCGTCATCGATCGATGTCGATTTTATCGATCTTTTGCAAAATTTGAGCTAGGGGGCTGGAATTTGGCAGAGGGGTGTAATCAAGCATGCTGATCACCCCCACGGGGGTCCAACTCCCAGCCCCCTAGCACAAATTTTGCAAAAGATCGATAAAATCGACATCGATCGATGACGACAAGTGGACTGTGACACCCGCCGGGGCCCGAAGTGCACGTGTGCCAAGTTTGGTCCGGACATACGTACACACAGACAGACAGACAGACATACATACAGACAAACAGACATTCAGCTTTATATATAAGATATAGGCCGCCCGCGCAGGGCGCGGAGAGTGCGCAAGGTGTGTGTTGTGGGTCACTCCTTTTTCCTCGTGCACTCTCTGTCTCTCTGTTTTCATTGCGCTTCTTCCAGTCGTGAACTGCCTTCAATGTACGCAATGCCTTGCTCTCCGTGGGCAGCGCGGACGGTCTATAACTTGGTACTAATGCAACATCATATTTTTTCTACTTCCATTCTTCAAGATTCGGCAAATAAAATCTTCAAACGCGACCTTAACATAGAGCCAAAAATTAGGCACGCCGGTACTGCAGGCCTGTGAAGCAATTGTCACTATGAACAAGACTTAAAATCTGAAGTCGGCCAGCATCAACTGCACATCACTATTGTATGATTGTGACCGAGTCCAGTTTGCAACGCAGGAAAGGAAGTTTTTTGACATAGAGGTCCTTTCTATAGTAGCTTGAAAACAGCAACAGCATGTGCTAGTGTTAGTTACACACATATTTGATGATATAAAAATCTCTAGTGTGGAGTTATGATGGGGGTCTCGCTCACTGATATAAGTAGTATTTCGAAGTGACTGACTAACTACTAAAAAAAGTCGGAAACATGCCAACACATACAACACTTGAAAAGATGTTTGGAGCGATGAAATATATGTAGAAATTAGAATCGGATGTCTAGATGTTTATGTTCGGTTTTATAATAGGCGCGTAATGTTTTTGAAGATGTCATTCTTTACTCAATAAGCAACAGTATTCAAAACTGTTTTAAAACTCGGCGATATACCATACATAGATGTTTTGCAAGATAAACTTCTACCAGAACCTTATTTCTCAGTATTGCAAAATCTGTTCCATCTTGATTTTGGATCAACTGTAAAACCGCTGCAGAACTGGGACTGGACCTTCATATCCTTTGCTCATACCAAAAAGGACTTACTTGTTGAGAAATCCGCTCACTTTACGAGTTCAGCTGCTTTTTGTCTCACGTACAAGCGCTGGCTCTTCTCATGCATTTTGCCATTATACTTTCTTTTAGTATAAGTTATGTAGAAAAGTAGCCAGGCTCCACAAGAAGTAACGTTAACGGTATCACAAACTCGAAAAAGCAAAGCGTCCACGTCGGCAAACTGGATGAATTGGTACGAAGCTTGTTCAGTCTCAACTTGTACTCTAACAAGAATCGCTCATATTAGCTTTGCACGCTTAGCTAGCCTTGGCCTTTTCCATGGAAGAATTATGAAAAGAGGAGCGTTTGTCAGAGCATCCTGTTAGCTTCAAGCGGAAACACACCATGAATAGTTGTGGCTAACGCCCATCTTCATCAGCAAAAAATTTTCGTACACCCTCCCCGAACGGAAATCCTGGGTTCGCCACTGATATATACAGGCAGAAACATTCAGCTACAAATAAGAAGAAGTTTTGCATTACTTGTTTTCCAGGCTCATAGGCCCTGAAGGTTTGAAAAAATAAAAAGCACCTCAAAAAAATTTTTCGGAGAAGGTTTTGATATTATTCATTGAAGGAAACTTTTATGGAAAATAAAATCTTGCCCTCAAGATCAAATGATTTCAAACCGCCGCTGCTAGGAGCGCCCATAATCCTATGAGGAAACTGCCAGAAATTGTGTTGGGAATACTGGTTTGATAATAATAAGAAGTTCGTGAGTTCTATTAGGTTGGTGCAAAAGTAGCGCGTTTTTCTAGCCCTTGTTTCAGGACATATTTATCCATCAAACTCTTTTCTTTTGGAAAAGACTTTACACACCATCAAGAAGCTATTTCATGCTCTATCCAATGGTTACTGAAACGAAGTTAAAAATTAGCAAAGCTTTACACAATCGCACTCGAAATCAGAATATCATTGCATTCTATCTTCTTAGAACTTGCCTAGACTGAGATATCAGCGTCTCAACGAGGGTTGTCATTTTGTTCATTCTGTTTTCCATGAAGCTTTGCTTATTTCTGTAAGCATAAGGGGTGGGCCTCCTGTCAGTTTTTGCAAAAACGCTAGCTGGTTAGTACGGAGAAATCAAGAAACCTCATGTTTTAGGACTTTGAGGCAAACATTTTGTTGTAGTCAAAAATCAAAAAACTTCGTGTTTTGGGACGTCGAGGCCTGCAAAAAATGTTTGAAAAAGCTGACAATTTTAAATTTCAATATTTTCTTCTCGAAAATCTTCTTTGATTATGCCTTTTCCATCTTACCTTGTACTATTGGCTTACGTCTACAGGATAGGCTACCTAGCATTTATGCCAACTAATTTTGAAGGGAGTCATATCAGTTAAAAACGAAGTTTCAGAAAAAAATTTTTTCGCTTATCAGCCGAAAATTTTCTGCCCTTATGATATGATTACAGAAGGATGTGCGCTGTATTAAGAAAGATTTGCTGTTTTCTTCATCGCATTAAAAAAATTTATTTTTAAGATAGTTATAGCACGTCAAAGTGGGTCGCAAAACGCGCATTTTTGCACCATCTAATAAAGTAAAATTTCGAGGCAAATGAGCTCCAATAACCGAGTGAAGTGTAAGTATTGTAAGTACTCGTTCTCCTGCGGGACATCTAGAAATCATCATGTTTCCGAATACACAGCATCGACCACAACCACGCAAAAAATTGGAGCTTGCCCAAGTTTATTGATTTCTCATAAGGTAGGAGTGGGCTGTGCAAATAAATAGGGCAATTGATAGGCTCAGCATTGCTCGATGAACGCATCAGGGAAAACCTTCTTTTTCTATGTAATTTGTTTTTAAGGCATAGAAAGGCATGAAGTTCGGCACGATTTATCGTGAAGGAGTATAGCTAATGCCTTAAAAAGGAAGACAAATCTGATTTAGGCTAGATAAACGAATATGGAGAGAGAGAGTAAGCGAAGCGAGTGGAAATTCCCTCATGGAGCAGACAATGGAAATGGATAATCCGCTAATTCATCTAGCCCGAAAAGTTCCGCGGACTCCGCAAAGCGAGTTGAACTTTCTGGTTAGCTTTAGAAGACGTACAATCTGCATGTGAGAACCAGGGCCCGGCACGAGCTTGTCAAAAGGGGTTTTCGAAAACGAATTCCCCTTTGACCCAAAATTTTTTTACGAATTCCCCTTTGACCCAAAAATTGATCTCAGTGATTCTGCAGCGAACACTTTGACCAAAAAACAAGTTTTATTGACGAAAAACAAAAACAATTCATTCATAAAAATAAACAAAAGATCACATTAGAGAGTTGGGAAACAATTGAACTAGATGATTCAAAAAGGATTAAGTGTACGAACCAGGCTCCTCCCCCCCCCCCCCCCCCCTCCCCCTGCCAAGAGAAACCATTATCCGTCGGAATTCGGCGCTGACCTTAGCTACAGTATATAGCTAACGCGACCATAAAAGGCGACCCAGCTGCCTCTTATCTTTCCTTTGGCTATGAATCTTACTTATTACATATGAATCTTACTTACCAGATCATTAGGTCATCCTGAAACTATCATTTGTCTTTTTTACTCTCTGATCTTGCCACGGTACTGAAGATTCTCTTCATCTTGGATACTCTCTCAATATGCCATAACGTGCAAATACTGAGGAACTGATGTTTCTCTAGTATCTTTTGGAATTTATCATTATCAAAATAACTTTTCGCCAGAATATAAAAGGGTTTTATTTGATGGAGTTAGAAGAGCCTCTGCTTCCCAAAACGTGTACACTGTTCAGGGAGATGAAGTCATCCTTACCAATGACAGTCTTGTTTTGAAATCCCTAACAACAAAAAGAATTTGTAAATGATTCTGAACGTCATCCATCAACATCAGTTGTTAGCAACTCAGGTTCCCATTCATCACTTGAATACGGATAGCGAAATGATCAGTTATAATACGACCCAGAGGATGAACAAAATATCATATCAAATGCAGGACCACTTAATCATCTGATAAGTAAGATCAATGAAAAAGTAAGAGGCAGCCGGGTCGCCTTTTATGGTCGCGTTAGCTATATACCTAGCTAAGGTCAGCGCCGGATTCCGACGGATAATGGTTTCTCCTGCCAAGTCTCATTCCATAGCAAGAAAAAATGATAGAGAAGAACCAAGTATTCAAAGTAATGATAGCAAAACTCGACATATTTAAAACATACATGCAAACGTTTGCAAATCGATAAAAGATTACGGAAAAGTACCTGATTAGGAGAATCAGTCCTTCAGGCGGTGACAACACCCCTTCTTTATCCGTTTGTGTACGATAAGCAACTTCAAGTGTGAAAACTCCAACAAATGTGGAAAATCGGCCGAATTCGTTTTGTTTCTGATCCGAGATCCAGCTCAGATGCGCCTTCTCCTAGCTTGTAGAAGATAACGAACGCATCACAGCTTTGCTTTTTCGCATAGTACCTGAAACAACTCTGATATATAGCAAGCGAAGAAAAATAATACGATCGCAGGCTGAAACTCGCGAGGCAGCGGTGCCCTTCTCCTGAAGCCAAGCGGAAAAATAACAATCTCCGCCTTTACGTTTATTTCAAAATGATGACGCACTAGCAAAGCCAAGCTTAACGTACACCACTGAACTTGGTTCAGTGACGAAAATGGACGAAAGCTTCATACGGAAAGTGACGAAAATGCAAATAGTAAGGAAGTAATTTGCAAATCAAAAAAGATATGAGATGCCACACAGATTGCCGTCAGAGTCATATCCATGCCTATAACACACAGCACAAAAATACTTCCCTGAGAAATTCACTTTTTTACAGAGTATTGCGTTGAATATTATTTGAAAAAACGTTAAGCGGAAACCGTATGGCATTCATCAGCACATCTTCAAGATATATCTATCGAAAACGCATATTTCAAGAACACAGCGAGCTCACCTATGCAACGGTGTCATTCTTGCTGCCACCATTGCGCTTCGTAGCATAACGCTCATTTGTAGATATGACTGTGACTTGATGTCATTCGCCCATGCCATCAACTTCTCTCCTTCATCAACAGAAGACTTCCTTAAACAAGATGACTGAAATTTGGATTTGACAAACAAATGATGAGCCTAAAGACAAAAATACACAAAGCTTGGATATCGAAGTATTCTTAAAGACATGAATTCTGACATCGCAAAAAAATGGACTGTGTGCCCAAATCATAGATCAAAAATGATATTTTAAAGCAAATGCTTTATTAGTTAATCTTTTGTGAAGAATATGCTACCGAATTTATGGCTACATTATGGTGTTGCGTGACTGCGGTCGCAATTGGCTTATTCCACTCCGAAATAAGCCAATCGTGACCGCAGTCACGCAACATCATTATGTACCATCGACCCACAAGTTTGAACTATCAATATATAATAAACTTCTATCCGAACACAAAGTGATTTGCCTTTAAGTAAGTTCAACGAATAATATTTAACTGTAGGCAAATTCTCTTCTTGTCTTTGTATTATAGATATTAGGTTGTCCGGAAATCAATGCAGGTTTTGAATTCCAACCGTAATAAGTCATACACTTCTCATTTCTAAGTAGGTTGCAAGATACCGTTCGTTAGAGCAAAGCAAGCTCTATAAGATGGCAATCTTGATTTAGTAACAGCTCTAATCCACCACGAGTTTCGAGCCAAAAACCAAAAAGATTCAACTGCCCGAATAATTAAAAGAAATCGTAACTCAGTTCATAAGAATCCTACAAAAATTCTAATTTGCTCACGTAAACACTGTCCACATAAGACGTATATGTACGCCGTTGCCGGATTTTTTTCTCGGTTAGAAACCAAGAAAACGAAGATTTTCATGTTTCTGCCAAAGTGATCCTGTGCCGTTCCCACATAAGTAGTTGTATACTACAAATCTGTAAAAGTACAAATGTAAATTTTCAGCTCTCTACAAGCTTTAGTTCTCGAGAAATTTGAATTTTAGCTTGAACCACATGACTAGGAAAACTGTATTCGATACTTTACGTCAAGCACTTACCAAGATTTTATTGGTAAAACTTCGCCATCACACGTATACAACATAAAATCAATTGATATAGCTTTGGGTACGGGTGGAAAACTGCAAACAACTACTGTACCGTTAGAAAGAGTGCAGAAAAGATAAATAAGATAAATTTCTAGCAAAAGAAGTGATTGTATTCTTGTACCCACTTGCTGATGCTCCTCCTCTTAACTTGCGCCGATACCTCACCAAGTTCATCAATTCGGAGGTTGAACCAATCTATGCTGCTCGAGGAGCAGCATAGATTGGTTCAACATAGTACATTCCAGATCGAACTTTTCATTGGTTCGCGATTGTACCGCGACCAAATACGAATGTTTTGTAATGAGTTCTCTTAATTCCAGAAAATTAGCAGGTATATGCAAGAAAATTGGGACTTTGATGGCAAACCTCCATAGTAGTACATATAAAGATGCCTCCTAGTAAGATCAAGAGTCATCAGCAAATCTTTAGCTCACTGACTACGAGATATCGTAATGTGAGGTGCAGGAAGCTCTCTAAAATACTGGTGGAGGAAGCAATCGAAAATAACAGAGTTTTGCAATAACAGCACTATATTTTCACTTATTAACAAATGGATCCATCAAATCCTACCTCCGCCGACCTAGCTTTGGCAAAACAAAAAAAAAACAGAAAGAAAATAGAGAGACAAACGAAAACGCAGAGAAGTGGGCGACACACCGACACACCAAACGCTGATTAAAGGACTCAGCGACACGCCGTTCAATTCGGGCGCGCTTTCCTCCTCAGGAAACGGGACTGCTGAGGCTATTTTTGCCTCTAGCAATGGGGAGAGGAGGAGGTTTGAAACCAAAATTTCAATGTATACTAATGTTTAGGCGTAGAGTAGATTTATGTAAGAATTTTGAAAAAATTATGTGAATTGAGAGTTTTGCCAAGCTCAGCTTGTCATTAGCTTGTCAAATGACAAGCTAATTTGGAAATAAGTTGGGGAAACTCTTCATTCACATAAGTTTTTTATAATTTTTCATACTTTGTTACTTAGTCTTACTGCGCATATACACACCGAATCCCGCGCGATTTCGTCGCCTCTGCGTTGCAAACGAGCCATTTTTCCATTTCTTTGGTAGCGGGAAATTTTCAGAAAAAACTTTGCCACAACTTTCAGTCACATAATTTTTCAATGAAACTCCTAAGTTAGCTCCTACAGGCTTGTGTCCACGTGCGTACCAAGTTTCATACCATATCGTCATCTGCGCGTTGCAAACGAGCCATTTGAATTTACAACTTCATTTACCAATTTTGCAAAATCTTTGGAAAAAATGCTTATTACTCGTCCCGTTCACATAAGTTTTTCATAATTTTTCACACTTTGTTTCCACTAGCCTCTCTCCGTTCGCCTACAAAATCTGGTGTCATACCGTGCCGCGTACATTGAGAACTAGTCATGTATAAGCTCCTGCAGGACGAAGGCGGTCGGTTCGATGTGCGACGCGGCCGTGACGCGGCTGTGACGCGGCTGTGACACAGCAGTGTCGCAGCCGCGTTGCACATCGAGCCGACCGCCTTCGTCTTGCAGGAGCTTATATGCCGTTACAAATAGCTCGTTTGAGCGACGTCGCGCGTGCGGCAATTAGCGACGGCGCGGTTTGACGCGCGCGAACTCCAGTCTTCGCATGTTGAGGCACATAACATGTTAAAATAAGCAGAGAACGTGCACTACCAATTTTTTTTCCGGGGCTCCGCCCCGGACCCCGCAAAAACGATTTCCCCTTTGCTTTTTTTGCCGAAAATGATTTCCAGCTTGTCATTTGACAAGCTCGTGCCGGGCCCTGGTGAGAACTTTCTATTTGAGTCATTGCCTTCGTAACTGATGGTCAAACTTGTATCCATTTGCCGTCTACGACTGTTCTGCCTATTGCCAACGAAAGTGCTTGAGCGGGCAGAAAAAGGAAGGCACCAGATGGCACCATTATGGAGTCTGATTCTTAAACTTATGACTAGACTACGAGTGTGAAGCTTATCAAGTTTTGGACCAAAGGCACCCGAATAAGTAATCCTGCAGTGGATCCCAGTATTTTTGTCCGGGATGGGGGGGAGGGGGGGGGGGGAGGGCAAAGTTTTTTCAAATGAAGGTGCGTTGCGTGAGTCACGCAATCCGAAAAATTCTTTGAAAAGTTTTTGAAAAATTGTTTTGCGGACCCATAACCCCTAAATTCTGAAAAAGAGACGTAACGGCAGCCGCGCCTTCGAAAAAAATTTCTTCATAAGGCTAACTTGATTTAAAATTATAAGCTTTGATTATTTACAAGAATAAACAAATCACTTGCACATTTTTTTAACCCATGTGAGTAGATCCCAAAAACTTTGCGACTTATTATCGGGGGGGGGGGGGGGAGGCAGTATTCACTACCCCTTACGGGGGTGCATGCCGTTTTAGCTTACATCTATACTATGACTCACGTAGTAATCGTGAATTTTGAGCAGAATGTAATATTAATTTAACAAAAGCAAAACTATATAGATAGTTGTTTGGAAAGTTGCTGGCTTCAACTACTTCTGATTAAAATTTTGATGCGTATACTAACCAATTCTAGAGACCATCAAATCACAAGCAAAGATTTTGTAGAACTGCAAAAGTTTCGAAAAGTTTTTGGTTATGTAAGAAATTTGAAAATTGCATTGCTGAATTACTCTAATTTCTTGACGGCTAAAACGCGGAAACAGCTTTCCATATTCTGAAATACATCTCAATTTAGTGTTCCCTTGCGATTGCCCTCTTTTTATGTTGGCTTTTTGAGAACTATTCTCTAGACTGAAATTGAACCAAATCCTGCAAAATAGGGAAGTATATCTAAGCAGTCAAAAAAAAACATCCTGCTTCCATTTCGAAAATGGATTTTATAAATGAGTAAATAGCAGGGTAATGGCTTTGATGAAGAAGCGAGCTCTTACGATTATGTGAGCATTAGTGAATGGAGCAATTTAGTGGAAAAAGTAAACGAGTAGAAAAATGAAGTGCACATCGTTTAAAGTTTATTCGAAATTCTAAACAGACATGTTAAAGTGTCAAAAAATGACTGACCAACGTTGCTATAGAATAAATAGACCAAAAATAAGAAAAAAAGTGGCATTCAAGGGAAAGTATTACCTTTTTCTGCACTACGATGTAGCGTAACAATGGTATGATGTGAGAACACAAAGGTCAAATGACAACTGAGCTGATTAGGAGGGGGTTGGTGATAAGAGAACATTCTGAAAAAAGACCAATGCCTTACTGATTTGGGTTGTTCTTACATTAGATCGCAATACTTTTCTCAAGTGTTCTCGTTCAAGGTTGAAAACTGCGATGAAGTGGCTGATGTGGAAGAAATTGTTGCACAAAACGGGTTTTCTGGGAGAAGAGAGTGGAAAGAGAAAAGATTTTGGAAAATGCATAGGAGATTGAAATAAGAAAAACAAATATGTATGTGCTTTGTTGAATAGCAGGTTTTTCCAATAGTTTTTCCACAGAGGCGTAAGATTGAATTTTCTCTTCCTGAAATTCCTCTATATATTTATTTTTGCATGCAAAAATGGATTTTAACACCTTGACGACGAGCCATTTTATGAAGGTCTGTCCCTGTGGACGAACCGTTTCCGGGCATTTTCACAGCCGGCTGTATATATGTATGCATGCATCTATGCGTGAGATACAAAAATGCAAGTGGGAGGGGAAGCTCCGCCCACTTTTGGCAAGCCCCGCCCACTTTTAAAAAATGCTGGAAATCGCTCAAAATCGACGAATTCGTGCAAATTCCGGCATTTTAAAAAAGTGGGCGGAGCTTGCATTACGGAGGGCGGGGTCAAAACTAAGATCATATAAGGTTCCCCAGTCATCTGTGAGCTTTTCTATGCGTTTTGAGAACGAAAAACTTTTTTGTAGAGGGCAATGGAGTGGGCGGAGATTGCCAAAAAGGGGGCGGGGCCAACATGAAATACCTTCGAGCCTAAATTGATTATGTGTACACAAATTGGAACCATTGTGCACATTAAAACTGATATTTAGGGTGTCGCGCACCATTGCGCGACATCGTCCACAGGGACAGACTACCTGTCGCGCACCATTGCGCGACACGTCCACAGGGACAGACTACCTGTCGCGCACCATTGCGCGACACCGTCCACAGGGACAGACTACCTGTCGCGCACCATTGCGCGACACCGTCGTCAACGTGTTAAAGAAGACTTTTTTGTTTCTGGTTTGGCTCACTCCAAATAAAATTCACCAATCCATCAGTCTGTATGAAGGAAATATTCAAAACTGCCACTATCGCCGCAAGAACAGCCATAATGATGGATTAGTTTTCTCACCAGCAAAAGCGACGCGATAAGGAATGAGACGCCTGTTCTTCAAGCGAAACGCTCAGCAGGACCTCCTTGTTGGAAAACTCAAATTTTTCGTTAGCTTTCTTATAAAAGCAAAATTGAGTTGAGAGAACCGCAAAGGCGTTGGTAGGTATCGACTTACATACTCGAAAATGCACGCAGGGGAGAAAGCTGTGGGAACCGCTGATTTGGGGTTTTTGACATTGATTTTCGATTTTTTAATAAGTAGGTAAGCCAATCATGAAATTATATGGGGTAGGAAGTAGTGGGCTCTAAAGGAGAATTTGGAAAATTGCTGGAGGTGAGTTATTTATTGATTATTTATTGATCATTGGAAGTTCAAAAAAATAATAAATAAATTTACTTGTTATTTAAGGTATTAGTTATCCGCATTTTTGACACTACAGTCAACCAAAAACTACGATGGGAGGTAAAAAAATTAGTGAGGAATGAGTGATGAGGGGAGGGGAAATAAACTTTCAGCGCAATTCCAACAATCGATGCTATAGATCTTTGAACTTGCTCGCCATTTGGATTCTGAAGAGGCGCTAATCCTCCGCTTCGGCGAGCGAGATCATTTGGCATGGCAGAATCATCCGCTCGCAGCGTTTCGTCGCTAATTTGCAACAATATCAAAATTTGAGGCAAGATATGGAAATAAGGAAATGACAAATATCACATGAACTTTTCTACGAAGTTTAGTTAGAAAGGTGAAGTTCAGCAAAGAAATTCTACGTGATTTTGAGAATAACTCCGTAGAGGCATCTCGGCAAAGTGATAGGATTTTCAAGCGCTGTAGTGGCAAGTCTCCCAACTAACCTATCAGTAAAGTCTGGAGCAAACAAGCGCGTCTTGGAAGCTGAAACCCGTTTTGGAAGATTTACGAATCCCGCCCCCTTATGTTCCTGACCTCGCCCACTTACAAGTATTTTGCAGCGAGTTGAGACATGAAAAGCTTCGAAAAAGCTCATTTTTGCCATTTTCGTGCGCTGCAAAGCCCAGATATGGGTTTAGCATGGCAAGAAAACTCCAAAAAGGTGAAAAACCGGAAAGCGAGGTTTTCCCGGGACGCTGCCCTTAATGTAGAGTGCCGAGGAAGCCTTGGATTAATACACGATCCGTCTAGATGAAGAATAGAAAATAAAGTAATTAGGTTTTGAAAGGTTCACGTTTATATTGGTTTTTTAGGCTTTATTTGCAAAATAAGAAACCTCTTCATTTACTTCAAGAAGCTCAGCTATTTATTTGCTATTCGGTTATGAACTGACAAGTAAATTTACTCCTAATAAGACGTTTTAATAAAACGCGGAATATATTCAAATCATGTTTACAGTGTTTACAGTGTGCTTCATATGGAGCTAGGGTAAGGACAGGATAGGAGGTGGAAAAAGATACAATACTTTACAGGGCCTGGCATCAGCTGGCACGGGGCAAGCTGGATATCGTTTTTGGCAAAAAGCAAAGGGGTTTTCGTTTTTGCGGCCGAAGACACACGGAAAATCTGCGACCTTTTTTTCGTTTTTTGGAGATTTTTTAGGTTTTAGAGGAAATGTGGTTGAGGGTCAAAGGGGACTTCGTTTGGAGAATTTCCTGGTGCCAGCTCGTGCCGAGCCCTGATACTTTAACAGTATTATTATCTCATCAAAACTAGAAAGCTCACAAAAGCGAAACGCGGGTTCACATAGTCCATACAATGGAATGAGCTTTGAAACAGCTGGATAAGTGAATGGTACGGAATGAATGGTACGGAGGAAGTAATTAATTATACAAACAGTTTTGTCTTCTTTAATGCTTATTCACACGGATAAGAAGCCGTACTTTTTGTTCGTTCATTATTCATGAAATTCTCTAATTTCCTATGTGTGTCTTTTTACACATGGAATTGGCATGATCAATGTATTTTTTGTAGTGTACAATGCCGGTAAAATTTGAGAATCAAAAATATCACGAATTATAGCCATAACAACGAAGTACAAAAAAATCAGCGAAAAATATTCTAGAGGTGCTAGAGGAGTTTAATCTGCCACTGCAGACGACAACCAATATCCACACATAGTGCGAATGGGGGCTGGTCGATAGGTAGCCGTAGCCGGAAGCTTAGCCTAGAACAATGCTGAGACTAGAACTTTGTGTTATACCCTACTAGCTGGCTTACTCGGCTCCGCCCGGCCCTGTCAAACGATAAAGTTTCATTCCTATTCCTTTACAACCTTTCCCTGTGGCCACTTCTACATGCAATTCCCTATTCCAGCTGTGTGAGTAATCAGTATGCTCACCTACCCTCCTCACCAACCCCCCCCCCCCGCCCCGTTGCTCAAACTTTGCAAAAAAAAAACAATAAAAACGACAAAAGTAAGGATAATTCTGAAAACTGATGACGTTATTCGGCTATCCGGCCCCTGAAATGTGTTTGTGGTTTCTTGCTCAAACTCGGTGTATGGGGGTTATTCAAGCCGCTGATGACGAATATGATAGCAGCGGGTAAAAATCATCATCACCAAACTCCAGCCGAATTCATGATTTTGACCTCCTACCGTACACCTACCATAACCACATGGGGAGACGTTCTGCGGAGAAAGTGTGATATCTGTTTTCAGCACTTAAGATAACCCTCTTAGACGAAGTTTGAGCAAGCTTTACGACAAAAAAATTTTGGGGCCCGGATAGCCGAATAGCGCCAAACTAATATTGTGTTCGTAATCGGCATGCTCGATTACCCCCCCCCCCCCCCTGTGCAAACTCCCAGTCCCGTAGCTCAAACTTTGCAAAAAAAATCGATAAAATCGATAAAAGTAATCGATAATCCTGAAAACCAACCTACTACATAGATAAGTGCTCTCGGTACTTTCTTTTGCGTTTTTTGCTTATTTTCCTTCTTTTAAGCTTCAGCAAAAATTTTTTTCAAACCCAAAAGTGAAGGTGATCACCCCGTACCAGCTCAAAAGTGAAGGTAGGCGGAGACTCGGCTCCGACTATCGCACCTCTGGTCGCCAGCTAACACCTATGGGCCGCTGCTGGGCCTAATGCAATCAACGATGTGATATAGGTGCCGCGGCTCAGCAGTCGCTGTAGCGGCCCAGTTGGTCGACCGGGCCGGTACAGCGAGTGTCTGAGTAAGCACTGCGCAGACAAGGAAGACACATCTGGAATCACCGCTTTACGCACTCCAACGCACCTCAAGAGGCCACTTCATCTAAACATCCTTTTGTTGTCAGTTCTTGACTATAGTTAAGACTAAACAAGTTTTGTACCAAGTCATCCAGTTTGCCGAGCAGAAGCGAAACATGACGCTTTCCTTCTTTGAGTTTGTGCTACTTAACGTTAGGAGTTCTCGTAGAGTCTGGTTACTTTTCTACATCTTATATATAAAGCTGAATGTCTGTCTGTCTGTATGTCTGTACGTATGTTCCGAATAGAAAATTCCATTTCTGAACCGATCCGGACCAAACTTGGCACACATACACTTCGGGCCCCGGCGGGTGTCATAGGCTACTTTTCGTCATCGATCGATATCGATTTTATCGATTTTTTGCAAAATTTGAGCTACGGGGCTGGGAGTTGGCACAGGGGGGTAATCGAACATGCTGATTACGAATATAATAATGGCAGGGCCGGCCGGAGCCGAGTAAGTCAACTAGTAACTTATACGTAAAAGAAAGTTTAGTGGCAAAAGATATGAGAAGTGCCAGCGCTTGTAGGTGAGACAAAAAACAGCTGCAATTTGTGAAGTGAGCGAATTTCTCAAAAGGTAAGCTTTTTGGTATGGGCAAAGGGCTTGAAGATCCAGTCCTAGTTCAGCAGCATTCCCATAGTTGATCCGAAAGATCAAGATGGAACAGATTTTGCAATACTGAAGAATAAGGTTCTGGTAAAATTCATTCTTGCAAAACATCTATTATATTAGGTTGCTGCATAAGTTCTGTCCGAAATTTTTTGCCTTATGTTTGAAGCAGCTGCTCTAAGAGGATCTCATCTCTGATGCGATATTGTTAGTATCATTAAAAAGTGCTTTTCTTGCTCATTTTAATGCATATCAAATTTCAACAAATTTCTTAGTGTAAGGAGATTTCAGGCCTGAAATCTCCAAGTGGTCGAGGTACGTTCTCACCCTAGAAATATGTTCTTGCGAGGAAATCTCCATAATGCGCCCTATAGGTCAAGTTTTTCAATCGGTTCCGGAATAAGGGTGTAACAGGCTAGCATACGCATAAGTTCAGTTTCGTGAAGAAAACGTCTTGCTAGTAAAATTTATTGTCAAACATCAATTTTCTGTATAGATGTTTTACAAGCTATAACTTTCTGTGAATAGAAGTAATCGATGACTTCAAAGTTGGGGATGCTAACGTAAAGCAAGGGCTAGCAGAGGTCATCTACCAATTCCTTTTCGGCGCTCACGTTAATTGTAAAGTTTTCATAACTCGTAAATAGGCATGCACATATGCACTGAAGCGAGGTCAAAAAGTGGCTTCTTTTTTGCTCGGTCAAAAAAATCTCTCGGCAACGCAGACCCTACGGGCTCTTTTATGTCTCAAAATAATCTGCGAAAAATTGTCTATCTATCCATTGTTGGACAAGATGCCAATCAATTCTCATAAGGGAGCACTGCCATGTCAAAACAAACAGGTTTGAAGAAAAACGCTGTGAAGTTTTTGAGTTCTTTCTCCTTCCTTTACAAGGATTTTCGCAGACTTCAATATGTGTCTGATAGCCAAGGAAAAAATCAACATAGAGAAACTAAAATCTTGGAAAAATGTTGACTTTGAAGAGAGTTATGACCTTTTGAACTCAAAAGTTTCAAATCGGACGGAACTTATGCAGCAACCTAATATATGTGGTATATCCGCCGAATTTAGAAATACTTATGAAGACTATTGCTTAATGAATACAGGATGACATCTTTGAAAACATTACGCACCTAGTACACATAAACATCTAGAAATCCGAATCTAATTCCAATGTTCTGTAACTCTAAACATCTTTTCAAGAGTTGTGTGTGTTGGTTTGTGTGTGTTGTGTTGTCGTTTTTGACTTTTTTAGCAGCTAGTCAGTCACTTCAAGATACTACCTTTATCAGTGAGCGAAAATCCCATCACAACTTTTCACATGGAGATTTATATATCATCAAATCTGTATTAAGTAGCACCAACACATGCTGTTGCTGTTTTCAAGCTACTATAGAAAGGACCTCTATGTAGAAAAAACTTTCTTTCCTGCTTCGCAAAATGGACTCGGTCACAATCATACAATAGTCATGTGCAGTTGATGCTGGCCGATTTCAGATTCTAAGTCTTGTTCATAGTGACAACTGCTTCAAAGGTCTGCACTACCGTCTTGCCTAATTATTTTGCTTTATGTTAAGGTCGCGTTTGAAGACTTTATTTGCCGAATCTCGAAGAATGGAAGTAGATGAAAATATGATGTTGCCCGTCCGCGCTGCGCACGGAGAGCAACGCATTGCGTACATTGAAGGCAGTTTAGGACTGGAAGAAGCGCAGAGAAAACAGGCGGCGAGAGTGCACGAGGAAAAAGGAGTGATCCGCAATACATACCTTGCGCACTCTTCGCGCCCTGCGCGGATGGCCTACATGAAATCTCAAAATGACAACTACCAATGATTGAGCTAAAAGGTACGTCAAATATATGGTAAAAACTATCTTGTAGAAAAACATGATGTAGGCCTTGCAACAACAAACGATTCCACGACGCTACTACCGTTCGACCTTCCCTTCTCTTCTTGAAGAGTAAGTGAGGATTTGAAGCGATGCTGTATGAAGCTGCGACGGACAGAACCATTCTACTTCTATGATCTCTAAAGAGCGATTTGTCAAGATTGTTGGAGCGCTTAGCGGTTTTCATTACAGACAGTCTTTCAAAGCTTTCAACTACACAAATGATCAAAACACGCTGGATCGCGCAAGTGTGCATATTCCGAAGGATTAATCGGTCATCAAATGCTGTACAACAATACAGCACATTGAGGAAGACTCACGATGAGGGAAGCTGCATCCAGCTACCTATCTAACAACACGTGCACGAAAGATAGCATGCTCTGATCGATCCGTGGCCGATTATGAGGTTCGTTGGTTATTGCGACGCTCTTGTTCCTCCTCGAGAAAGATGCTGCAAATCTGATCCAGAGGTGCCTCAGTTAATTTTTTTGGCAAAATCGCGCGCCTTCTGTTCATCCCATCTGCATAGATCACTGCTAGTTACATTACATAGTTCCGTTCTCAATAAAACGACCTAAATGCATTGCTTGCTTTTCTTCTGTATTTACATCACATGTAAAGCATCTAGACCTGCAACAATAGCATGTGACTTTCCGATTTTGTGTTTGCAATTGCCTATGGCATACAAGTATAGAGTTACGCTCCCTCCTTTGAATTCACTCGCCTTTCCTTTTCCTACTCAAATAAACACAATTTACCAACTATTCATGTAGCCTCGACTTGCAGTACCTTGTAAATGTCTGCTACAGCTACAACCCCCTTATAAGCTCCATAGAGTGCAGGACTGTCTTGCAGCGTCAATCGAATAGGCTTGATGCCTTTAACTTTGAGAACTAAATATATAGTGTAAATTCAAAAGCTATCCATGCTCCGTAGAGAAATCCTGATTCTTAGTGCTGATACTTATTTTCAGTGGCAAGATATAAAATGCTTTGAGTATCAAAGAAGAAACAAACTACATGCTTCTACAGATCGAAAATTGCACGAAAATTGAGTTGATAGTCGCTTTTTGCGCGTCCTTGAAACTCACTTAAATCAGATGTACAGGAAGACACGAGTAGTGCGTGGGCCGGTTCTACATTCATTACACTTTTTTACTGCAAGTTCATCGAGAGCTTCTACGCTTGACAGTGATGTTTTAAATTCGCCGGTGTTAGGTCGTCTTCTTTTGCTGGAGTTCTCTTAAGACTTGAGAGCAGTCGAATTTTTTTTCTTTTTCTTTCGAACTTTTCCAGTTGATTAAATCGGCACTTCTAGGTTTCCATGTTTTATAATCACACTTGGACATCACGATCGTTGAACGAACATCATTTTTTATCCAAATGCCTGGAATCACTCATGCTGAACTATACAAACTAAACTATAAGTTCAAAATAGATCTCACCTCCGACCACAATATAACCATCACGAGGTGGAAAATCATTAGTCAAAGTCGTCATAAAATCATATTCAGTCTTACAAGACGGAGGATAAACCAGCTGAAGTGCAACCGGCTTTCTGTGATAGCTGTGAGGCGGCCATTTTGATGACTTAAGCGGCTGAGAAAAAAATCTTTGCGAATCGGAGTGTTTTATAGAATTTGTATAAACCTCATCTATCTTATAAATTTCCTCGAAATATGCGTTTACTTCTCTGTAATACAACGTAACGTTTTCGTCAGGTTTTCTTTTTTCGTCTGGTTTCTTTCGTCTCCCTTTGAAGTACACCTCTGCGACTAAACGACGAAACTCAGGAAGTGTTAATGTTTGTTACGTTTGGAAATTTGTACAAAAGTATAGTAATAGGTTGGTGCAACAACAGCCTTCTCACAATTCATCGGTTTGCAGTGTCATATTCAAAAGTTATTATAACACTTTTACACCATGGAATCTAGATGGGACAACTCATTAGCTATCCTAAGAATTTGCTAATGCTAGTGAAAATAACAGAACGCTTGTTTTTTGATGGAAGCACTGTCGTGCCAGCAGGCATTTAAAGTCTTGAAATTTAGCTATGGCTATTACAGTGGTGTAGCCATACAATAAAACCACGAGTGATTAAATTCTTAGGTTTTGGGTAGAGGAACGAACACTTCCTTTCATCCCAGGGTTGTGCATCGTGTGGGGACCAGTAGAGGCGGTGCCTAGTTGAGGTGTGTTCGTTCCTCCACCCCTTAGACTTTGTCTTCTGTTTACAAGCTGTAGTATTTTGATTGTTTTTATGTAATTAACTTTATGAACGTGGCATCGGGCAGCTGTTGTTGCATTTTTGGACCTAGATATGCAGTATATTGCAAAAGTTCTATAGATAGTTCAAAAACCAGTTCAGAATCATTTGGAACCAATTCGCTCCTTTGATCTACTCTTTTTTGATATACGTCAGTTTTTTGTACTTAGTGTGCTCAAATCAGTTATTTCGCTGCAACTCACAGAAAATTCTGTTCTAAAACTGCTCAAAATTTTTCTTCACTTCACGTCATATATTTATCACTAGCTGGCTTACCCGGCTCCGCCGTATCCGGACCAAACTTGGCACACATACACTTCGGGCCCCGGCGGGTGTCACAGTCCACTTTTCGTTATCGATCGATGTCGATTTTACCGATTTTTATCGATTTTTTCGCAGAGTTCACCTACAGGGCTAGGAGTTGGCACAGGGGGGAAGTGAGCATGGGGATTCCGAATACAATATTAGTTTTCAGAATTATCGGTTACTTTTATTGATTTTCTCGATTTTTTGTAAATTTTGACATGCGAGGCTGGGATTTTGCACAGGGGGGTAATCGAGCATGCTGATTACGAACACAATATTAGTTTTCAGGATCGTCCATTACTTTTATCGATTTCATCGATTTTTTTTGTAAAGTTTGACCTGCGGGGCTGGGAGTTTGCACAGGGGGTAATCGAGCATGCAGATTACGAACACAATATTAGTTTTCAGGATCGTCCATTACTTTTTCGATTTTATCGATTTTTTGAAAATTTGAGCTAGGGGGCTGGAATTTGGCACAGGGGTGTAATCGAGCATGCTGATCACCCCCCTTGGGGATGATCAGCATGCTCGATTACCCCCCTGTGCCAACTCCCAGCCCCCTAGCTCAAATTTTGCAAAAAATCGATAAAATCGATAAAAGTAATCGATAATCCCGAAAGCCAATATTGTATTCGGAATCCCCATGCTCGATTACCCCCCGGTGCGAACTCCCAGCCCCGTAGCTCAAACTTTGCAAAAAAATCGATAAAATCAATAAAAGTAATCGATAATCCTGAAAACCAATATTGTATTCGGAATCCCCATTCTCGATTACCCCCCTGTGCGAACTCCCAGCCCCGTAGCTCAAACTTTGCAAAAAAATCGATAAAATCAATAAAAGTAATCGATAATCCTGAAAACCAATATTGTATTCGGAATCCCCATGCTCGATTACCCCCCTGTGCCAACTCCCAGCCCCGTAGGTGAACTCAGCAAAAAAATCGATAAAAATCGATAAAATCGATATCGATCGATGACGAAAAGTAGCCTATGACACCCGCCGGGGCCCGAAGTGTATGTGTGCCAAGTTTGGTCCGGATCGGTTCAGAAATGGAATTTTCTATTCGGAACATACGTACACACATACATACATACATACATACATACATACAGACAGACAAACAGACATTCAGCTTTATATATAAGATTATAATATTTTATTGCTATACACTCTATATATTAGGTTAGCCCGAAAGTTCTTTCGCACCATTTTCAAAAATTCATAACTTTCGATTTTTCCATCCGATTTGACTGCTTCAATTTTTGTTCGAAAAAGTAAGTTACGCTCTTTCTTACTAATGATCATCTATTGCATAGATAGGAGCGATAGAAGAAAATTGGTCAAAATTCGAATTTTTCGTAAAAAATGGGAAACTTGCAACAAAAATCGGAGCAGTCAGTATTATAGGTTCTGTTGCCTGCTCTTTCTAACAGTGCAAAGGTTGCGCTGATTGAGCATCTCTATGAAAAGTTATGATTTTCGAGCAAGCAATACAAAAGGGCGAATTTGATTTATTTTGGCATTTTTCAGGAAAATCGTAGCTTTTCATAAAGACGCTCAATCAGTACAAACTTTGCACAGTTAGAAAGAGCAGGTAACAGAATGTATGATACTGACTGCTTCGATTTTTGTTGCAAGTTTCCGATTTTTTATGAACTTACACGAAAAATTCGAATTCTGAGCAATTTTCTTCTATCGCTCCTATCTATGCAACAGATGGGAAGACGGAACTTAGGAACCCGAGCCTAATTAGCTCGTGGGGAGTGCCTACAGGTTATAGTCATGCTCGCTGTCTCTGATTAATCACTAGGACATAGCAACAATCTAAGCCCCGCCCCCATGAGAGCCTGTTTGGAACCTAGCCAAGGAATGCTGAAAATCTCAGTTGAATCTCAGAGCTGGCTCTAAGCCAAAAACCTTCGAAGTGATCGTACGAAGGTGAAATTAGGCTCAAACGAAAGAGAAAAACCGTGCCATCATCATAAAGTATCTACTGATTGAACTGATTGAACACAACATTTTCTTGGCTCAAAACTCTATCTAAGTGTTAAATTACTGAGAAATTATTCAAAAAACCGTCAAGTTTTTCAAAAAAAATTTATACGTGCTAAATCCTATCAAAAGACTAGAATATCATTCGAGAAATGACAGTCCAAAAACTTCCCAATGATATTTATTTAAATGCTGAAATTTAGGCGAAAGACTAGAAAATCAATTGCGAAACGACAATTTATAAAATTCTCAAAAATAAAATGTTGTTTGTTTGCGGAAGTCTGCGCAAAAGACTAGAATATCAAGAAATGACAAATCAAGAACTAAACAATAGTTTTTTTGAGTGCTAAATTGCTAATAAATGGTTTTCACCCTTTATGCTAGGCCGAAAATCGCTCATATACTTTACAAGGTTAGTAATAGTAATAATCGAGTTTTGAAACCCCATTGATTGAAGATTTGGCAGTGTTTGATGCAATAACAGATTTTGCGATTTTTCCAGAACTCAACACTTTTGAACAATTATTTATAGAAATTCTAAAAAAGTAGCTGAGAAAAGAAAAGAATTACCCATTTGGAAAAAGGTTTGCCGTGCCTGCTGGTTATTAAAGCTTTCTGGAATTCTTATATAACAATTCTGAAAATTAGCGAAAGTTGGACATAGTGAAAACGAAGGGTTTTAATTTTCATCATTCCTCCCTTAACGAACCACAAAATGAATGCAGCAGCTGGAAAGAGGATATTCTGCACCGCTTTCAAACTTGAAATGTTTGTTTATCTTCATGGTACGGGATTTCAGGGTCATTTCCAGAAACTGACAAAATTTTCGGACCGACCTAATATTTTGAATTTGGTAAGACTGTAGCTGCTTTGATGTTTATAGCAACATACCGATGTAGGTTTTTTCAACCATCCAACCATAGTTTCTGCACCAAGCATGAAGCAAGTCTTCAAACCCGACACAATAACATGTTTCATCATACTTCAGGCGATATAGCTCCGCAACTGAAATCGCGTAAAGTATGCCCGGCCCTTTTCGCGTTTTATCAGTCCACGTAAGTTATACACACTATGCATGTGCAGTTTGCTAGTGTTGGATCTAAAAACTTCTGCCAAATTGCCAAATCACTGAAATCGCATAAAGTATGCCCGGCCCTTATGTCAAGACCTCGAAAGTGAGTCAATAAATTCGTAGGGACAGTTGTCCACCATCTTAGTCAGACCACTATAACAATTGTGATGAAATGAGGTTCTCTTTTAAGGTCAGAATCAAATCCACACATTGATAAGAATGGAATGAGCTTCAGTCTTTTTGATTCCTCCAATATATTCTTTCCCACACAGTTTACAAAATATATCTTGTACGGAATGAGAAAGTCGCGAGTGTCTACGCCTCTGAGCGCCATCGTGTACTGTGCCTTCAGAACATAAAGTTTCAAATCAACATTGCCATTCTTTGGAAAAAAATCGACATCTTAGGAAGAACTATAGAGGGTTGTTGGATTACGTTCAAAGTCTTAACACGTTCCGGACCGCGAAATCGCGCGCGGCGAAAAAGAGTGCACTTTCAGCCATTAGCCAACAAAGGGACCTTATTTCGTAGACTGTGTGCTACATCTGTAAACAGCTTGTCAAATAAGTTCCATACCCGAAGTTCTGAGTGAATTTGAAGTGTTTGAATTTTGTCGCTTGGGAAGGATTTCTGTGCTTTCCTGAATGATAGGAACAAGGACTCAGTTTCTAATAGTATCCAAAAGTATCTATTTTGTACACTGTACACATCAGTATTAAAACTACGGTTTTTCTCTTTGATGTCGAAGCAAAGAGAAGTTGCGACGTCGCACGCGTCGTTCGCGTTGCCGCACTTCGTTGCAACTGTTGTTCGATTTGTGCTCATATCTCCTAACAAGTATCGGCGGCGCAACTCTACAGAGTCATTCCAAAGTAGAAGCTCAGGCCTTTGATTTGATAACCTTGGACTAAAAGAAAACTTCCTGTAAACGTCAAAAAGATCTTCCAAAGCAGGGTGCTGCACCATGTGCAGCACCGGTCCGAAACGTGTTAATTTGAACAGAAAGGAGGAGAAAATGGCTATCATTAGTGAGCTCGTCCCTTCTTATCAATGTTCGGATTTGAGTCTGACGTCAAAAGGAAACCTCATTCCATTACAAGAGTTAGCATATAGTGGCCTGATTAAAATGGTGGACACTGTCGCTAAAGGTATGTCTACCCTTAGAGGTCGAATTTATTGACATTTTTCAGGTCTTAACAATACTGAAACGTCGACCTGATTATTGGCATTGTATTGATAAACGGATCTTGGAAACGCTTACTGACTTACTAAAAACTAACTTTTACGATAATCATTTGGATCAATTTCTCGTGGATCAGTTTCTCCGCCAAGCACGGTAGTGTAGATAGCCACGAAACATAGCAATCTCATACTGCAATTTATTATAGATTAGTTCTGAAGCGGAAAATGAAAGTATTGAAAGTTCGTTTTGATTAACATATTATAGTGGAGAATAATATAAAATCACAGCTGGCACAATCAAATTGGAAAGACACGAAAGATCAGGAGTGGTAGTAATTTGGTCGAAACCATCATGTTAACTGGGTTTCAAGGCACTAGCTAACCAGCAGCTTCACATCATTTTCCCAACGAAACCACGAATTAACCAAAAGGGAACCTCGAAATGCTATCTTGCAAAGCAAAGTCATTGGAGGAGATTGAAACTCCAATCATTCTCATACTTGCCCGCAATCATTGCACTTTACCAAACTTGCAGTTCAGTCTCCAGCCTTGCACCTTCCTATAACCTTATCTAAGTTGTAAACAAGTAAGCTTTCTCGTAGTAAGTTGCAGAATGATCTCCCTCACTCTTCTCAACTTGCAAAACCAACACATCATTGTTTTAAACGAAAAAGTGGTCGGCGGTACTTTTTTCATTTTAAACTATGATATGATGGTTTCACGTCTGCGTCTCATGAAATGAAGTGCTGTTTTCATTACTCCACCTGATAAGGAAACAATGGTGTTTTTACCTGCTGATCAATTTATAGTTTGGTTTAGAATGAAACAAGCATGAAACAACTATGGTTTTCCGATAGTTACTTGCTTGTTTCATGATTTTGTATGACCGATTGAAATGAGTGGCCGTGAAAAGATGATCATGCTTGCCACGATGTAGCCACGATTGAACCATCACATCATTTGTTGGTTTCGACGAAATTACCCTAATTTCCGGGGTATAAGGCGCACCTTGTATAAGGCGCACCCGCCGCAGCGAACAATGACGCGAAAACGATTTCCAAATGATTGCTCCCCAGTTCTAAAAAGCTGAGCTCAGTGTGCTGTGGTCATTCTTCACTGCCAATAAATCATGCCTCCAGGTATTTTCTTCCTCTTCACAGAATGTATACTTTGATATCGTTTCTATAGGTGGGAAGAAGGTGCTCTCAATGGTGTTTATGGTGTTTAGATGATTCCTTTTGTTTCCAATAATGTTACCCGTGCTACATTTGTGACTTCCCTCGCTTCCAATAATGCTAGGGTACTGAAACTATGCTTCTTTCAATGATACAGCTGTTACTTTTTTGTTCTAGTCTTGTCATTCTTGAAGAATCAAAAAGATAGTAGAGATTTCTTCTGGAACAAATCACTATTGAGAGGAAAACAGCAAAGAACGGGAGCAAAAAGCTACTGCTGGGTGAAAGAGATTGCTATTGGCTGCTTGTGCGGCGCCGCGCATCGCGAACGTCGTCATACAATAGCTCGCGCGCGGTGAAAGTTACTGCTCCTTATACCCCGGAAATTAGGGTACTACCACTCCAGCTTTTTTAAATAGAATTCTGCTTGAGCTCAAGCAAAGCCCCTCCCTTCAGTGTTTTCCTGCGTACTATATCAGGGCCGGTATTAAACATGTCGAAACGTGCAGCTCAAACTCAGAGTTAACTCAGAGTCTCGGAGTTAACACGCACCTTTCAGGGACCATTAACACCTGCATAAGCAAACCAAACTGGGGAAAGGGATATATGGCAGGATACCCCGCAAGACGTACTTTATGCCAAGTATGGAAACGTAGCGTAATTCGTTCCACGCGAGACGCTACGCGACGAAACGCGCAGCTCAGCTGCGCGTTAACTCTGAGTTTGCTGCGCATTTCAGCCGCCCGCGAAACTCGGAGTTAACTCTGAGTTTGGTTAGAGAAAGAGAAATAGTGCGTAAACGCAGATGTCCAGAAAAAAGTCCTCCGGGGTAGATTTTGCTCTGAGTTTCATGAAGCATGATGGGGGTATCATCTCAGACAATCGCCGGGGGCAGGCGGTCCGCAAACTCGCGTTTTTCTGCAGGCGCTCAGCAGAATTTTGGGGCGTGGCCAAACCTTCAGCGGGCGGCACTTCCTTTACTGTCTAATGTTCTACCAGCAAGCAGCAATACGGAATTTTCTGCAGGCGCTCGTCAAATAATCTCTTTCAGCGAGCGCTGGTCAGATTTTCAGCTGGCGCTCGGACGGTTTTTAAGCAGTTTCGGGTGTACGTCGAGCAAAGGTGAGACTCTACATGGCAGAGGAGTCATCGATGGTTTAATTACTCAAGTTTGAGGTACTTTCTCTCAGCGAAAAGTACCTGGGGGCTGCGCGGTCCTCCACAAAGGACCGTGCGGTCCTCGAAAATTTTGCATATTCTTGCGGAAAGTCCGCGGGAATGCGGCCACTGCGGCGCAGCTAATCTGCAAGGGAACCGCAATTGTTCTTCAAGCATTCGTTCAAAATTTCGCTAAAATTCTTCCAAATATCAGCAAGCGGACCGCAAAAAATCAGCAAACTATCTTTCCGGTGCCCGCTTGCCCAAAAATGGCATGGCCGCCTGCCCCCGGCGATTATCTGAGATGGTGCACCGTTGAACACAAAAATTTGAAATTTTGTAAAATTTTGGTCCCGGGGGTTATCCGACGCGCTGATCACGTATCCGATGCTCATTTTTCGCCATTCGCCCACATAAGGGAGTTACGGTAGGGGTACGGTAGTTGGGCGAAAGTCACGAAATTTGCTGAAACTTGATACACTGGGGTTATTTCGCATGCTGATCACGAATATAACATTCGTTTTTCGCTACGGGGCCACGGAGCGAGATTACGGTAGCTACACGGTAGTTGGCCGAAAGTCACAAAATTGCTTGAAACCTGGTACAAGGGGGTTTTTTGGCACGCTGATCACGAATATAACGTTCGTTTTTCGCTACGGTCCACAAACCGGGATTACGGTAGCTACACGGTAGTTGGGCGGAAATCACGAAATTGACTGAAACTTGGTACAGTGGGGTTCTTTGGCACGCTGATAACAACTGTAATGTTCATTTTTCGCTGCGGTACCACAAATCGGGATTACGGTAGTTACACGGTAGTTGGGCGGAAGTCACGAAATTGACTGAAACTTGGTACAATGGGGTTTTTGGCACGCTGATCACGAATATAACGTTCGTTTTTCGCTATGGGACCACAAATCGGGATTACGGTGGCTATACGGTAGTTGAGCGAAAATTACTAAATCGAGTAAAAATTGATATTGTGGGGTTTCTTGACACGCTGTTCACGAATCCGATGCTCATTTTTCGACATTCGCCCACAAAACAAGGTTACTGTAGGAATACGGGAGTTGGGCGAAAGTCACGAAATTGGCTGAAACTTGGTCTATCGGGGTTGTTCGCTGCGCTTATTCGGATATGGTAATCATTTTCCATCGCGAAGAGATAGAGCAGATTTACTGTAGGAATTTTGTGAAAACCAAAGTCCAATAACAGATTTGGAATTGGTTGGCCAGTGGCGTTACGCGGTGTGTTGATTACGATCACATTGCGCGTTTTTCACTACAGCGGTTTATAGCGGAGAAGAGATACGGTAGACTACCCAAAATCACAGCATTTCATGAAAGTTGGCTTCGTTAATTCCGCACGTTAGTCAGGAATATCATAGCCGCTTGAAATTTCAGAAAGGGGTTTCGATAGATTCACGGTAGATGGATAAAAAATCTCAAGTAGTATTTTTTTCGGGGGAAGTTTAGCTAAATACTTAGTTGTGACGGTCGCAGGATTTCCGTCAGGGGAGGGGGACAAATTTTTTCAAGTGAAGGTGCATAGCATTAGTCACGCACTAACAATTTTTCGGGTGCTTCTTAACATTTTTTGCTGGCCCATATCCCTAAGTTTTAGGAAAAGGGGCAGCTACGCCCCCAAAAAATTTTTTACAAGGCTAATTTGAATTTTTAAGACATTTCAAAAGATAATTTTATTATTTACAAGAACGAACAATTCATTTGCACATTTTTATAACTTAGTAAGTAAATTTCAAAAAATTCGCGATCCATCCCGGAGAGAGGGGGAGCCTCCCATTCGGTCCGCCACTGTTAGATACTTATTCTTTTTTTTCTACTGCAAGACTATGCGATGGGGTTACAGTAGATGTGGTGGAATAAAATTACTGAACTGCTTCAAAATTCGCCACCAAGTTCAAGTGCAATAATGAACATGCGGTTCGTTTTCAATGCGGATTATTACTGTGGGCATTTACGGAAGAACGGCGAAAATCTCAGGTTGAGTTGAACTTTCTTAGCAAGAAAGCGATGATACCAGGGAGTGTTTTTTGAATTATTTCTTTTTTTATTGTGTCAAAAGAAACCTCGAGAAAATTTTTTGAAATTTGCTACATTATTCAGAGGTCTTTTGAAATTCTAACAGTCGACTTACGAATGACCTGTAGACTTTGTTTACTACTTGAAATCTATTTTCCTAAAATGATGGTCTATTTCAAGATTACTAATTATAGATCTAGGTCACTCGAAAAATTTTGTATACTAACAGACTTTCGAATTTTATCAAGTATAATAGCATATCAAAATATGGTGAGAGGGAGGGGAGGGATTGTTGGGTTACTGTCTATGTCCATGTTTTATCCTGCTACTTCTTTGAGAATAAGATATATTATATTAGGTTGTCAAGAAAATAATGTCGTTTTTTGTTTGCTTGCTTTAACAAACCAACCAGACTCAATCCAACAAAGGGTAATAGGTACTGTTCGATAGAGCAAAGCAAGCTCTACAAGATGGCCTTCATAATTTTTCGCGAAGCTCGATCCACGGAAAGTTTGAACTCAAAATCTGAAGATTTCCAAATGACCAAAAAATCGAAAAAAATCAGATCTTTGCCCAAATAATTTCTACGGACCTCCCACTCGCACACATCAGTACTTCCGATATGTGATACCGGTATGTGCGGTTGCCGTATTTTTTCCTTGACTAGAAACTGAGAAAACGAAGGTTTTCGTGTTTTTCTAAAAGCAATGCTGAGCCATTCTTGCATATGTGATTCTATACTACAAGCCTAGGTAAATATAACTGTAGATTTTCAGCCCATTCCGAGCGGTAGTTTTCGAGAAATATCGAAATCAGCTTTCTTAGTTTCGAATTCAGTGCTAAAAGCGGCATTTCTGGAAAACTACCGCTCGGAATGGGCTGAAAATCTACAGTTATATTTACCTAGGCTTGTAGTATAGAATCATACATGCAAGAATGGCTCAGAATTGCTTTTAGAAAAACAGGAAAATCTTCGTTTTCTCAGTTTCTAGTCAGGGAAAAAATACGGCAACCGCACATACCGGTATCACATACAGTTATGACTTTGGAATGTGAAAATTCTCGGCGATGTCGGCGAAGTCGGCGACTTTGCGTTTTGCGCCGATTTCGCCGAATTCGCCGACATCGCCGAATTCGCCGAGAATTTTCACATTCCACTGTCATAACTGTATCTGAAGTACTGATGTGTGCGAGTGGGAGGTGCGTAGAAATTATTTGGACGAAGATCTGATTTTTTTCGATTTTTTGGTCATTTGGAAATCTTCAGATTTTGAGTTCGAACTTTCCGTGGATCGAGCTTCGCGAAAAATTATGAAGGCCGTCTTGTAGAGTTTGCTTTGCTCTATCGAACAGTACCTATTATCCTTTGTTGGGTTGAGTCTGGTTGGTTTGTTAAAGCAAGCAAACAAAAAACGACATTATTTTCTTGACAACCTAATATTATGGATAGGCACCAGTGGCGGATTGAGGGGGCAGGGAGGTAGGCGGGGGTGAAACTTACTTACATGGATTATAAAAATGTGCAAATGACCTGTTTATTTTTGTAAATAAATAAAATAATTTTTAAAATTTTTTGAAAATTCAAACAAGCCTTGTAAAAAAAATTTTTTTCGGAGGCTTTAGACTCTTTCGAGATGCACCCCAAAAAATTTTCAGAGTGCGTGGCTAACGCCACGCACCTTTATCTGAAAAATTTTTTCTGTTCCCTTCCCCCCGGGATCGCAATCCTGAGACCGCCACTGCTAGGCACCTCACAGGCAACCCTAACGCCTCTCCACGTGTCTTGACATGTGAGATCTTGATTACGGGGATTCATTAAGCAGTTGCAGCAATTTCGGAATTGTGGCTCTTTAGCTTAGCGGTCTAGTAGTAGGACTTCGCGCCGAGTAACCAAAGTTTGAGTCCCGACTTAGTCGCAGCGTTTTGCGATGAGGCGTGTGGCGGCTCCTCAACAACTAAACGGATCCTCAAGTAGCAGAACGAAACTCAGGCCCGTATGCACTAACATTTTTGCGGCGAGGGGAGCGGCGTCCCCCGTTATGAAGGGACCGCGTGCGGACGCCGCTGCGACTTTTTCATCATTGGGGACGCCGCTCCCCTCGCCGCAGGGATGTTAGTGCATGCGGCCCTCAGAGTTTCAGAAACGAAACTCGGACTTAACTCTGGGTTTCAAAACGAAGCTCAGAGTTAACTCTGAGTTAACGCGCAGCTTTCATCTCGAAGTTTCGACCAGATTACTACCGGCCCAGGTAAAAAAAACAGTGAGGTCGATAGGAGAGTGATATTTTGACCCATCGAGACCTTTACCATGATCTTCTATTGCACAACTCCAGAGCAGGAGAGAGAAGAGCAAAAATCGGAAAATTCTAAGGAAGCAATATTTTCAAACACTTGAGGTATTTGTAGTCAATAAGTTCCCGTTTTTGTATGCCAGTTCAAGCTGCTCAAGTCAATTCAAGAAACCAATCAGATTTACAACCGTCAATCAATCCTGGACGAAGATTTTGTTTGAGTTCTCTCACTTCCCTGACCTGTTTCTAGTACCAGAACAAAGAGACGACAAAAATATTAGGTTGTCCCGAATGTTTTGTCGGTTTTTTCACACCACTATAAAGCCGCGCACAATGAAGACCCGAGTGAGTTTTTATCATGCATTTGATACAATTTCCTTCTCTTTCTTGCGATTACAATATCCAACCACACTGTAAGCTTTTTTGATATTACTAATATTCTTCACCAGTCACTTTTATTTTTGCTCAAAAATCGGCTAATTTTTGAAAACATTCTGAAGTTTCGGAAAGGATTAAGTATGGCACAAATAGAGCAACTCTCGTACTATATGGTAATATTTATAGATTCTCCAAATCTGCTGTTTTTAGCTTTAAAAATCATTTCTTCAAAGGTCTTGATTTTTAGCAAAGTCATGAAGCACACAACTGCAGCAAAAACATGAAAGAGTTTAAACATCTTGCGAATTGACTTGTTTGTTATTGGACATTATTTATGCAACCTGTATAAGTTTGATCTGCGTTGAAAAATCAGCTTTTTAATATTTTCGAGGCCTTTACGAGAAAGAGGATAAAAATCTGAATCAAATGGTGCCTAGATCGTCCATAGATTAATGATCTGCGAGTTTTAGTGAACGATGAAAGAAACCGACAAAACTTTCGGGATAACCTAATATTTGTAATGTATTTGAAGTTTTGTATCAAACTTAGCCTATTTTATCCGCTACTCCCGACATGTGGTGCACAAACCTGCAGACGGCGGAATGGTCAGAGCCCGAAATGACCAATATAAACAGGCTGCATACCATTGGGTGCAGCATGCAACGCTGACTCCAAATCTGTCTTCCGCATCTGCTAGACGCCTTTTTAGGGAAGGTTTTACTGCGAGAAAATCGTACACAAATAGAAAACGAAAAAAAAGAAAAAACTGAGCACATTCTTGTCATTTTAGCTCATCTCAAAATATGTGCTCGGAGTAAACTAGCTGCTTGTCTCAGCATCAAGGTTCTTAGGCGAATATGGCTTTTTACGGCCAAATTTGCACCTTACAGGCACAATTGCTTAGCAATCTAATGGCCTATAGTGGCTTAAACCTACCACATAGGGTTTAATCAAATAAGCAAGGAACCTAGAGCCAACGTTCTATTATGCTGCATTCAATGGTATGCAGCTTGTTTGGGTTGACCACTTCGACTTTTGACCATTCACTTGTGCATGTGAAAACGTTTTTTCAAAACATCAGTATGTATACATACCGCAGAACTAAGTCCTAAAATTGACGTTATGTCGAGAACATGCTGAACTTTTTCTTAAAATTGAAGAAGCATGCTTTAACAAACCCGCATTGATGTTGGGAAATCAAAACGAGTATGTAAGCCGTACTAAGTAAGTGTAAGTATGTAAGCCGTCATTCAGCATGCAAGGTGCGATCGATTTATAGTTTCTTAAAACAGTCACAATAATGTGGTGAGGCGAGATTTTCTATATCAAACGGTATTTCTGGTTTTTCGCAATCAAACCTGAATGCAGAAAGAACGCATTTTAGCATTTTACAGCGAAGTTTCTTAAAAATCTTCAGCTTTCGCCGGACCCTAACTTATATCAATATCCGTTATTTCATTTGTTTTGCTAACTCGAGAATTTCATACCTTTTCAGCATCAGCTCCGTAATACCAAACGAACAATGGCGTAATTTTATGAGGCGCCGCTTACCAGGCGAACCAAGGTGTTGTATACTTTCCTCTAAAGTGAATCTGCCCTTTGAATTCCGGATGGTTCTCTGTAGCCCCACAATGGTCGGCCGCCTCAATGTGGCGTGGGGGTGACAGTGGTTGTGGAACTGCGATGCACACTGAACATGCATCCATCATTAGCCGGACCAGACTTCTTATTATTCCCTGCGACAATGTATATTCATTGAACAACGCTGCCCTTATAGAAATCAGACATCCTCTAAAATTTTAGGTTTATTTCGTTATCAAAACTACCACTCCGAGTAAGGCAACAGTGCGTTTTCTTCAGCAAACCTGTAAGAGTGGTAATGTCTTGCACTGACTTAGAAGAAGCAGCAGACAGTGTTCACAAACAAAATATGTACCATTTATAATGAATGTTTTATTCTGCCGCTATGCCTTGACTTTAATCTCAATCTCGGGTGAACGGGTCTTCCAGATGGCGGCCCAAAAGTGAAGGGGACAGATGAATTGCTTCACTTTCGCACCTATGACTACACGCCTTTAAAAGTATAAAGTGGTCTAATAGCTTTGCAAGAAAAACCAAACTTGGCGCAAAATCCGTACGAGAGCACCAAATTTAATATTCTTGAGACTACCTACTATAAAAAAACCTACGGTGCTGCTAAAAACCCGTGCTGTACAATTATCCTAATTTCACGAGTATAGAACGGTTTTTTTTCTGAAGCAAACCACAATGCCGAAGGACTTCGCGACCGACCGGCTCGCTTAAAAAATCGAAAAATGTGCCTATAGTCGTGAAATTAGGGTACTAGTGTGTAAACATCTTAGCATTGCCTCAACAAAAGCATGAAGAACTTCGTTTTCTCGATTTTAGAGGAAAGTGGTTTTTTGAATGTAATGCAACTGTCCGATGCGAAGGGTATTTCTGCTCGACATGCAAGCTCTTAGAATTTAGTAGATGGGTTCCGAATCTTCCTGATTTTCAGGCTTCGGCTTCTTGATCTTTGACCACAAATCTCATTTGGATCCAAGTTGGTGTGAACGTTTACGCGCTATTTCGTAAAGCTTGCTTTACTTCATCAAGTATCACGAAATCTTTGTAGTGCAAAAAAATAAATGCGACTTCCAGCACTGTTACCTGTTTTGTTCAAGACCTATCTCCGTGTCAAGCACCTAATGTCTTTCGTAGCAGTTTAGAAGTTGCCTTAAAGAATTCATCTTTACAAGATAATCAATCGAAATTTTTTCCACACTTAGCAATTTTCCACACATTTCAAAGTCGCCGTGATAAACTGATCTAATCTCTTTTTTTTGCGAAGGAAATCTCACCATTTTTAGTTGTTCTCACTTTACAAGACACATGTGGTATGAATTTGAACCGGACCAGGCTCAGACTACTTTTCGCACTGTGGCTATGTTCTCAGTATTCATGATTTTGTTATTGTGACCTTTGTTCCATGATGCCATGCTGGTTTGCATTAGTTTTATCAATAAGCAGCCTAGAAAATGACTTCAAGACTTCAATTGGAAGGTCTATTTTTAGGTAAAATAACACGTCAGAAGTGTGATTTGCGGTATTTTTTTCTGAAAGCGTTCCTGAGCTTTTTTCTTCCATTAGGGCTAAGTTACTTACCCATAAGTGTGTAGTCTCCATTTAAGCAACTATAAAAAAGTAAGTTCTGATGAGAGACATCGTTACAGTACGAAAGAATGATGATGGAAAAAACTCAAGCTCAAGTTTCGAATGGAAAACAGTCATGTCGTTTTCTAACGTCAGCCCCCGGTGAGGTTCAAATTTAATAGTAGTCCAGGAGTCTACTGGGGCGACGGCAACTGTATAAACGATCGCATAGAAAAGAGCTGCTCAAAGATGCAGCGATATAATAGCGTAATTGTCATTCAGAAAAATGCTGAGAGTAACAATCAAATCTCTATAGGGACGTTTTCGGATATAGCATGCGACCATGTGAAAAAGAGGATGAAGTACATCTAGCAGAACGCTTTCTATTTTATATTGCCCCTGATAGACCTGGCGTTCTAACATTCATACTGAGTACGTGTTCTTTGATCCATCGACAAAGTTCACTTTACACTAATGAGTGGATCCAAAGACCACCTCCACATGTGACATAGCAATTACATGCACTTTTGAAAGTTTACCCGGATAATCAAACGTGTCCGAGCATTACTGTAGCGTTACTTCCATGTGTTCTCCATGAACTCCAAAAAGCTCAAAAAGAAGTGCTTCAGTCACTTCATGCAATACCCAATGCCTTGCGCCCTCACTTTATTTCCCATGCTTTACAACTAACCTTTCTCTTGCTCTCCTGTACTCTTGCGTACGGTAACTTACGATCTCTTTAGGTAAGGATGTAAAAATTGATCTCGTTTAGCTTTTTGTCCTAAAGCTTCAGAGTTGGAATTTTCGTTGTCTATGCATTCACAAGTATTTCAACATTGCATGCTGCTGGTCTTCCATTACGGCTGTGATAGTCACTCAGTAAGGCCCCGGACAGACTTCACGCAATTTGATCGTCGCGACTCAATCGCCGACATTTCCATTCATTTTCATTTCATATTCAAAAATCTTGGGCTGGAGAAGTATCACAACAGAAATGCAAGTTGATCGGCATGGAATGATGTTGTAACAGTTGTCTCGTCGCGACTCAGTCGCGACGATCAAATCGCGTGAAGTCAGTCCGGCGCCTAATGCATCGGAAAAGTATCATAACCGAATTGAAAGATGATCGGCATGCAGTGGTCGTAACATTCGTCTGGGAGTATAGGGAAAGGAAGAATTCAGAAAAGAGTACCAGACAAACATTAGCGGATTTCGTCCTCGCGATTCTTTCGACGAGACGACTGTCATGCGTCTATGCCGTTTATCTGTCGTTCGTCACGGTTGTGAGAGGTATTTGGCGATTAGTCGTGTCGAGAACTATCACATTCGAAAATAGCAAGATGTTAGACATGCAATGGAATCCTACACTGCTTTGTTGATAGAAGAAAAGATAAAATTGCATAATTTTTGCCAGACCCTCTTTTCAAATTCTTACTTTTTTCAGAGTCGATAAAAGCAGACAAACTGTACCGTCCAAGGCATGGGACACTTCGCGCGATCCTGGATATCGCTTGATTTGGCGCTCTCCAAGTACAATCTCCACCGCGCGCAATCTCGAATCCGCAGGGGCATAGTTTTCCTAAGTTGACAAGCGTGTCAAGTTTTCTTTCGAGAATGCGCTTACAAAGAGTTATGGGGCATAGTAGTATTGCCATTTCGATATCTGCTATAGCACAAGTTCTGGCCGCTGCCTAAGGCCTAAGGCATACCTCACGCGATTTGGCTAGATCGCCACTTTCACGCGATTTGGCGATTTGCCAGATTTGTACTAATTTATCGTGCATGCTTCTCGAACGCATAGACGGCTAGCTTGTGTAAATTGTCGCAAATGGGTAGTTTTGACCAAAGAAAACGCATTAATGACGAATTACTTAGAGTCGCTGTTGTTCCAAATCGCGCAGCGACAGGAATCGTGCGAGGTATGCCTTAGGCCCAAGGCGTTGGTTGTATCTCGTGAAATTTCGGTCGTAGCGAGCTTTGGTATTGATTCGGATGTGAATCCTAATTTGGCTCATAATTCCTCGTAAGCGCACTCTCGGTATGCAAGATTAAACACGCATACATTGACTTACTAAAACATGCCTGTGCATTCGAGATCTGCATTCCCTTATTTAGTAAAATCTCAAGTCGCAGATGGTAGCGATTTGCAATCGCACGAGGTATGACCGCTCAGCCAGTAGTGCTGACAACGGGATCTTTTTGATAAAGGCTTTCCTCATTGAGATTTGTACATGTGAGTTGTGCAAATGATCATGACAGAATTGCTACATTGTATCAGAAAAAGATGAAGAAAATATGCGAATAAAGGAAGGCAAATTTTTCCGAAGTCAGATGTTCTGGAGCGACTTTGCGAGTCATCAAAGGCGTTATAAAGTCATTTCTCTCTTTCCTCGCATGATATTTTGATCTTTTGAAAGGCAGTGTCCAGGCAGATTTGTTTTGTTGTTCTAGAACAATTTTTCTAGGTTTTTCGCCTAGAAGCTGATGAGCAGGTCATAACTAAGGCAGTGTCCAAGCGGCAGCGCAAATATTTAATCAGGACTGAGAAAAGCGTCCCCACGCCTTCCGCGCCAGCGCCGTAACCGTCACCTGGAAATGCCTTCGCTCACTTAAACTCTACGTTCGCGAGACCCATCCTAAATTACTCGCGAGTTACGGTCATAGCGCAGGCGCGGAGTGTTTGAAGGTGGATTTCTCAGCCGTAAATGAATCATGTGCGCTGCCCTTCGGGCAGTGCCTTTGTTAGGACCCCCTCGTCAGTTTCCCGGCAAAAAGACCAAGCGTCCAGACTTGCATGACTATACCTTGGAAGTTTCGGAATCTCTTCGAATAATCGACTATATATTTGAAAATCATAAATATCAAATAATCGAATTTCGATTATTATTTTTTATTTTAATTTTCAAAAAACGAAAATTGTCAGTATCCAAATATCGAATATTTCCGGAAACTAAAAACGCCGAGCAATCGAATATCGAATATTTTAGAAATGAAAAAATTTCGAATAACCGAGTAACCGAATAACGAAGTTAACAATCGAGTAAGTGAGTGTCGAATAAACTATTCAAATACTTGAATCGAATACTCAAAGCCCCTTGCATTTCTTTCGTACTCCCCTCTTCCTTAAACCATTTTTTGGTAATTCTATGCATTGCTCGATTCGGTCCAAAGTATAATAGACATTGCCTCTAACATGATTTACATCTAGATACTAACAAGGGAAGTTCGCCGAATCGAAATGGCCGATTGGTATGTGGTATATACCCGGACGCGGGGCTCGGGAGGTTAGTATCAAATGTGCGCCCCTTAGCTGCGACGCGTTATTGTGAAGCAAGTTATGGCCCTCTGAAGTTTTTGGCGTGTGCATGTCTAGCGAACGCACAAATGCTACGACTGTGGTCGTGTGGTGTAGTGGTTAGTGTCTCGGATTCACAGGTGACCGACGAGGGTTCGGTTGCGCTCTTCTCAAAATTCATTTTTCACCTGTTTTATATATTACTAGCTGCCTTACCCGGCTCCGCCGTATCCGGACCAAACTTGGCACACATACACTTCGGGCCCCGGCGGGTGTCACAGCCCACTTTTCGTTATCGATCGATGTCGATTTTACCGATTTTTATCGATTTTTTTGCAGAGTTCATCTACAGGGCTAGGAGTTGGCACAGGGGAGGGGGGAAGTGAGCATGGGGATTCCGAATACAATATTAGTTTTCAGAATTATCGATTACTTTTATTGATTTTATCGATTTTTTGTAAATTTTGACATGCGAGGCTGGGATTTTGCACAGGGGGGTAATCGAGCATGCTGATTACGAACACAATATTAGTTTTCAGGATCGTCCATTACTTTTATCGATTTTATCGATTTTTTTGCAGAGTTCATCTACAGGGCTAGGAGTTGGCACAGGGGAGGGGGGAAGTGAGCATGGGGATTCCGAATACAATATTAGTTTTCAGAATTATCGATTACTTTTATTGATTTTATCGATTTTTTGTAAATTTTGACATGCGAGGCTGGGATTTTGCACAGGGGGGTAATCGAGCATGCTGATTACGAACACAATATTAGTTTTCAGGATCGTCCATTACTTTTATCGTTTTTTTCAATTTTTTGAAAATTTGAGCTAGGGGCTGGAATTTGGCACAGGGGTGTAATCGAGCATGCTGATCACCCCCCTTGGGGATGATCAGCATGCTCGATTACCCCCCTGCGCCAACTCCCAGCCCCCTAGCTCAAACTTTGCAAAAAATCGATAAAATTGATAAAAGTAATCGATAATCCTGAAAACCAATATTGTATTCGGAATCCCCATGCTCGATTACCCCCCTGTGCGAACTCCCAGCCCCGTAGCTCAAACTTTGCAAAAAATCGATAAAATTGATAAAAGTAATCGATAATCCTGAAAATCAATATTGTATTCGGAATCCCCATGCTCGATTACCCCCCTGTGTCAACTCCCAGCCCCGTAGGTGAACTCAGCAAAAAAATCGATAAAAATCGATAAAATCGATATCGATCGATGACGAAAAGTAGCCTATGACACCCGCCGGGGCCCGTAGCGTATGTGTGCCAAGTTTGGTCCGGATCGGTTCAGAAATGGAATTTTCTATTCGGAACATACGTACATACAGACATACAGACATACAGACATACAGACATACAGACAAACAGACATTCAGCTTTATATATAAGATTGAGGTAAAAAATGACACACACGGGTTACGGGATGATTTTTCTCACGAAAATTCGACCAAAGTTTCATATGTAGAATTCTCGTGCAAACTACTTTCTTTAACCAATTAAACTTTATCCAAAGTCTATATAATATTAGATTGCTTTCAAATAACCAACTATGGCATATGGAGGGAGCATATGTGATAAGCCATGACGAAATGGTTAAAGCACAGGTATTTCTCGCAATGTGCACAACGAATAAATATAATATCATTGCATTCTTCTATCTCACAGCAAGCATTTGAATTCAAATTATAAGGAAGACAAAACTGTAGCGGCGTTTCGAAGGATTCAGGGTGCTCGTCCACATGTTCTGCGGCATGCCACGAGTATGCGAATATGTAGTTTGCACGAAAATTCTACATATGAAACTTTGGTCTAATTTTCGTGAGAAAAATCATCCCGTAATCCGTGCGTGTCATTTTTTACCTCAGTAATACATAAAACAGGTAAAAAATGAATTTTGAGAAGAACGCAAAACATGTGGACAGCAACAGGATTCGAACCCTAACCGGTCACCTGTGAGTCCAAGACACTAACCACTACACCACACGACCACAATCGTATCATTTGTGCGTTCGCTAGACATGCACACGCCAAAAACTTCAGAGGGCCATAACTTGCTTCACAATAACGCGTCGCAGCTAAGGGACGCACATTTGATGCTAACCTCCCGAGCCCCGCGTCCGGGTATATACCGCATACCAATCGGCCATTTCGATTCGGCGAACTTGTAAGTTCCGTAAATTAGTTCCCGAACCGCTCAAATCCTTCTTTTCAATTTTCACAGCCCCTAAAATACTGAACGAGTAGCACTCCTGCTCTAAGCAAAAGTGCGCTAAAGGCAGCCATGCGAAGAACTGACTGTAGACATCAATTTTGCAAATTTTGTTTTATTAGTTTGTAGTGTTATTTTGCCGTTTGGTTCTCTTTTGTTCAACCCCTTTTTTCTTCATAAGCACCTCATTGAACATGTAGTGAAGCTTTGAAAAGTCAACGCAGCTTCGTTCCCAGAAACTTCCATAATATGCAGAGCCCGAAAAGCACCGAAACAGGGCAAAAGCGCAGTAAATCAGATTTTTTCGGCGCTATTCCACATTAGTTGACCCAAAAAATGAAAATCGTGAATTTCGCTAAAACTTCGTCTAAGGAGGTTATTTGGTACTCTGAACACGAATATGATGTTTATTTTGTGCAACAGCGCCATCCGGTGGAGTTACGGTAGGATTACGGTAGGGAGTCAAAATCACGGATTTGCCCGAAACTTGGCCCAGAGGGGTTATTCAGCCCGCTGATGTTGAATATCACATTGGTTTTGTACCGTAGCGTCATTTTCTCGGGTTACGGTGGGTATACGGCAGGGGGTCAAAATCTCAAAATCTGCTGTAACTTCGCACAGGGGGGTTATTCGACATGCTGATTAGAAATGTCACACTTTCTCCGCACGAAAACGTCTTCCTGCATGGTTACGGTAGGTCTACGGCAGGGGTCAGAATCACAAATCGGCAAATTTATCTTTTCCTTGTGCCTTGCTTAGGCAAAAGCCGCAGCAGGTTGTGTAACGCGCTGCGGTGGTGGTGTGTGCAAAGCTTTACGATCGTCCGAATCGCCGTACGCCCGTTTCAGGCAGAACTATATTTCACACTTGTTACCAGGTAGCTACCGTAACCCGAGAAAATGACAATACGGTTCAAAACCAAAGTGATATTTAGCATCAGCGGGCCGAATAACCCCTCTGGGCCAAGTTTCGGGCAAATCCGTGATTTTGACCCCTTACCGTACTCCCACCGTAGCTCCACCGGATGGCGCTGTCGCACGAAATAAACATCACATTCGTGTTCAGCATGCCAAATAACTCCCCTCCCCTAGACGAAGTTTTAGCGAAATTTAAGATTTTTATTTTTTGGGTCAACTTATGTGGAATAGTACCAATTTTTGATAGCTATGACAGGATCTGCGTAACTTAAACGTTGTGGATTTTTGTTTTCCAAAGACCCAAGCAATTTTGATTTTTGTCATAGAGTTCTGAATGAAATTTGTGCCTCTTTCTGCAATTTGTTGCAGTCGTCATTTATCTTAGAAACTCAATAAAAATTTTGGTTTACCTTCGAGTGATAGAGGAGGGAAGGGTTGGAATATAATTTTGGCAGTCGAAAACAGAGTAAAATGAAATCCGCATCATACTCTAAAAAGCTTTTATGACCCTGCATGACTGTTGCTGAGAAAGCTTAAGCTTTTGGAGGAAACATCTAGTGTACGTTCTACTGAGGTTGAAAATGTAACTTGAAATGCCTTTGCTGATGTTGATATAGTGCCGCTTTGCCGATGCTGCAATAGCATCTACTTGAAATCTGACGTATATCACTATTTTAAAAAGTCTCTACCACCGAGACTTTCAACCTATGGTATGCCTCAGATTTTCATGGATGTGCTATTCCACTCGCTCCATTTTCAGCTCAATGCTACTGGCTGAAGTAGCCCTTTAGATAGAAACTTTATTGTTAGTCACTGCTATGCCCAAGAGTGATGTCACCACTCTGATTAATGAGTTCCGCCCGATTGGCCTACTGCCCTCACCCTATCAGATCATAGGGAGAATTGTTCGAGATAAGCTATCATTTTGGCTAAATTGCTTGGGAGTGATTTGAAAAATAGAGCTTTCCTTACGGGGATTCACCACAACGATTTTGTAGATGTGTATTCGATTTCAATTCAGTACACAATAAAGGAGAGTCCATTGCTGTTTTCTATGTCGATTTCTCTAATTTTGTTACAGCAAATTACTCATCGAAATGCGGTACCTCAAAGCCGACAGAAATCCTTTTTCTTGGTGAAGTCTTACCTACATGATTGCTCTACAACCTTGAGAGCATCACCTTTCTGCAAAATTAGTTGTACTGGTGGGCCACAGCAAGAAAGCGATCCTTCACCAATGCTTTTCCTTTTTTACACACTTAACCTGTCGAATAATCTGAGAGAATTACTCAAATATCAATCAGCGCTCAGATGCATGCTTATGGCATCGAGATTTATTAAAAATGGATAACATCATGGTAATTATGTGCAGAAATCTCCAAGATCTTAAAAGGCTCAGAGAATCATCAGCTGTAGCAGTACCAGTATTGGGAGTGTCTCCAGGTTATTTTTGTTGAGAAAACTAAAAAATCATTTACCAGCACAGTTGAACCGAAAGTAGAAAAACTGTGATTTGCCAAATGCTCCCTGACGCAAATGCACCGCGGAACAACAATACAAAAACGCGAAGACCAAGAAGAGAAAAACGATTCGACCAAAAACTACAACAGTTGTAAGGACAACAACTTATTTTCAAAAATAAGCTGCGTATTAGCGTAACAAATTGGCTGCGCTTTATTAAGGAAGGTTTGTGCCTCTGGTGGTCTTTACCGCCCTCAGAAATGTGGTTTTTTTGGAAGTTATAGCACGTCAAATGAAAACTCACAAAACGCGCATTACTTTTGAACCAATCGAATATCAATGTTTATTATCTTGATTCCCAATCGTATCTTACTGCTAATACATGAAGTTTTGCGAATCTCCCGTTCGCTTACGCAAGTACTCTCCAAATCATACTTTCATACATGCACACTGTATTGAATGACTAAAAATCAAGAAAAAAATGGTGGGCATAAATTGGCAAATTACGCCTCTAGGCTCTAGTTCGTAGCATATATGTGCCTGCATAGCTTAATTACTTAGAAATATCGCCATGGTTTTGCAAGTTTGTAGGTCCACTAGTTCTTGAGAATTATCACCCACAGCCACAAAGTGAATTTTCCTCAGGGCACGTCGTCTGGAACTTTCGGTGCTTTTCTGCCATCAAATATAAGACGAGTTTTGATCTTTTGCTGCAATGTTTGCATACGAATCGTAGGACATGTGAACTAACAGCTGCTGCACTTGGAGCGATAGGCTGGCTAACGTACGAGCTTTAAGGAAAAGTTGTGCACGCCCAACTTATTGACCTCCAAAAATCATGCTTTGTTCTCTCCTCTCCTCCTACATGCTGAAGCTGGTGTCGTGTTGATGCCTTTCAGCCCTTATTTATCATTCCGCACAAAAGAAGTTTTTGATTTTTTCATGCTTGTGCAGCATTGTTTTTGAATATTCGATTGTGTATTATCTTCTCTGTGATGTGGGTGAGGTATGAGGCGCATTGCACATACACCATATGCACACATAGGTATACTTATTATTGTGTTTTCCTACAAGAAATTGCAGTTTGAAGTGATATTCTTTTACAGATTTTTTTCCGAGTTTTACGGAGATTAGGTGAATTACGATGCGAGCGATGTGATCCGATGAGCGCTATCAGCTCTCCATCAGCCACAGATTTACGGAGTTGCGCGAAAGCAGAATTGCACTTCAAATGTCAGCGTACAACATCACATCCAGCCATATTAAATTGAACGCCATTCACTTACATTTCATAGTTCATACTTGTGAACAACGATGGACTTTCACAATTGATGTTGACCGCGGAACCTTGCGAAATGTGTGATGACCAAATCACACCAAGTGCGGTTATGAATAGAGAACAATGTTGAGCAGCTTTTTTATTGACTATCACATCACACGAATTGCCTACGGGGGCTAGCAAATGACAAGCTGAAAGTCGTTTTTGGTAAGGAAAGCGAAGGTAAAATCGTTCTCGCGGGGTCTGAGGAGGACCTGGAAATAATTTCATACGAAAGAAAGAAAACGAAAGAAGGTCGATAAAAAAGTAATAAATAGTAATAATCTTATTCATAAAGCTGAATGTCTGTTCGTCTGTCTGTCTGTCTGTATATGTATGTATGTATGTACGTATGTTCCGAATAGAAAATTCCATTTCTGAACCGATTGGGACCAAACTTTGCACACATACACTTCGGTGCCAGCGGGTGCCATAGGCCGCTGGCACTGGCCTTCGTCATAGATCGATATCGATCACTACGTAATATATAACGAATTCGTTGTTTACCCATTAAGCCGCCGGGTCGTTGGAACAGGCAAACGAGGAGGCCGCAGACGGAGAAATTATGATGAAATACACTGATCTTTGGATTTGGATTGCTGCCAAGTGGCATGCGTTTTGGAACGCTGCCAAATTTCATAACGAGTGACCAAGCATATTTTCGTAAAAGGGTCGCGCGTATTTCGAAAGGCAATCATGAGTGTCGCAATGAATTTGAGACTGGGTCGGCAGTGTCCGGGTGTATTATTTGTATATACCTGCTTTTTTTGAGCTTGTTATCCCAGAATGTGTCTTCCAGATATGTTGTACTCCTATCAGTTGCTTTTGAAATGATGCCAAATGGCATGTCTTGAGCTGAATTCAGCTATGTTCTCAACTCTTGGTAAAATTGCTCTAACCAAGAACAGTCACTTTAGGATCGTCTTGCTTCCGCGCGTAGACAAGAGGGTGCGTGAGTAACTTGTCGCTGGTACTTTTGGAAGCGTTTATCTAACAATAGCCTTGCTTTTGCTTGTGTAACTGAGTCCCGCTGGTGCTTTCAACTAGGTAAAGGGGTGTAAGCGGGACATGGGGCAATTCCATCGGGCAGGGAAGCAGATTTTTCTATGTTTGGGGCAGTTCTCAAAAAGAAAGCCAAAGTGGCATGTACGGCAATTTACTTATTTTATTTATTTTGATTACTTGATTTCGTTGTTTTCTTTCTGTAGAGTCGTAAGGTCGGTTTTTCTCACATATACGGTATTCAAGCGACACATAGGGCATAGTTTTTCTTTTTGAATAGTTACTATCGGTCTGTAAGCGACACGTAGGGCAACTCGATTGTCTTTCAGATAGATAGTATTGGTTTGTAAGCGGCACGTAGGGCAATTTGATCGAGCAGGGAAACAGATTTTTGTGGGTTTGGGGCAGTTCTTTTGATTTTTAAACGGTCTTCGAGCGGCTTTGGGCATGAACTATCTTTCAAATAGATGATATTGGTTTGTAAACGGCACGTAGGGCAACTTGATGGGGCAGGGAAACAGATTTTTGGGGGTTTGGGGCAGTTCTTTTGATTTTAAACGGTCTTCGAGCGGCTTTGGGCATGAACTATCTTTCAAATAGGTGATATTGGTTTGTAAGCGGCACGTCGGGCAACTCGATCGGGCAGGGAAACGGATTTTTGTGGGTTTGGGGCAATTCTTTTGATTTTCAAACGGTCTTCGAGCGGCTTGGGGCATGAACTATCTTTCAGATAGATAGTATTGGTTTGTAAGCGGCACGTAGGGCAATTTGATCGGACGGGGAAACAAATTTTTTGTTCACGTTTGTGCAGTTCTTATGATTGACGGTCTTTAAGTGGCTCAGTAGGGGGTTCTCTTTTTGTAGTAAAGCTTCATGTTCCTTAAGCGAAAAAATTGAAGGTTTTTCTGACAAAGTTCTTAGATGATTGATTTCATTGCTGTCGGAATTGATTTTGAGAGAAAAGTGTTTTTTGTAGTACACATAGTTTTAGGGTTACATTTCTACTTCCAAAACGATAGGTGTTCTGCTACTTATTAAACGATCTTTTGTGAATCTTGTTAAGAAGAACTGGAAGAGCAAATTCTCTTTGAGAGGGTAGAAAAGTGGGGGGAGGGTTAATCTGTATGTCTTTGAGAGGAGGGGAAATTTGCAGAAAGAACGTGGTAAACGAGTGAAAAATAACCTTCTCCATGCATAGTTTAGCAGGAATCTCGAGTAATGAAATGATTTGTGAAGATTATCGCTTCTTCAAGCAGTTCTCCTTTTGTAGTATGCTCTTCGCAAAAATGTTCCCAGGAAAGGAATAGGAAAATTATTTAAAAATATTTATAGCCACAACGAAGCCCTTGTATTGTATCTGCCTCGACCCACTTGCTAGCGACCCGTAGGGTCGCTAGTTTTATCAATTTTATCAATTATTTTTGCAAAGTTTGAGCTGAAGGACTGGGAGCTGCCACAGGGGGGGGGGGTAAGTGAGCATGGCGATTCCGAATACAAAATTAGTTTTCAGAATTATCGATTACTTTTACCAATTTTATCAATTTTTTTGCAAAGTTTGAGCTGAAGGACTGGGAGTTGGCACAGGGGGGGGGGGGTAAGGGGGCATGTTGATCTCGAAAACAACGCAGGAAACGAAAAATGAAGTGTAGAAGTGGGAACAGGGAAAGGCTGTACAGGGATAGGGATGGGACCTTTATTACAGTGTTTTGACAGGGCCGAGCGGAGCCGGGTAAGCAAGCTAGTCTTAAATTTAAAGCTGAAAGTGTGTGTGTGCCTGTGTGTACGTATGTGCGGAATAGAAATTTTTATTTCTGAACCGTTTTGGACCCAACTTGGCACACATATACTTCGGGGCAGGGAGCCTGTCGTAGGCTACTTTTCGTTACCGATCGATATCGATTTTATCGATTTTTTTGCAAAGTTCAAGCTACAGGGAAGTTAGCACAGGGGTGTAAGTGAGCATGCTGATTACGAATACAGTATTGGTTTCTAAAATTATCCATTACTTCTATGGATTTTATCGATTTTTTGCAAAGTTCAAGCTACAGGGAATTAGCACAGGGGTGTAAGTGAGCATGCTGATTACGAATACAATATTGGTTTCTAAAATTATCCATTACTTCTATAGATTTTATCGGTTTTTTTGCAAAGTTCAAGCTACAAGGCTGGGAGTTAGCACACGAGGGGGGGGGGGGGGGTAAGTGAGCATGCTGATTACAAATACAATATTGGTTTTTGGAATTATCCACTACTTTCATACGAATGAGAGGTGAACTAAGCACTTTTTCCAGAAAATTTCTCATAACTGGTGAGTGAAAAAGTAAATTCAAATGCTTTATTGCAAAGCACAGTTGACAATGTGGTACATAACTCTGTATCTACATGGACCTGGCCTGCAGGAGCTAACTGAGAGGTTTTATGGAAAAATTATGTGACTGAAGGTTGTGGCAAGTCTTTTTCTGAAAACTTCTTCTCACCAAAAAATGGAAAAATGGTTCGTTTAAGCGCAAAAACGACGATATGGCACGTTTGGTCTGTATATACGCAGTGGAACAAAGGAACACAGTATGAAAAATTATGAAAAACTTATGTGAATAAAAGGCATGCCCAATTTTTTTTCCAAATTAAGTGGGCAATTGCTCACCCAATGCCCACCTGAGGTAGGTAAAATTTCCCTCCCATAAGTTTTTCAGAAATTCTACATAAATATGTCCTACACCTAAAGTTTACTATACAGTGCTGGTCAAAACTACAACCTGAAAACTGAACGTGGACTAAAGAGACTGTTTTGACTTTTGACTTTGTTTATGCACAAAAGACTTTGGAAGCTGAAAATTACTCCAGTGGACAGAAACTTTAGGTGGATCTATAGTTTTGGCCAGTTTTCAACCCTGCTTTTGTCAAAATTCTCAATTTTCTCCTAAATAATCAAACGAAAGTGGGATTCTGGTTACAGATGATAGCCTGTTGAACACACGGCTGTACCACATCTCGACTCAATTCACTGAGAAGCAGATGAGCTACAGAAGTTTTCAGGGTGGATCATAGTTTTGGCCAGCACTGTACGGTAAGTTATTGGTTTCAAAACTCCTCTTCTCCTCCTTGCTAGAGACTAAAATAGCATCAGCAGCATTCTCTATTGAAGAGGAAAGTGCGAGTTCATCGATTTCGTACAGTACCGAAAGCAGTCGTAAACTAATTTCGCGCGTGCGCACGTGGTTGCACACACTACAATCAAAATAATTTTTGTCATGCCTAAACAAGCGAGATTTCGCCATTCTTATTCTGCTACTCAATTCGTCCTTCTTCTTCATCTTCGCGAATTTAGGTGAGTTGTTGAAGTTTTTTCTCGCCCTCTGACTCGTTTTTCCACCTCTTTCTTTCCATTTGCGCAAATTACTAATTTGATTACTTTAACGTCTTTTTTCTCTTTTTTCAAAAGTATTTTTTGTTTTGCGAAAGAAAATAGATTTTGTAAGTATTCATTGACTGTGATTGATTCATGCTTCGTTGCTGTGTGTTGTCACATTCTTGTAGAGGTGTGACAACTCATTCTGTGGGGTGTAGTTTTTCTCATTGTTCATTCAGACATTGGATTGCATATTTACAATAGTTTTTCATAATATAGATCCTTCAATCGTTAAAAATAGTGCCGTCTTTTGGACATTTTCTTGCTATGCATCCTGTGTCCTCACATGCTGAACGTTGTATTTAGCATACGTCCACTTCGCCTCCAGGTCAGTTCTGATTTACACAGCGCAAGTGTCGGCTTCGTTATAGTTGGGGTAGGTAACCAGTGGTCTAGCTTTGCTTCATCTTCTTTTCGCAGATGCGCTGTGCAAGCCCTGTTATCTGTTCCCCTTGTTTGCCTCGGTCTAGGCCTGTCGTCAACCTATTGAAGGCTTCCATGCAGCGAAGAGCTTCGCTAAGCTTTTCAAGCGCATACCTGTCGGGTTGCGAAGGCTGCTTAACATCCATGTGCGTCTCACCCATACTCTGGATTAGTTTTTCTCTTTTATATGAATGTTAACAATTATGCGTAAGATCAAGTCTCCATAGGGGTCACGATTGTCAGTGGATCGCCTTCTAAGCTGGTCTGATTCAGGCTCGTCTTCTTCATCATTATCTACAGTAACCCCGTTCTTCTTCATTCTTCTCTGTATACTCTCTTCGAAGACGATGTACGTATAGTTGTTTTTCTGCGTCGCTTCCACCAGTTCTTCACTGACTTCAAACATTCGTCGACCTGAGAATCAAGAGTTTACTTCAATAAAAAGGCTTGCAGCCGTCATTGTTCAAAATTACCATCGGAAGTGAGTATCAAAGCAGCATGTACATGCATACAACTGATGTCGCTGTGTCCATCGCACAGTTACAAGCTAATGCATATGTAAAGGCTTCGCATCCTCTTCTACAATGGTTATTTCGCTGATATAGATAGATTAGGGATAGTTGACAGGGTAAATCAGATGTATTGATGTATTTATTAATGCAGGGGCAGTAGTGCATTTGGTTCTCCGAAAGCTTATCGTTTTCTTTGATTTCCCACTGTCTTGGCCTTGGCTCTTTGTCAACAACGCATTCCCGCTTGTTGCTCTACTTATCCAGAGCAGCTTTATGGCTCTTGTGATGCTGCTGCAGTCTGTGCCTTTCTTCTTCGACACTTCTTTTTCTTATGTAAACATGGTTGAGATGGTGAACAAATGAAGAATATAAAATTCATGCTACCATAACTTCCCTCTTTTCTTCAGCTCCAGCTGTCAATCCAATAAGTGACCGTATAAGGCTATCCATACATACATTTGCCTTCCTTTCTAATATATCGTGTTTCAGGTTCTTGCTTCAGTTTTGACCGGTAGGATTTCTCGCTTGCACTCCGCGGTCGATTCTAGACTCCGTTCCAAGAATAACGCGATTTTTGCCTGGAAAGTCCTCGTCGCTCAATCAGCAGCCGTGATTATTGTCGCTCCCAGATTGCCGCGGGGGCGCCGCAATGGTCAACGTAATCAATCACTTTCTCAAAACTGGACAATTACGCTGCTGATAAGCTCGCATCCGCCTCGCGGAAACCTCTTAGATAATATCTGAGTGAATGCGCGTGTAATGGCCATTCACCATCTTCGCAATTACGGACCTGTAACAACTTCCTATCATCAAAACACACTTCAAATTTCCAACCATTTTTGGTTTTGTTTGACTCTTGCAACCAACTGCTTTATTCAATACATAGAAAAAGTGTCATGCTTGCTTTTTGGGCACTTTCGCGCGCATTATAAGGTCTACAACTTGATTTGAAGGGCAGAGGATTTGAAAGGTCGTTTATTGTGCTGCAATAGTTCAAAAAGTGGTGAATCGCTTTCGAAAGATGCATGATCTTGTTTGTCATCTTGATTAGAACTATGCAGATTAGATGCTAATATGCCTTTATGGTTTACAAATTTTTGCTTATCGTAGGAATCATAGTGTTCGTCGACAACATAATTGCAAATCAAAGTTTTTGGCAATAAAGAATCACGAGTAAAGGCTTCCAGCATACCTAAAGTAAAAAAGGCTTTGCGATTTTTGAGCCTCTGAAGCTGTTCATTCTAGACTCCGTTAGAACGTCTCCGTCAGACTCCGTCAGACTAGACTGTTCATCCACATTCTTAACCTGTTTCAACGCTGGCAAAACAGCGTTTTTGCATTTATTCGTTTTAAGTTGCTGAAGCACCTCCGCTGCAAGGCAAATTTCAGAGTTCTTGGCTGCCCGCTTTCAGATCGGAGAGACTTCGATGTTTGAAAACCTATGTAAACTGGAGTATGTTTGATGATTAAGGCTTTCTAGCAGCTGCCGCATTTTTGCGAGACCATGTCATGAAGCCGTTTAACCTAGATTAGGAAGGGTCCCCCCACAATGGTCGGTCGCCTCATCGTGGCGTGGGGGTGACACTGGGTGTCGAACTGCGATGCACAGCCGAGTGTATACTCTGGCAGGGCCTCCCAAGCTGTGAAGGAGTTCGACGTTTCCGGTTTCGGCCGGATGCCTAGCTAAGAACTGGCCGCGCCAGATTCTCCGCCGTCTGGCTTCTTCTGGTCGCTAGGCGGTCCCTCCCCGCTCCAAGCCCGGGGTCAGCGATCACCCCGTGGAAATCAAGAGTAGGCCTAGTAAGCCACCTCTTGTAGGGGAACAAATTTTATTACTCAGACAGCAAGAAGATTTAGAAAAAACCCTGTACATCGGATCCCGCCTACGGCGCCGGGTGGTAGCAAGAACGATGTCAGGGTACTCAAGGCGCCTTTCGGATTGGACAAAAACGACACGTCTGCTCGGACGACACGCCATGGAGACTGCCTCATGCTCTGCACTTACAACGCCAGGACAGTCTCCACAAACGCCGACCTCCACGCTCTTCTCGACGCTGCAGAGCACATCAACTACCACATCATTGCTCTGCAGGAAACGAAGTCCAGGAAGAAGGACGTGTGACAGATGAGTGATGGGACCCTCATCATTCGTGGTGAAAAGGTTCCATCACGAAACGTGGGAGGCGTCGGCTTTGTCGTCCACCCATCTATCGTCCATCTTGTCGATTCGCACGAGATCCTATCACCTCGACTAGGCATCCTACGACTACGACCTCCACATCAGAAGACCATCAGCATCATCAACTGCTATTCTCCAACATCAGCAGCTGACGAATCAGAACTAGATGCTTTCTACGAAGATGTGGAGGAGGTCGTCCGCAACGAGAAGTCCTTTTACAAGTTTGTTGTGGGCGACTTCAACGCGAAAATCGGGATGCCACTGGAAAGGGAATATAGGATCGGGAAGTTTGGATATGGGCTCCGGAACGAAAACGGCAACCGTCTTGTTGGGCTTCTCTCCGCCGCACGACTTTTCCATGGAAATTCCATCTTTATGAAGAAGGAACATCGCCGGTGGACATGGGAATCGCCCAACGGAACGACCCACGCGGAGATCGACCACATTCTCACCAACCGAAGGTGGAGCTTACTCGATGTCTCTGTAGTTCCATCCTTCTGTAGTGGCTCCGATCACCGCCTCCTTCGAGCGAAGATACGACTCAGCCGAAGGCTGGAAAAGAAAGTCTGTCATAGTGCCGCGAGAAGGAAGGAAGTCGTTTATGACGGTAACAGGCTGGAAGAGCTCATATCAAGTTGTGACTGGCCCATCGAGGAGGACCCAATGTACGACTACGACCGGCTTCTGAAAGGATTGCGAGCCTGCGGAGAATGCGCCTCAGTGACTTCTGAGAAGAACTTGGACCGCATCTCGAAGACCACCAAGGAATTGCTCGAAAGAAGAAGATCATTGAGGCAGGATCCGAATGCAACTCATCTCGAGCGACTGATTGCCAACACCAGTTGCAGAACAGCTTTGCAAGAGGATCTCAGGAAGTACAGGCAAGCCAAGATACTGGAAGCAGCGGAAAGAAGACGAAGTCTCAAGAAGTGCCGAAGGGACCTCTGCGAATATCACGTACCGCTGGCTGCACTACTGAACGAAGACGGGACTCCGACTTCTTCCCGATACAAGATGGAATCTATCGCGAAGAACTTCTACACCAACCTCTTCCGCTCATCAACACCTGTGCAGATGCCCGTTGTTCCCACTGGAGAAGTACCACCACGAATTCTACCTGCTGAAGTGCGTATCGCGATACAGACCATGAAGACGTCCACGGCTCCAGGACCAGATCATCTTTCCGTCGAACTTCTGCGAGCCGGAGGACACCGTCTACACGAGATTCTAGCGTCGCATTTGACATCTTACCTTCAGAAGGAGAAGATTCCCGACCAGTGGAGAACGTCAAGAACCGTCCTTCTCTTCAAGAAGGGTGAACGGGAGGATCTTCGGAACTATCGTCCAATATGCTTGCTGAGTGTGCTGTACAAGCTTTTCACGAAGATTATCCTCGCTCGCATATCAAGGACACTGGATGAAGCCCAACCCCAAGAACAAGCTGGATTTCGCAAAGGATTCAGCTGCATGGACCACATCCAGACCGTTTCGAGGGTCATAGAAGTCTGCCGGGAGTACCGACTGCCTCTCGTCCTAACCTTTATCGACTACGAGAAAGCCTTCGACAGCGTCGAAACCAACGCCATCCTGTCTGCGCTAGTCGATCAAGGAGTGGACCCAGCTTACGTGAGGACGTTAGCCGACTGCTACAAGGACTGTACAACGACGATGCAGCTATTCCATCGCCCCCTGACCATACCAATCGGGAAGGGGGTCCGACAAGGCGACACAATCTCGCCGAAGCTGTTCACCGCGGCCTTGCAGTGGGTGATGAAGTCACTGGACTGGGACGAGAGAGGCATACGAGTTGATGGGAGATTCCTGTCCAACCTTCGTTTTGCGGACGACATCGTTCTCTTCTCGAGCAGTATCACCGAAGCAGAGACGATGCTGAAGGAACTAAACGAAGTAGGGAAGAAGATCGGACTGCGAATAAATCGGAAGAAGACTCAGTTCATGAAGAACGCCCTTTGCGAAGATGCAGAAATGGAATTGGAAGGCACCCCGATTATGGAGACGTCTTCCTACGTGTATCTCGGACGTTCGATGAACATGGAGAACGACTTGAGGGAAGAACTCAACAGGAGAAGAAGAGCAGCCTGGGCCGCCTTCGGGCCCCTGAAGGAAGCCACCGACCAACTGACGGACCCGGAGCTTCGTGCCCACCTGTTCGACTCAACCGTTCTCCCGGCGCTCTGTTACGCAGCTGAGACTTGGGCCGACACTGTAGCCACGTCGAAAGCTCTACGGACCACCCACAGAGCGCTCGAGCGCAGTCTTCTGAAGATGACCCGACGCAAGCAACATCTAGTCGGACTTCGCAGCACGGATATGAGAAGAATGTCCCGTCTTCGTGACCCAGCGGAATACGTCGCGAAAGCCAAACACCGATGGGCCGGTCACATAATGAGAAGAACAGACGACAGATGGACACTAAGAACATCGGAGTGGATTCCTCGCGAAGCCAAACGTCCCCGAGGAAGACCTCCAACGAGATGGGCAGACGTGTTCGTGGAACGGATGGACCAGCTGAGAAATCAGCTGGATACGATTTTTGCACCTGGAACTCGTGGACGCAGCCACCGACGTCAGCCAAGAAGATCGTGGATGTCAGAAGCGAGGGACAGGGAAAAATGGAAACTTCTGAGCTGGGGCCCGCACGTCACGTGAAGCCGGGCCATCTAAGTATCTAAGTATCTAAGTACTAAGTAAGTAAGTAAGGAAGGGTCAGGAAGTGTGTTTACTGACTTTGATGGATACTGACAAGCTTAACCCAGATTCAGTAGTACATTTGAAACTGAAATCCGGAAACGAAAATTAGTGGACGTAATTCTGCAGCACCAGTCTTCTTTATGCATCGCAGATACGCACGCACACGTTATTGTATGAAGTTTAAAAAGGGAGAAGAAAACGCACCATAGGAATGCTCTGTTAATAATTTATAAGGTGATCTTTTTCCACAGTATTCTAAAGTGGCCGCGCATGTTAATCTTCGGCCTTATCTGTAACGTATCCTAGCTATGTGTGAAAATATACCACACATTAAAGTCTCTCGCCTTTGCGGATTCTACTCTACAAAGGTTACAAGTGCGATTATCACTCTCATTATACACCTGTAGTCCAACACTTGTTATCAAGTACATGCCATTGACTGAAGACTAAGTTAAAGATTTTTCAATAACTTTTACCATATAGAATGTAGACAGCGCGTTTCTAGCCAAGATTGCGTTATTTTTGGCTCATAAGAAAGAGAAAAAATAACGCAAACTTCTGCCTAGGAGTGCACGACATCGTATCCTACATTCTATGACTAGGAGACGCGGGACCGCATTACACATATTGCCTAAACAAGCCTAATTGTGTACTTAGCAGGTTCATACTTGTTATACAAGGTGTCCAAAAATGTTAAAAAATGTTTTAATCGCTAATAACTCTTTTGCTTTCATGTCTTTCGCCAAGCTTGAGGCACTATTCTAAAAAGCGATGTTCATCTTGGATTTATAGTATGGAGCGGCGAATCACCGCTCTTCGTTACTGTATGATTACGATAATACTTTCAGCTTGTGGAACCTGTGAAATATGTCATCTGAAATTTTTTTTTGAAGAACTAAAAAATCGTGTAATAGGTCGCGCACGCTGATTCCACTACACAACTTTTTACGAGTGTCAGCTTTTTTGACGGTGGAATCACATTTCTGACACGTGCTGGGAAGCTAGTTCTAGGATAACTTTGAAAAGAAGCGTCATAATAGAGCGCAAATTTCGTAATCGAAATCAGCTGCTTCCATTACCATAGTACAAGAGATTTTGGGTTTGGCGCTGTTATGAGGCAGAAAATGGCCATTAATGGCCTAACATCCTTGTCGAGTTTCCAAGTTGCACCTTGCTCTACAGAATGGTGCCTCATGCTCGGTGATAGACATGAAAGCAAGGGAGTTATTATCGATCAAACAGTGCTAGCATTTTTGGGACATCATATCTCGTCCAGGTTTATTCACTCTTTGGAAGCAGGAAAGAACCGACTCAAACTTCTTAAGACAATGTCCGCAATGCGGTCTCACGTCTCCTAGTCATAGAGTAGATGATGTATGGTATGGTCGTCTCCCCCGTGTACGTTGGGCGGAGCATTTGCAGACATCTGAACGCGTTGACTACTTGTCAAAACCCCCACTGCAAAGTATCGCTCTTTGAATCCAAACTGTGAAGACCGGTAACGGCAGAATAGGGCAATCCAATCCGCGCGGCGACGGCAGCAATTCGCGTTGGGATCCACGCGGATCGGTAGATCCCGTTCCAAGCGTCAGCCAAAGCACTTAATTCCTTCATTTCTCTCTCTATTTCACTCTTTGAAATCTTTCTCTTATACTCGGAATATGACCGCTATTGGATTGGATTGCCGCTTGCTATCGCTCCTCCAGTTGCTCAGCGACGCTCTTCGAGCCGCCGCCCTTCTCTACTACCATCAGTACGCTTGCCAATGCAAATAGTGCAGGAAGTACCAATTCGGCCTTCCTTGCAACGCCCTTCCAATTCTTTGCTCTCTTGTTATACGTAGCGAGTATCCATATGTATTAACGACGTTACACGCAGGATATTTGAATTTTGTGAAAAGAGATTTGTATTGCTAGCACTTGTTCGCTCTTTCCCATCACTCGTTTTGCATCGCTCTTTTTCATGCCTCAATAGTGAACATTGAACAGTCTTTCTAATTCATATCATTGGGTCTTACTACCTAGTCTTCAAAACTATGCACCTAGATGCGTTAAATTGTTGAATTTACCAGATCCAGGTGCATATTCCTTTATGAACCCAAATCTTATCAGCATGCACTTTTCCGCTGCGTCTCGTTTTTTCAGGAATCCATGAGAAGAGCTGTGGTGATTCTTTAAAAATGACATAAGCACATTAATTAGCTGCATCATCTGACTGTTACTAAAATAGTAGACGTGACCGCAGCCAAATTTTCAACTCGACCGCTTGTGGAGCAAGAAGACTGGTTGCAGATTGTGCTTCAGTGATCAATAAGTTTGTTGTATTCCATTGAAGCAATTCTAGCGCTCCTGCATTGCTTCCATAACGTATTCGCTCGAGAATCTAGTAATTTCGATCGTTTATTGGTCTGTACGGGTTAGGCTGGGTCCGTAGGCTTACAGCGCAACTATTGGCAACGGCAGCAGCCGTTGCCAATAGCATTGGTATCGTGCAGCACCTTCTCAGGTAATTTTTTCATGTAATAAGGCATATCAAGCGGTTACAATTCAGGAACTTGACGGTTGTTGTAACGCCGCTGCAGTGACAACATTTCGCGAAAAAATGACCACGGAGTGCGCTTTCTCAGGTTTTATGCTCATACAATTGGGTTCGTTTGAGCGCAAGTGATGCTGACAGACACTGTCAGCCGTCGTTTTCTGATGTTTACATTTTTTTGGAAGTTTTTGCTAATTCTATCTTAATAAAGCTTAATATCTGTTTGTCTGTATGTATGCGCCGCATAACAATTTTTATTTCTGATCCGATCCGGACCAAACTTGGCATACATACACTTCGGGCCCCAGCGGGTGTCATAGGCTACTTTTCGTCATCGACCGATATCGATTTTATCGATTTTTTATCGATTTTTTGCAGAGTTCTCCTACGGGGCTGGAAGTTGGCACAGGGGATAAGCGAGCATGCTGATACCCAATACAAGATTAGTTTTTAGAACTATCCATTATTTATCTATTTATTTATTCTGTACGCTCTCGGCGCTCCATACAGTAGAATAAAAAGCAGTTATTCATACTCTAATCGCGACAGTAGTGCATCATTTAGTTTAGGTCCAGTCGATAAAAGTGTGATGAAAGCTTGTATTTGACTGCTCTATGATTATAATTATCGGAATTGAATGATGCGATTTATGGAGATCTACCCATGCACCCTTTTGTGTATTTTGATTTTAACAAGCAAACAAGTTTTGATGGTAGATATATTATCTAACCTCACCAAACAGTAAGCCATGATGAACCAGTGACTCCAAGTAAAATGCAATAAGGGTGGTATTGATGGATAACTCATATGTGATTGTGAGAATCAAGTTAGGTTATTGTAATCTATGGAAATGGCAATATGCCAACTCATTTGCCAGCAGAAGATGCTTTTGCAATAATGAAGCAAAGCGGGGCTTGGTTGGTGCAGTAATACCAATCAACCTTGCCCAAATATTCCGGGGAAGTCCAATGACTCCGAAAGAATTTCAGATAGTTTCACTTTTCTGTAATTCAACTAAAAGCAAGTCAACAAACTATAATGATTGGGAAGAGAAATAAGTTGATTCCTGAGCTAACGTGATAGCAGGACTTGGGTTAGTAAGACATTTGAAAGAAAATAATATCGAAAAAGAACACAAACTGGTGGTTGTATGTGATACGCATTTTGTGGTCGGATCATGTAGTCGCACATGGCTAGTTATAGCAATACAGATGACGAATTGGTGCTATCTGCAGATATCTCATTTAGTCTTAGTGTCTTCAGTTTGTTTTTGAAAGAAATGCATTATCACATGCAAAAACTTCATTGGATAGTTTTTGTATCAGGTTTATTACTCATGCAAAAAAATCGTAGTTCGATCGATTAGTGTTGATTTTCGCCTACCGGTTCGTTGATGGTAAATAGCAAAACAGCTAACCCTTCCATGAATGGGTCTAAAGACCCACTACTTGGAAGATCTTAATATGTCTCCCCTCTGAAAATCCTAAAAGCAAGCACTAGGTGTGCATTACTCTACGGTAAGAGAGTATTGATAATATTAAGCTATTTAATATACAATATTAAGCTTTTTCAAACGTTCTTGGTAATTAGGAAGTGTTTGGGGATATGTTGGACTAGGATAGCAACGGTAGAAGAGTAATCATGTAAAAACTGAACGCTCTCCAAAGACTATTTGTGCTTCACAGCGAGGGGCTCCACACCTGATTCGCGTACTCTAGAATGGGAATGAAAAAAGCTTTGTAAAGGAGTATTTTAGGGTCATCAACTTTTGTATTACGATACATGAGGTAGGTAACAGAAATTGCACGGGATGTAGCAATTTTGATCTGTAAGTCAGGTCTCAAAGATGGACTGAAGATTACTCTTAAGTCTTTGACAAATGGTATTTTGTTTAGAGTTGTGCCAGCATGTTCGTAATGGAAATCATCACTCGTGCCAGAACCGATTTGGAGAACGGAACTTTTGCTCACATTCACAGAAATATCCTAGATTTTGGACCATTCCACTATAAGATTAATGGCATGTTGCAAAGCGTTTTTGACTGCTACATGGTTTTCGTTATTATAAATTCCATAAATTTTTATGTCGTCTGCATACATCAGTACGTGTACATCCAGGTGAGTCTTCAGTATTTTTGGTAATTCGGCCGTATAAATGTTAAACAAGAGAGATGATAGTGCTCCTCCCTGCGGAAGCCCACTTGTGCATGAAAACATTCAGAATATTTTGGGCCAACACGAACAGTCATATATCTATTTTGAAGATAATTAAACAATTCTAGTAGATTTCCTCTAATGCCATAGTGACTGCAGAGGAGGCAAATGTTAAAAATATGAGAAAGTGGGATTGAAAGTTTTTTTGCGCTTTTTTGAAGAGAACCTGTGGGAGTCCATCGAAAGGTTCGAATGTTTAGGGCTTCAATTTTCTGAGGAAGCGTTCGACCGTAGAAGCCATGATTGTAGGAGCTGTACATGTATGGCGTGGAGGAGGTCCAATAGGTTTCGGAGTAGAACTATCAGTAGAAAATGTGTTCGCAAAAAATTGGCCAAGGCTTCTGCCTTGTCTTGATCAGTTAGGCAAATTGTACCTAACGCATCTTTCAAGGCACCGTAGTTTTTGGTTGACATTTTGTGATGGATATAAGAGAAGAGGTTCTTAGAGTACTTACAAGGAGAGGATACTTAGTCGAAAGCACCAATCAAGATGAGACACATATCATCTTGAAGCCCTTGAAACGCTGATTCCAAATCTGTAGTTCCTAGCAGCGGAGCGGTTTTGTAAAAGGAGTTATGAGGGGTGTTTCTTTTCGTGGTTGAGGCGCCCTCCAGCAGGTCTCCCCTTACCCTACTGGTACCAACTGGTAGCAACTGGCTAGTGGTAAGTGATTTGAAAGAAGATTACATTAAGGATTATAATACTCGTATTACTTCGATTTTTCAACACTTCCAATTTCAATCAGCATCAATATCATCCGAAATTTCAGGCTTTAGGGCTCTAAAGCCATTTAAAAGCTCAAGAATTGCGATAAAATTGCATGCGAAGGAGATTAAAACCTTGACACTCTTTTTATCAAGCAAGGCACTTACCACTAGGCCACTTGCCACCAGTTGGTACTCCTCTACAGTGCTCATAGATCAGGGGAGACCTGCTGGAGGGCGCCTCAACCCCAAAAGAAACACCCCTCATAACTCCTTTTACAAAACCGCTCCGCTGCTAGGAACTACAGATTTGGAATCAGCATTTCAAGCGCTTTAAGATGATTTGTGTCTCATCTGGATTGGTGCTTTCGACTAAGTATCCTCTCCTTGTTAGAAGAAGCCAAACGTCTTTCATGGTTTGCGAGAAATTTTTTGAGATGGTATTTTATATCGGAACAAACTTTCTTATACAAGGGTATAAAAACTGAAGTAGCTTTTCTTTTGTTCTTGACTTTTCTTGATTGGTGGTTGCTTGATTGTGATTGAGTGTTGGTGCTCGCCGTTTGGTAGAAATCAGCCACGAGGATTGCCAAAGCCAACCTCAAACTCAAACTTGGGCAACTAAACTTTATTAGTAACTATAAAAATCATACAAACAACGAGTATATACGGTAATATGAGAGTATTGCAATTATATGAGAATAGAGGCGGAATAATTGTAAATGAGTTTGTAAATGAGTACTATTAAGTGAGATTCGGAGAGTAAGTGAGATTTTACGTATAAGGCACCAGATAGGTGAGCGATTAAGTGAGGGATAAATGTGAGGTTAACGAATGAGATTACAGGATGAGGTTAAATGAACTGTGAAAAGTAGAAAAAGCTTAATTGAATCATGGGCGGTCTCGGCGCTATTTATACGCCTTGCAGATAAAGAGAAGAAGTTTTTATGAAGGAGTTGAGGCTAAGCGCGAGTTGCCCTTTATTCATCGGAGCCTGAGAAATAAAGTGCATCTATTCAAACTAGAAGCAAACATGCACTTGAAGAAGCTGAATGAAAGAAGTGCAAGATTTCTAGCTACCAAACGTGCACTTCTTGGTTTAAGATGAGTAAGCATTGATCATGGTACAGTCTCATGAGTCTAAAACATTTTAATCTGATATATAGTCGTTAATGACGACAAAGGGATTGTCATATCGTAAAGTTCCGAGAGTCTTTCCTTTTGGAGATGACTGTAGATGGAGGGTTTTGAAGATATCCAATTCTGGGAGTTTCAAATGGAGTGTATGCTGCCTAAGTTTGTACTTAATATTGATCTATTGTACATATAGAATCTATACAGTGCTGGCCAAAAGTTTGCAGCCACCCTGAAAAATAGCTGTAATTCAGTTCGCATTCTACATAATGAACCCAAATCATAGTATTATGTGCAAATTACTCTACTTTGCAATGCATCAGAATATCTTGCGATTTGATGCACACTAAGGTGGTTTTGAGAAGTTGGCCGAAATGAGGTTGGAAAATACTTGCAGCCACTTTTTGTTAACCGTCTTTGCGGAAGTTTATAAACTTCCGATACTCGTGTTACGGATGTATCAAATGCTGGAATGTGCCCGACAATCAGCTCCACCATGCTACAAGAAAGGAAACTCTATGGACCAAAATGGTTTGACCGCAAGTTGACTGTGAATATCGAAAAAATCGTCAAGTTGCGGACAAATATTTGACATGCATGTGCTCCTATAAAAAAGTTTTACCAACTAGACGTCTGAGGTCAATTAGTGTGTGTGACAGAAAAAGAATCACTTGGCTTAAATGCAACTTGATTATTACTTTTGCTCGGATTTGGCGCATTTCGCAGCTCGGAAGTTTGGCGCAGCGGCCTGCAAGAAACTCAAACTCAATGACATAATTGTTTTTACAAAGATATTTGTTTGGTCGAAGCTATCAGAGCTCCACAGAAAAGATGGAGCAGTTTTTGCCACAGGAAAACGGGCGCGATTTTTGCATTCAAGAAAACTGCTATGTACCAATAGAAATTGTTAACTGTGCAATCGCGCAAGCTTTCCTAGGGCAACAACAGCTCCATCTTTTCTTGGAACTCTGGTAGCTTCGACCAAACATTTATCTTTGTAAAAACATCATTTCATCGAGTTTGAGTATCTTGCAGGCCGCTGCGCCAAACTTGCGAGCTGCGAAATGCGCCAAATCCGAGCAAAAGTGACAATCAAGTTGCAACAAAGTTTTTTTTTTTTTCGTAACAAAGTTTTGCCTTGCCGACTTCTAAAAAAATGTCATTAAATAGCCGATGGAAGGAAGGGAACAGGGCAAACAATGATAGAATAAGTGTTAAGTCTAATAGATTGTTCTGGTTGTTGTCAAGCTTGTTTCATAAGTTTTACCAAAAAAAAATCGAGAAAACTTCGAAGGAAAAAAGATGTCAAAAATTGATTTTCGGCTCTTTGGATTTTTTGATTCAATGATAAAAAAATCTTTTTCAGTTTCCTGCTATGTTAGGGAATAATGCGTATGAGCCTGTGGAGCAGACCTAGAGCTTAAAAGCATATACACTTTATCTCAAATGTACTCAATGTTGGCAAGAAAAAACTAAAACAAAAAATGGGACAGAACTTATTACACGACCTAATACATTTCGGCCAACTTCTCAAAATCACCTTTAGTGTGCATCAAACCGCAAGATATTCTGATGCATTGCAAAGTAGGGTAATTTGCACATAATACCATAATTTGGGTTCATTATGTAGAATGCAAAGTGAATTTCAGCTATTTTTCAGGGTGGCTGCAAACTCTTGGCAAACACTGTAGTGCACATCGGAAGGATTTAGATACTGATTAAAGCAGTTTTCCCAATCAATGTTGTTTAACTCTACTATTATTGCTTCAAAATCAATCTTTAAAAAACGAGGATATGGAATGAATGTGTTTCTTTAGAATGTTGAATTTGTAACGAAGCATAACTATATTATGATCAGAGGTCCCAAAGAGGGCAGAAACCGACACCATGCCAATAGAATAAACATGTGCTAAGACTAAATCAAGAATAACTTCTTCACGCGTTGGTTTGTCGACAAACTGATGTAAGTTTAAATTTTTGAATAATGAGTAATCTTATATATAAAGCTGAATGTCTGTTTGTCTGTCTGTATGTCTGTCTGTCTGTCTGTCTGTCTGTCTGTCTGTCTGTCTGTATGTGTGTACGTATGTTCCGAATAGAAAATCCCATTTCTGAACCGATCGGGACCAAACTTGGCACACATACACTTCGGGCCCCGGCGGGTGTCATAGGCTACTTTTCGTCATCGATCGACTACTTTTATCGATTTTGTCGATTTTTTTGCAAAGTTTGACTTGCGGGGCTGGGAGTTTGCACAGGGGTAATCGAGCATGCTGATTACGAATACAATATTAGTTTCTAAAATCGTCCACTACTTTTATCGATTTTATCGATTTTTTGCAAAGTTTGAGCAACGGGGCTGGAAGTTGGCATAGGGGGGTAATCGAGCATGGGGATTCCGAATACAATATTAGTTTTTAAAATCGTGCATTACTTTTATCGATTTTATCGATTTTTTTGCAAAGTTTGAGCTACGGGGCTGGGATTTGGCACAGGGGGGTAATCGAGCATGCTGATCACCCCCGTGGGGGTGATCAGCATGCTCGATTACCTCCCTGTGCCAAATCCCAGCCCCCTAGCTCAAATTTTGCAAAAAATTGATAAAATCGACATCGATCGATAACGAAAAGTGGACTGTGACACCCGCCGGGGCCCGAAGTGTATGTGTGCCAAGTTTGGTCCGGATCGGTTAAGAAATGGAAGTTTCTATTCGGAACATACGGCGGAGCCGGGTAAGCCAGCTAGTAATACAATAAAAGTCGGTTAATGATTGATTTTGATGATTTGTATTTGAGAGGAAACTTGAGAAAAGGCTGAAATCGCCAACGATAAGATTTCACCAACAGTCAGAGCATGGACGGAGAGTAGGTCTAGGAGAGCAGCATCAGAGTTAAGGTCGGAATTTGGAGGACGATAGATACATATCATGCGTAATTTGGTGAGTGAGCGGGGATGGTAAAGATCAACTATGGTGATTTCACAAATGTAACAAAGGTACAAACTCCACCGCCTTTTCTATGCATTCTTTCACATCGAAAGATTGTATACAAAAACTTAGAACCTATATAGATACAATTTATGCATCGGTTATTTTGGGAAAAAACCACGTTTCGGTAACAAAAAGGATATCAGGAATTTTAGAGATGAGAAAATGGTGCAAATGAGGCAAGTTATTTTATAATAATCTTGCATTCAGTAGATGGAATGTCAGATATGTTAGCTTATTTATTATTTATTATTAATATATTATTTATTATTATATTTTGATTAGTTTTATCGATTTTATCGATTTTTTTGCGAAGTTGAGGTACAGGGCTGGGAGTTGGCATAGGGGATAAGTTGGCATGCTGATTTCGAAAACAACACAGGGAATGGGAAATGAAGTGTAGAAGTGGGCACAGGGAAAGGACAGGGATAGGGATGGGCCCTTCATTACAGTGTTTTGATAGGGCCGGACGGAGCCGGTTAAGCGAGCTAGTCAACTTATAAGTGCTTTCTCACAACGATAAAAGGAAGAAAAGTTTATCTCACATTATTTCAGGTGCAGAATTATCCGCATCACTTCAACAAGGGGCCGGTAGTAATCTGGCCGAAACTCCGAGTTTAAAGCTGCGCGTTAACTCAGAGTTAACTCTGAGTTTCGTTTCTGAAACTCGGAGTTTCGTTCTGCTACTTGCGGAGCCGCTATGGTTGTTGAGGAGCTACTACACGCTTCATCGCAAAACACTCCGACTAGGTCGGGAGTTGAACTTCCGTTGCTTGCCGCGAAGTGCCTACTACTAGACCACTAGGCTACACAACACCCTAGTACCACCGCCATTCTGCCGCCATTAGTACTCGTTGCTTACATCTACGTGTTCAGATACGTCAAGAGGCATGGTCCTTTTCGCTTTAAGCAGAGTGATTCACTAGAATACCTATACGTACTCCTCCTCCCCCCCCCAATCTCAATCCCTACTTACGATATATCTTCTATTCAGAAAATACCAACCTTAGAAGAGATCATCCCAGCTGCATTCCTAAATAGGATAACTAGCGGTGACTGCTTTATTGACAAAACATAATTGAAGTATCAAAATTTAGTCAAAAGCTCTCGAACTCGAACATATGTAAGATGTAAAAACCATGTGTGATAAAAACACATCATGAAATCACCTACATGCCTATACCATTTTGATAATACTATCGCCTGGCTGCAGTGGCAGACCGAACGGGCGCCCTAACCCCCCCCCCCGAAAATGGGTCGCGAAGTTTCTGGAATTTACTTACGTGGGTTATAAAAATGTGTAAGTGACTAATTTACTTCTGTAGATAATTAAAATATTTTTTGAAAATTCTTAAAAATTTTTAGCCCCGTAAAAATTTTTTTTCGGAGGATTGGTTCGCACCACGCTCCTTTTTCTTCATTTTGGGAGGCTTTATTCGAAAATTTTGTTCATTCGACAAATCGGAAGAATAAATTATTCGAATATTCGAATATGCGAGGAATTTAGAAAGACAGTTATTCAATACAAATATTTGAGAAGTTTCAGAAATCCATTTCGAATATTCAAATCGACTATTGCGACTGAATGTTCGAATTTGCATGCGAGTATCCGAATAATTATTGCATTCGATATTCGATGACATTCAGCTGTTCGTTTATTCGAATAGTCATTCGATCAAGTGGTTAATCGAATAATCGAAAGTTCGAATTTTGGAATGTGTCCGTATTCGAATTAGATTCAAATAATATAAAAATCGGAAATCGCGTAATATTCGTTCGTTTGGAAATTTTTAAATTCAATTATTCGTTATTCATTCGTTAGAAAATTTTTCAAAGACTAATTATTCGTTGTTCGTTCATCCGATGAAAAGTCCCATTCTTCACAGCTCTATTACAAAGTGGCAAAAAGCATAGTTCATTGTTTGGTTTTGGTAAAAAAATCTCTTGCGAAAATCTGTTACATTTACATTTCTGAGAAGTAGGTGGCTGGGACTATATATTAGTTTCTCAGTGCTGGTAGTTGTATGGTTGAAAAGGTCATGCGAAAACGATAATGAAATTCAAGTAGGCAGAGCCTACTGTCTACTAGCCTACAAGCCATTTGTGCCATCAAGGGGCGTTTCTATGAGACCACTTAGGGTGCATGTGTTTTTGAAAAAAGGATTAGACTTGACTTAAGGCTTTGATTTCACAGCGCACGCAGCTGCTGAGAGGTTCAAGATGGAATACGGCATTGATGGCTTGCGGATAAAAGCCATGAATTGCTTTTTATGCAAAATGATTAGCATATTAATAATCAGCATGGCAAATAATCCCACCACACCAAGTTTCAGCGAATTTTGTGACTTTCGCCCAACTACCGTATCCCTACCGTAACCTCGCTAAATGGTTCCGCAGTTCAAAATGAACATAATATTCGATCAGCGTGCCAGAAAACCCCACTGTACCAAGTTTCAGGCGATTTCGTGATTTTCGTCTAAGTACCGTATACCTACCGTAATCCCGCTCCGTGGCCCCGCAGCGAAAAACGAATGTTATATTCGTGATCAGCATGTGAAGTGACCCCAGTGTACCAAGTTTCAGCCAATTTCGCGACTTTCGCCCAACTACCGTATCCCTACCGTAACCCCCTTTTGTGGGCGAATGGCGAAAAATGAACATCGGATTCGTGATCAGCGCGTCGGATAACCCCCGGGACCAAAATTTTACAAAATTTCAAATTTTTGTGTTCAATGGTGCACCATGATACCCCCATCAGGCATCATGAAACTCGGAGCAAAATCTACCTCGGGAACTTTTTTCTACACCTCTGCGTTTACGCACTATTCCTCTTTCTCTAACCAAACTCGGAGTTAACTCCGAGTTTCGCGGGCTGCTGAAACGCGCAGCAAACTCAGAGTTAACGCGCAGCTGAGCTGCGCGTTTCGTCGCGTAGCGTCTCGCGTAAAACGAATTACGCTACGTTTCCATACTTGGCATAAAGTACGTCTTGCGGGGTATCCTGCCATATAAGCCTTTCCCCAATTTGGTTTGCTTATGCAGGTGTTAATGGTCTCCGAAAGGTGCGCGTTAACTCAGAGTTAACTCTGAGTTAACTCTGAGTTTGAGCTGCACGTTTCGACAGGTTTACTACCGGCCCTGAAGAACTTCCGCGCACATCCAAGCCTGTAGAATTTGCACAAGCTCCTCATTATTTGCAGAACGATAACTTGGAAGTCCGGATTTCTTAGACAGGAAACAGGAACAAATGAGTTTAGAGCTAAACTCTGAGAGTACCTCTATACTGGGTCCGCAGCCTGCCGCAGCCTTACAAAAAGGTAGGTCGACGTTTGTTGTTGACCATGTGACTTGCATATCAACTTACTTTGTTTCAGCGAAGCCCGCTCAGAGCGTAGAAGAAATAAAAGAGAAAGTAATATACGAACGATCACGTGAGACGACTGCAAATGTCGACTGTTCTCCATTGGGAGTCTAATGGATTCCGACCAAATGAGTTTTCATTCTTTTTCAATTTCGCCTCTTCCTCCGTGAAATGATGGAGTAAATTTTTGTCTCCCACCTTTTTTTTTTTGATATCACTAGTTAGATGTTTGGGTAGTTTTTCTATTGCTAATTTGTTCTTGTTCACTCTTAGTATGCGATAGTTCCTCTCACATTCAATGCTCTCTAGAATCTTTCACGTCGTTTCGCCATTCCACAAAATCGCGCTATTTAGATATTTTCAAACCAAAGAGTTTCTACTGGTGTTAAAACATATTGTAAAGAAGTGTAGCCACTCTCAAACCTCATTATGCAACTACTGATTTGCTCTATTTTTAAATTCGCATTACATGATATTCAGTTTCTAACAGGTCCAGAGATCTAGCTTTGTTCTATTGTGAATTGGTTGCTCTACATCCTCTCTCCTCTTCCGTTGCTTTGTGACTAGTGAACCAGTAATGTAAAGGTGCTATTAGAAAAGCGTTCGCTTCGGCAGTTTACCGCTATTTGCAGATTTTTGAACGAGTTTACTGTTTCCTATATATTAGATTCGTGATCCTTCTACAGGCAAACATGAATTCACTTGTCCTATCATTCTATTGCCTTGTTTGTAAGCAAAGATAAAGGCATTCTTTATGCAGGAGGTCCTTTGCAAATGATAGTTTTTCTGCGCCAACTCACCTTACATAGATATCAAAAATGCACAAAATATATTTCTATGGTAATACCAGGCATAGTGAGCTTGTTATTTGATCTGATTTCTCTATACAATAGTCATGGTATGCAGGAAATAACCACTGAAGAGTTTTTAACTAACAAACAATTGGCATTTTCTGACACCCCCTCTATTTAAGAATTGTCAAATTTGCAAACTCTAGAAATCAACAGTCATTTAATGCGATAAACATCCTTGAAAAAGTTTTTTTATCCAACTCCTGAAGCAATGACGGTGAGAAGTTCAGTGATGCAACGGCAGCTTCCCCTATTTCCAGGAAAGAAGATTGATCTCGGCAACCTTTGACGGATGAATTGTGATTGCTCGAGCATTTTTCTAAACAGTGCAGTTTTTTTTACTAACTAGACAGTTCAAAGGTGATCAAAGACGAGAAAAGGTAGACTTTGTGTGTTTATCTCATTTAGATTCGTCATCTTGGGCCACCTAAGCTGACCATATCTTCGACAGTGGTATTTCATACCCGTTTGCAAAGGCTCACTTTCTGTAGTCGCTCGGTGTTCCTCTGATGTCCGATTATTGATAGCTTACCAGCTCCGCTGACCTAAAACAGAATAGATGATGCTGTCTTCTGTTAAGTAATAGATAAGTAAGGGTTTCAAAAAAGAAAACTAGCCAGAGTGCAAGACTGATCTTTAATCGCGTAGATTGACTACTTCGACATTTCTTCGTATTTTTTGAAAAGATTCAAGGTACAATAAACATATTTAGTTGTACTATTTACCCTTCGCTCTGAATGTGATAGCCAACCAGCAAACGCGCAAGCGCAATCTCCTTTCTTTCTGTCCCTTCTATCTAACAATTTCCTCTTATCCCAGCTTAACTGCTTCGAAAAGGGAAGACAAGACGTAAGTTCACCAAATAATATTGAATACTTTGAGGTCAATGGTTTCAAAGGTTACCAGCTGAATTGTGAAGTAAAATCATAAAAATTACGAAAACTGCAGGTAAAGAATGGACGATGACTATCAGCCGACTACTAACGGGATATGATTTTGGGTCTCAGGTGATTCATCTGTCTGACTAAGAAAACTGGAAACTATGAACATTAAAGGCAGTGGCTCGGCAAAATCGAACATCTCGAAATTTTTTTCATATGGAATGTTGCTCGCACCCCGAACACGACAATGGAGCAAGTCCGAGCGCACAGCATGCAACCCCTGCCTAGAGAATTGCCCCTAAGCCCGTACGCGCAAGCTTCTTTACACGCACTTAGACGAGCTCGTGATACCTCTCACGCCGTCAGAGGCGGCATGCCGCAACGCTATAGACATGAGACAACGACTCTGCGTCTCTAAACATGCGGGGAAGCGTTCCACTCGTCCAAATTCAAAATGAAGGGCTTGAAAAATGCTGATTTTTGCCATTTTCTCGCTCTAAAAGGTGGATTTTCGGAATTAGCGAGTCGAATTACCCTAGGTAAGCGAAAAAACCAAAAGTCGAGGATTTGCCGAGCCACTGCTTTAAAGTCGTGCCGTCTCTTTTCGCTGCATTAGCTCGCAAGTCAGTGATGGCCTCTTTGCAGCCCCAAGTTCGGACTCCACTACCTTCCCGCTTTTTAAGTCATCATTCTGAAAAACAAAGCAACATGTTGTAATAAGAGAGATTCAGTGATATATGTTTCTTACCACAATCTTCTTTGTCCGTTCGTAAGCTTCTACCGGGTTGCGCATATACACAAGGAAAGAGCGATTGTTCGGCGTTCGGACTTCACATAGGTATTGGCGCCGTAGGCAAGTCCATCGCCGCGAATACCTCTCCAAAACGGACCTAAACATGGGACCTCAGCTTTCAGAGTACTACTGAAGAAAAATTACAAAAAATGTTGGCTGAATTAGCGAAAAATCCAAAAATGCTAGTAAAAATGTAATAAATAAAAGTAAAATATAATAGATAAGTAAAATGTAATAAATAAATATTAGTGCAAATTGGCATCTAGCACTCTCTTTGCTCTCAGTAAACAGATGCAGTTAAGATTTGATTTGATCCGGATCTCGACACCGCGGTAATCTGCACGCAAATCTTCAGCAATTGGAAAGTACCCATTTGGCCCATCATGCGCATACCAGCGCGTTCGTTAATCCTTAGCGGATCTGGAGCCGTTCCAACTTGCGCTATGAAACAAGACGAACACATGTTGCCTTGCAACGACTTGTAATGGCATGGTTAGTTAAACAGTAAGGAGCCTCACCTTCACTCTGGCTCAAGTATGCGTGATAAAGGAAGATTCGGAGCCACCAACACCAGGATTTTCTTCTGCCAACGAAGGAAGAGCGGTAACGGCAGAGGGGGCAATTCAATCCAATAGCGGCTTCACAATCTAGGTATAGGAGAAAGGAAAGCAAAGAGTGATTTAGAAACAGAAGTGAAAATTCGTACGTTGGGTCTGCTCCCCAATTCAGTGCTTTGGCGGACATTCGGAGGAATTTGGGATCTACCGTAATCCGCATGGTCCTGACGCGAACAGCGGTGCCGCCGCCGCGCAGATTGGATCGGGCATTTTGCCGTTACCGGTCCTGCTAAACTGCCACGCATACCTGCTGTTGTCATACTTGGCAGAGTTGGTAACGAGAGACTGCAAAGAACAATGCCTTGCAGTAAAGGTTAACAAGTTTACCAACGTGTTCAAATGTCTGCAAATTATATAGGCTGCCCCAAAAATGTGAACACTGTTTAATCGTTAATAAATGTGTTACTTCAGAGTTTTTCGTAGATCTTTTGGTACCATTCTGTAGAGCACGTTTTGACTTGATTTACAATATGAAGCGAGTATCGGTCTCTTTTTGTTACTGTAGGATTGCGGTAAGAATTTTCAGCATTTGTTACGATTTCCCCGGATATTAGGAAAGAAGAGTCACAGTGAAGTGGAAATTTTGTATTCGAAGTCAGCGACTTCAATTATCCCAGTGTAAGATTTTCTGGCTATTTTATTTGGCTTTATTTTTGAGACATAATATGGTCTCTTAATAAGCTGAAATCCTTGTCGAAGTTCTTACCGTAATCACAGTAACGAAGAGGGATCGGAAATTCGCTCCATAATGTAAATCTGTGTTAAAGCCCGCTCTACAGAACGGTATTAGATGATCGACAAAAGACATTGGAGCAAGAAAGTTATAACGCATCGAGTGCAGCTGCGAATTTGTAATCGACAGATTTCTCATTTAGATTAATTAGCATTCAAACAATTTCATGTGCTCAGCGCAAAAGATTGCCGACAGCAAGGAGAATTGTCAAATTCTTACTGCTGAAAAAGTTACCGTTTTTGGTGTGTAAAGTGTCAAGCGATACACTTAAGTTCGTTACCTTTGTAGGTCCAACTTTAATTCATGACGACTTTCCAAGGTAACTTCTTGCAGACGTGCGTTAGATCAGAGAAACGGTTCTGATAATAGCAATATCTGCCGGCAGTATTATCGGTTTCCGTTTCTCAAAAATAATCAAATGCTCCATAGTCAGGTGTCATTCTCACAAATTTGAGAATCATTTTTGTCTCCTGTTTTCGGACCGTAGTAACTTAATGATAGTATAGGAGCCTGCAGGATCGCGAGAGTCGGACGTGCATATGGCTATTGCGCCGCGCACGTCTGAAGTCACTAATGCAGGTGCCAGACTTATCAGCTTCAACCGGTTCGTTTCGGTTCATAGGTCAAATCACTACACTGCGCAACAGAAAAGATGGTGAACCGAATGAACCTGTTGAACAGATAAGTCTGGCACCTACCTGAGTCATTGGACGCACATCTGACGTGCGCGGCGCAATGGCCGTACGCACGTCCGACTCTCGCGCTGCGGGTCCCTATAATACCGAACTCATTGCACCCCAGATTAATTTCAGAATTGAAATGTGCTGAAACGATTTGGAAAGCTTAATGTATACTTCAGCATGTTAAATCAGAGAAACCAGTAATTGGTTTCAAAAATGCTCAACAAATTTTGCAATTCCCTGAACGCGGCAAAATAAGAAAAGACACAGGAGTAACTTCCAAGTTCCGTTTTCATGAAACCTTGGCATTTGTCGTATGTTCAAATTTCTATTGTACCGAACAGGTTTGAAAAGTGGTCTAAATTTCTTTCCAATCACGGCCTTACGTTTCGACGCCTTTCGCCTTACTCTGAAGCCTGAATGGTTCTAAGTGTTATTTGTAGCTCTAGACCACCAAGCGTCTCCTCTAGCTCTGCTAGTTCTCGGCCTTCTCACAATCTCGCTACCAAATAAAATACCAGAGTAGCAGGACATACCGGAAGACCACCGTTACTCGAGTAGTCTGCACCGGAAACAGGCGGTCGCGGCAGACGAGTGAATCGTACTGTGGATATACAAAGATGGTCTACAGTCACAGATCACATAACGATACGAACGGGAGGAAGTCAGACGTTATTGATAAACACTCGTTTTTATTATTCATCTCTGGATTCTTTGTAGTAATCCAGAATGCTTCTAGTGCTTTCCTAGCCGAGATCTCTGTTTCGTAGGCAAGAATTCTACACTTGATGTTGAAGCTTCTCCGCCGTGCCGTACGTCCCTATGCCTGCCAAGCGGTGAGTCCAGATTTTTACGCCTTTCATCGGCCAGATGTTCTTTCATGCGAATACTCAAAACTCTGCCCGTCTCTCCTATATACAACGCTTTGCAATTGAGGCACTCAATTTGATAAACGACTCCCACTTTTGCGCAATCCCCCACTCTGCCGTGCAGGCATACTATGCATTGCTCTGTCGTACAATATTGGTCGTAATGTTGTTGTTAGGAATGTTGACTAGAACAACATCATTTTGTAGCTGAGCTCGAAATATGCATTGCTGGAACGCCGCGGTAATCTTGTCGGAGATGAAGGTAAGGCAAAGTGGGAGCTTACTGTTACTATGAATGCTGTTACCATTTCTAGATGGTCGAGGACGCGGTAAGTCATGATAACCATTACAGCAAGCAATCTGAGAGGCCAACTACGAGATTCGCAGCGTTCTTGCTCTCCGGTACACATCCGCATAGCTGTATTGAACATGTTTCTGATAACTGAGCGTTTTACAGATGCAGGATGCGCGGACTTTATGTTTACCAAGATGTTCTTAGAGCTTTCCTTGCGGCACTATTTTATCATAACAATGCCATCGAATAACTTAAACTGTGCGTTGAGATATGGCCACCAACCGTCGCGTAGCTTTTCGCTAGTGAATTTGATGTACTGCGACTGCTGGTTCAGATTCTTAAAATACTCATATATTTCGGATTGTGCTGATGTTATGACACAGCAATCGTCGATGTAACAGCAGTACATCAGAGGCATACGTGCTAACACCGGTTCTTCGATTTTGCTCATAAAACATATAGCGAGAAGTGGTGCCAATCTTTGGCCCATAGCTAGTCCGCGTATCTGGGAATAGTATGTCCCAAACCATCTGAAGATGTTACATTTCAGGCACTCGCTAATTAAGGCCATCGTTCGCACTTTGCCAAGTCTGTACATGTTTACGGTACCAGCGTACGTATTCAACATTTCCGATAACGCTTGTAAGGCTTGATTGTTCTGCACATTTTATAGCGTGATGTTACGTCGAACGATTCTATAACTGCGCTCGTGTCAAGGGCGTTGCGATAATTCTCGATAAATCTCTGGGAGTTGGATAAGTGCGCTGGGACCCTACACAATAACTAGCTCACGATTTTGTTCAAAAAACCATGAAATTCTGTCGGTTGGACCGCCAACGCAACTGACAACTGATTATAGGTCTTATTTCGTATGTATCCGTTGACATTGAAGTCATGTCCCGCAAGGAAAGCTTATGCGTCTTGATGAGGCTGTAGAAGACGGGACAGCTTGGATTGTTAATCTTCAACCTGTTGATAAACCTGTCTTGAAGCCCTACAGACTTCCCTATCGTACTCCAAGCGTCGTTAAGTCTCCTACACTGAGCATGATATTCTTTCTCATCAACTACTCTATAAGTCGCGGCGTCTGCGAAGTGAGCTGCCGTTATACGGCCATCCAAGAGGCGGCCATCTAGTTCCTGTGGTATTACTACAAATTCTCCACCTTTATCGCTTACAGCGCACCGAACCATTCGATATAAACTCACGTATCTCTTTAAAATTTTGCCACTGGTTAGGTGAAAAATTGTTCTGGTATTGTCGTTTTGACTTAGTTAGGACTTCTAATATACCAGAAGACAAGAGGCGGAATTTTGTGTCTACACTTAAAACTGGCTCTGCTTGTTTATAAAAAGATGGAGGAAATGGAATCGTCGGTAACCGGCTTGACTCTTGAGCAGCTTTATTACCTTCGCATCGCGCCCTTATTCTGAGAGTGTCTCTGAGCTTGTGCAGGCTGCCTACTATCTTGCGACATGTTATAGCGTTGATGTTTTGTGCAGGGGAGAAGGAGGGACCCAGGCTAAGAAGGCTCATAACATTAGATGATACGTGAGTGTTACCAATAACCGTGACTCTCACCGGCTCTTCATTGCAAGATGACGAATGATCTGAGCAGTGGTTCTTTCTGTCACTTCTAGCTCTGAACATTTCCTAAGACATTCGATCGAAAGTCGGTCGTACTTTGCAAGAAGTCTGGATTTGACCCTAGATCGAATCGAACCATAGATTAGCTTGGAACCATCCTTGATCCTTCTCCAACTTTCACAAGGCAAGAGAAGTTTACATGCCTGTTCTTTTACACGACATTTCAACAAGGTACTATACAATGACCTTTGTTTTTCTCTAATGAGCTCACCTCGCAGACGCCGCGACCTATAGAGTAGTTGATGAGAAAGAATATCATGCTCAGTGTAGGAGACTTAACGACGCTTGGAGTACGATAGGGAAGTCTGCAGGGCTTCAAGACAGGTTTATCAACAGGTTGAAGATTAACAATCCAAGCTGTCCCGTCTTCTACAGCCTCATCAAGACGCATAAGCTTTCCTTGCGGGACATGACTTCAATGTCAACGGATACATACGAAATAAGACCTATAATCAGTTGCGTTGGCGGTCCAACCGACAGAATTTCATGGTTTTTTGAACAAAATCGTGAGCTAGTTATTGTGTAGGGTCCCAGCGCACTTATCCAACTCCCAGAGATTTATCGAGAATTTTCGCAACGCCCTTGACACGAGCGCAGTTATAGAATCGTTCGACGTAACATCACGCTATAAAATGTGCAGAACAATCAAGCCTTACAAGCGTTATCGGAAATGTTGAATGCGTACCGTAAACATGTACAGACTTGGCAAAGTGCGAACGATGGCCTTAATTAGCGAGTGCCTGAAATGTAACATCTTCAGATGGTTTGGGACATACTATTCCCAGATACGCGGACTAGCTATGGGCCAAAGATTGGCACCACTTCTCGCTATATGTTTTATGAGCAAAATCGAAGAACCGTTGTTAGCACGTATGCCTCTGATGTACTGATGTTACATCGACGATTGCTGTGTCATAACATCAGCACAATCCGAAATATATGAGTATTTTAAGAATCTGAACCAGCAGTCGCAGTACATCAAATTCACTAGCGAAAAGCTACGCGACGGTTGGTGGCCATATCTCAACGCACAGTTTAAGTTATTCGATGGCATTGTTATGATAAAATAGTGCCGCAAGGAAAGCTCTAAGAACATCTTGGTAAACATAAAGTCCGCGCATCCTGCATCTGTAAAACGCTCAGTTATCAGAAACATGTTCAATACAGCTATGCGGATGTGTACCGGAGAGCAAGAACGCTGCGAATCTCGTAGTTGGCCTCTCAGATTGCTTGCTGTAATGGTTATCATGACTTACCGCGTCCTCGACCATCTAGAAATGGTAACAGCATTCATAGTAACAGTAAGCTCCCACTTTGCCTTACCTTCATCTCCGACAAGATTACCGCGGCGTTCCAGCAATGCATATTTCGAGCTCAGCTACAAAATGATGTTGTTCTAGTCAACATTCCTAACAACAACATTACGACCAATATTGTACGACAGAGCAATGCATAGTATGCCTGCACGGCAGAGTGGGGGATTGCGCAAAAGTGGGAGTCGTTTATCAAATTGAGTGCCTCAATTGCAAAGCGTTGTATATAGGAGAGACGGGCAGAGTTTTGAGTATTCGCATGAAAGAACATCTGGCCGATGAAAGGCGTAAAAATCTGGACTCACCGCTTGGCAGGCATAGGGACGTACGGCACGGCGGAGAAGCTTCAACATCAAGTGTAGAATTCTTGCCTACGAAACAGAGATCTCGGCTAGGAAAGCACTAGAAGCATTCTGGATTACTACAAAGAATCCAGAGATGAATAATAAAAACGAGTGTTTATCAATAACGTCTGACTTCCTCCCGTTCGTATCGTTATGTGATCTGTAACTGTAGACCATCTTTGTATATCCACAGTACGATTCACTCGTCTGCCGCGACCGCCTGTTTCCGGTGCAGACTACTCGAGTAACGGTGGTCTTCCGGTATGTCCTGCTACTCTGGTATTTTATTTGGTAGCGAGATTCACACACACACACACACACACACACACACACACACACACACACACACACACACACACACACACACACACACACACACACACACACACACACACACACACACACACACACACACACACACACACACACACACACACACACACACACACACACACACACACACACACACACACACACACACACACACACACACACACACACACACACACACACACACACACACACATACGCACACACACATACACACACACCACAACACACACACATACACACACACATACACACACACCACAACACACACACATACACACACATACGCACACACACATACACACACACCACAACACACACACATACACACACACATACACACACACCACAACACACACACATACACACCACAACACACACACATACACAAACACACACACACCACAACACACACACATACACACACACCACAACACACACACCACAACACACACACACATACACACACACCACAACACACACACACATACACACACACACCACAACACACACACCACACAACACACACACCACACAACACACACACACATACACACACACAAAGTCACGTAAACACCCTTAGCCCGTTATTATGAGTTATGATTGTTAACGAATATCATGTTAAGGACCGGGCATACTTCACGCGATTTCAGTCGCGACGCGATTTGGCAATTCGCCAGAATTCTTCACATCCAGCACTAGTAAACTGCACATGCATAGTGTATAACTTGCGTGGTTTGATGATATGCCCTATCTTCTATGCGTTTAAAATACACCTACAGTAAGTTATGGATAGTTGGAACATTGCCAAATCACGTCGCGACTGAAATCGCGTGAAGTTTGCCCGGCCTTTTATGCGAACAGCGGACGCCTTGGTAACGACCCCCCCCCTGATTTCTCAATACGACCCCTCAGGTGTGGCATGCCACACCCCACGCTTGACCCTGATGATAAACCATTTCAGAAAATACCCATTACTTCTATTGGTTTAATTGATTCTTTGCAATGTTTGAACCACGGCTCTGGGGGTTGGTAGAGGCAGATAATTGAACATGCTGCTCACGAACACATTCTTATTTTACAAGTTGTCAATTACCTTCACTGGCCTTATCGATTTTTTGCAAATTTTAAGCCACGGAACTGGGATTTGGCACATGGGAGCGGAGCATGCCGATTACGATTGTAATAAGTGTTCTTGAAAGTACTTATTATTTTTGTCGATTTTTCTATTCTTTGTAAAATTAGAGCTACACGGCTGGCATTTGGCACAAAGTTGTATGTGAGCACGCTCACTGCAAAGATAGTAAGGTACTTTTTCGTTATCCGCCAAATACTCTCATGAATGCGCTATTTAGTTTGAGAACAATTTTTTATATATTCTACGAGGACCGCCTCCCTGCCACGTGTCAGAAAAAAATTGACACGTTTTGGTCCAATTTGACATATTTTTTTTCGAAAGTATTCCCGGTGAGATAAAAGAGCATTTATGATCACATAAAAGTTGTTTAACGGTTTCTTTGAGAGAAAAACAATTTAGAACTTATATTAAGACATTTATTGCTTTTAGGAATGATTCAAAAATGACTTTCTCTTCAAACTCTGTCCGCCATGCGATTTTAGCCAAGAAGGAATGTTAATGATGGCTGAAGTACCTCGCTACTGCTTGTTTCGCCGTTAAAATGATAAGAATCTATCACAGTTTTCTATTCTGAGCAAGTCCAGTCTGTGCATTGATAATAGAATAATGTCGTAATCATAATGATATTTATTTTTGAAATTGTTTACTCGAAAATGGGGTCATTATTGATTGAAAAAACGATTGAACTTAAGTCAATAGGTAGGGCAATACAAACACTTGGTGAAACCTGCTAAACATGTGGATGACATGTCAAATTTTTTTGACACGTGGCAGAAGGTTGAAACTCCTTTCCTGTGAATTTAGGAGCAAATATGGTACAAGGAAAGAAACAATATCCTTCTCTGAAAAATTGGGTCCGGATAACGGAAAAGTACCGATAGCAACCGTTTTTGAGAAAACCCATCACTTTTACTGATTTCATCTTTTTTACAAAGCTGAAGCTACGAGGCTGAGATGGCACTGGTCCGGAGGTAAGTGAGCATGCTGAGACTTCTATAATCAAACTCGGAATTGACGAAGATGGTAAATTTACCTAAAAATGTTGTAAATCCAGTTTGGCCCGCCTTCACTTTTTGAAATCTTACTTCTGCCCCTAAAATCAGAAAAGCACAAAGCCTGGTCTCGAGGGAGGAAAAGGCTTATAAATTGAAGAGTTTCTAGGAGTCAATATCTAGTTATACAGAAATTTCCTTATAATTTGTTTCTGTCCCTTCCACTCTGCAAAAACCATACTTCTGCCTCTGAAAGCAGAAAAGTGGTCTCTGGGGAAGGACAGACCCATGAGCCTCATCCGACAGGACATTTTCACTGAAACTTTTGGCCCCAAACTTCGCAAAAACCACAAAACTTAAAAACCACACTTCTGGCCCCAAAAGCAAAAAAGACAGGAAGCTTGGTCTCGAGGGAAGAAAGAACCATACTGGAATTATGGCCTCAGGTAGCAAGATTTTTTTTTGATTTTTTTGATTTTTTTTGAAGTTTCTGTGTGTCAATGATTATGCAGAACTTGCTCAAAATTTACTCCTGACTCTTTTGGTCTCGAGGAGAAAAGACTCATAAGCTCAGCCAGCAAGATGCTTTCGCTGAAAATTTCTGGGTGTCAATGTTTATTCATGCAGAAACTTTCTTCAAATTTACTTCTGCCCCTTCTACTTTGCAGAAACCATACTTCTGCCTCTAAAAGTAAAAAAAAGCACAAAGTGCTCTCTAGGGAAGGACAGACCCATAAGTTTTTTGCGACAGGACATTTTCTCAGAAGCTTTCGGCCCTTCTACTTCGCAAAAACCAGTACTTCTGCCCCTAAAAGCAGAAAAGCACAGGTAATTTAGTTTCGGGGGATGAAAGAATCATGTCTTCAAGCAGCAAAATATTTTCGCCCGAAGTTTCTGGGTGTCAATGATTATACAAAAATTTGCTAAAAATTACTTCTGGCCATTCTCCTTTCAAAAACCTTCCTCTAAAAGGAAAACGCACAGATAGCTTGGTTTCGAGGGAAAGACAGAACCATGAGCTTCATGCGACAAACATCCCTAGACTTCGCAAAAACCAGTACTTCTGCTCCTAAAGCAGAAAAGCACAGGGAATTTCGTCCCTAGGGAAGGACAGACCCATGAGTTTCATCCGACAGGACATTCTCGCTAAGAGGTTTGTCTTCCAAGCTTCACAAAAAACAAAACTCAAAAACCACACTTCTGGCCCTAAAAGCAAAAAAGCACAAAAAGCCTGGTTTGAGGGAACAAAGAACTATGGCCTAAGGCAGTAAGATATTTTCGCCAGAAGCTTCTGCGTGTCGATCTTTTATTATACAGAAACTTATTTGAAATTCGTGGCCATTCTACTCTGCAAAACCCATGCTTCTACCCCTAAAAGCAAAACAGCACAGATAGCTTGGTCTCGAGGGAAAGAGACTCATAAGCTCAGCCAGCAAGATATTTGCGCTTAAACTTTAGTGTGTCAATATTTGATTATACATAAACTTTCCGGAAAAATTATGGCCCTTTCTTCGCAACCATACTTCTGCCCCAAAAAGCGGAAGCATAAGGAGCTTGGTTCCGAGGGAAGGAAAGACCTAGGGTTTTATGCGACAAGACAGTTTCGGTAAGATTGTCCTTCAAAAGAAGGCGTTGGGCCAGCTTTAGTCTGTGCTAAGAAATGAGTCCGTTCAATGGCAAGACATCATCGAAAAAATGCTGCTTCGTTTTTGTCTACATATATCTGAGTTTTCGGCTGCTGAAAGACATAACTTGACGATTCTTCTAACATGGCACATTCATGGAATCAATCTGAGTTTTGGGATGAATCAGCTGTTCTAAACAGGTGCTTGGCGGTAGTTTCCTTGTTCAAGAGCTGTGGTATCTGGGCAAAGGTATCTGCAAGAGGAACAGCAAAGATGCTTTGCGGATAGTTACTAGTAGTAGCTTCTTTTCCTAGGATATAGCGTTTTGTTTCTACTACTCAAAACACACGAAAGGTCGTGGGAAGGTGGAAATTCTCTTTCTTGGGATTTTTAGTTAATTAATGGCAGCAATGTATCTGCCCCCACCCACCCCCACTTACTAGCGACCCGTAGGGTCGCTAGTCTTATATATAAAGCTGAATGTCTGTCTGTCTGTACGTATGTTCCGGATAGAAAATTCCATTTCTGAACCGATCCGGACCAAACTTGACACACATACACTTCGGGCCCGGCGGGTGTCATAGGCTACTTTTCGTCATCGATCGACTACTTTTATCGATTTTGTCGATTTTTTTTGCAAAGTTTGACTTGCGGGGCTGGGAGTTTGCACAGGGGTAATCGAGCATGCTGATTACGAATACAATATTAGTTTCTAAGATCGTCCACTACTTTTATCGATTTTATCGATTTTTTGCAAAGTTTGAGCAGCGGGGCTGGAAGTTGGCTTAGGGGGGTAATCGAGCATGCTGATTACGAGTACAATATTAGTTTTTGAAATTATCCGTTAGTTTTATCGATCTTACCGATTTTTATCGATTTTTTCAGAGTTCACCTACGGGGCTGGGAGTTGGCATAGGGGGGTAAACGAGCATGCTGATTACGAGTACATTATAGTTTGATGCTGTTCGGCTATCCAGCCCCCATTTTTTTGTCGTTGCTCATATTCGTATACAAGGGTTATCTTACATGCTGATTACAGATATCACACTTTCTTCGCAGAACGTCTCCCCATGTGGTTACGATAGGTGTACGGTAGGAAGTCAAAATCATGAATTCGGCTGGAGTTCGGTGCAGAGAACTTATTTGATATGCTGATTACGAATTTCTACTCTCTCTTCATAATGGGACCTCTTCATAGAGTTATGGTGGTTATTTACGTTGTGGGGTCGAAAACATAGATTTGCTTCAAACTTCGTCTAGGGTGATCATTTAGCGCGCTAAACATGAATTTCATGCTGATTTCGCAGAATATTGCATTTTCTTGGGTTGCGGTGGGCGTAGATGTGTCGAAATTTTAGATTTGCTCAAAACCTTACCTATAACGGTTCACAAGTATACTGCTTATGAATATGAAATTTGCTCGCTGTCATAACGCATTAGTGAAGTTATGGTGAGTTGCAGGATTTGAATGGACAGGGCCAATTTAGATCCCAGATATTCATGAAATGGGGAAATGGTCGTTTTGCATGGCGGTCTCCAGCGCCATCCTGATAACCTGTTCCAACGTGTAACGCAAGCGGCAAATCTCCCTCTTCATGTTTTTGCTTAGGCAAAAGCCGCCGAAAGGTGTATCGCACGCGGCAAATCTCCCTCCCCTGTTTTTGCTTAGGTAAAAGCCGCCGAAGGGTGTGTCGCGCGCGGCAGTGGTCCTATGAGGAAAGCATTACGGTCATGGAAAACTTTTGTATCACACGAATTGCCTTTATCGTGGGGATTGAGCACGATATTCTTGAAACAGCGACTTAGGTAATCCCCTGCCAAGGTTTTAGGCAGGTTTATGATTTTTACCCGCTGCCACGCGATGACTATGATATTTGTCATCAGCGTCTCAAACAACCCCCCCCCCATATACCGAGTTTGAGCAAGATTCGTCACAAAATTATTTTGGGGCCCGGATAGCCGAATAGCGCAATCAGATTTTAGAACTATCCGTTACTTTTATCGATTTTATTGATTTTCTGCAAAGTACGAGCTACGAAGATCGAGGTTAGTGAGGAGGTAGTTGAGCATACTGATTACTAACACAGCGGGAATAGGGATTTGCATGTAGAAGTGGGCAGAGGGAAGGGCTGTACCGGATAGGGATGAGAGCTTTATCATAGTGTTTTGTCAGGGCCGGGCTGAGCCGGGTAAGTCAGCTAGTTTCTCATATTAGGAATCCCACTTTGAGTAAACTCCAAGCTGTGGAATTAGAAGCCAACCAAAATCTCGTTTGTCCTACTTTTCGCTCTCGATATCTCAAACTATAGAAGACCAATCAAGCTCAACTTGCTCTTGCCGCTTTCCTTCGCGATTTACGTAGTAATGCAGACTTAGCCTACTACCTTAATCAATATTTTTGCAGTGCTTTGTATTGATACAAAAAGAGTTAGCTAATTCATTTTCGAAATGCCAGTAAATCATATTCGAAAATGATCACTTCACTTGGGTGGTCCAATATTGTGAACCCTCAGAATTTGCTAAAACTTGGCCCATAGTGGTTATTTGACAGCCAAATACGAATATGTGCCTAAGCTGGTAGAGCCTTTATGTCATGCCTACGGAAGGCAAGGATAATGCTTGGTGGGGGGGGGGGGGGGGATATTGACACAGAGGACGGGTGCGAGGGGAGGGGAGGGGGCGTATCCGGGCTTGTGTGCCGCACCTCTTCCTTGAATCTGTTCAGAATTTCATTTGAAAAAGTTTAAGAGATTGCATGTTGCGCAAGAAGTATACCCAGACGAAGCTCTTCATGCTTCTTTCAAGCCAGTGCTAAGCCTGTTTGCACAGTAGTAATTGTACAACACGGGTCTTCAGAAACACCATAGGTTCTTAATCCTTTATTTACAGTAGTTATTCTCGAGGATACAAATCTAGTGCTCTCATCCGGAATGATTGGCAGATTGCAGCGAATCTATTGAAAAGCTTTCTGGAATAAATGCTCTTCCAAAATTTCCCTGTAAATAGCGCGAACATTCAGTTCGATATTGCAAGCACATTTAATTACACATTTCACATTTCTAAAGCTTTTAAAAACAAGTATTTTACTTTCTGGTAGTGGCCATCTCAAATGCGATCTGGTAAATGGCCTGTAGGTATCATTCCATACATTGAACTAGATTACAACAGCTCTTTGTATGTTTAGACGCAAGTGAATGACGATTTTGACATTTAAGTTTTATGTTAGAATCGAGAGCTTGGCATTTCTTGCTACCGTGACATCTCACAGCGAAAGATCGCATTGCAATGCCATGAAAATTGAATGCTGCTATTGTTAGGTGATGTCCTAGGGCTGAAAATATGGTGAAATGCTCTAACAAATGCAAACAAAAATGTTGTAGAAGAAAAAGCGCGAGATGTACATACATATGAACGCCTAATTTCGATGCCCAACTGTAATGGCAAAACCTATAAGCTACGGCATTATTTCTTGCATCAATGAAATGAGAAAAAAAAGAAATGAATCAACATTTGCTCATGACTCTGAACATATGAAACTATGTGCTGTCATAAAGTCACTGCATGAATTATGAATATCTACGTGGTGATACGAACAAACTAAGCAAATGGACGAAGTTAAATTTAAGAATAGCTCACCTTCAATTTCTCCTAGTACCTCTTTAAAGGTATTTATTGCGTTGTCATCGAAAGCTTCCATATCGCAGACAACGATCCAAACTTGGGCTTTTGGCAAGCTTAAGACAAAGAAGCATGATAAATTTTCGGAGAAAACCCAAAAATCAAAATTGTCATTTTAAAGATCGGTTCATAATTATACGAGACCCATACATTGTCGTTTCCCGCACTTCTTGAAAGAAGGCAAGAATCATTGGTACAAGGCGAAAAAACATAGCGGAAAGCAGTTTACGCAGCATAAAAGTAAAATTCGGTGGCAATTTGGAAAAACATCGTGCGCCGAACGCTTTCTTGGCCGGTTCATAATTATATGAACCCTCAATCACAGCTCTTTCTTCGCTTAACGATGCAATTTTTGGGGTTAAGCTTTCATGTAAGGAAGATCTCGAATTCTGAGATTATTACTACGATCTTAACAGTTTTTGAAAAGGAGAATATTACTTCACTTTTACAGCTCGAAAAGGCTCCAAACCTGTCGGCTCCAAAATGCCTGCTTTTTTCGAGACTTCAGACTTTTATCCAGCTTATGGGATGAAGGATAAGGAATCAATAAATGTACTGCTCGGCGCTCAAAAAATATTGATATGATCGTCCCAGTTGCAAATTCAGTCCCGAACTCACTATAGGATTGACACACTTTTGAGCCTCAAAACTCGACTTCTGGGCCGGTAGTAATATACCCTACCTGGTGGCATCAAAGATGCCGCCAAGTTGGCACACATCACGGAATGTTGCCATCTTCGGCGGCAGCTCGCGGAGTGATTATAGGTTTTAATAATCTTATATTATAACTTTAGTACGCACTTATTTGGCTCATTGAATTTTGATGACGCAGACAGCCGCAAAACTGCTGCCTCGCGCGCGGTTAAACTCGACTGCGTTAACTTCAAATGCCACCACGCTAACCATTCGACCATTCGGTCAATTATTGTCGTTTGCATCAGCAATAGGAGGAACGGACTGGTAAGTGACCGCCTGTAACAGCGATCGATGCATTGCGCGAGACAGTTCAACCTGGAAGAACAGCTGACTGATATGAGCGAGAGAGGGGCGGAATCGGTGCAAACGAGATTTAGAAGGATTATCAAAAAAAGGCGGTGTTCTTTATCCTTCTAAAGCAATACTAGATTTTTTTGTCTGTTTTCGCACTCTCTGACCTGGCGGCATCTCTCAGCGCTGAAATTTCGACGAGATGCCGCCAGGTCAGCTCGCGAAGTTTCCGCCAGCACTTCCTGCCTACCTCCGTTATTTTGGAGTTTTTTAGAATCCCCAAATGCCAAGTGAGGTTCTCTGGGGCACAATGACCTCCTCGACCAGGAAGATCGTGGTGAAAAGGGTTTTTAGGGCACAGATTTGAGGTCGGTGTTCCCGCCGACTTCACGTCAAGTTGACGGCGATCTGACGGCGAAACATGCCGCCAGGTCGGGGGGGGGGGGATAACTACAGGCCCTGCCGTCCGCAAAGCTCTGTGATGTTGTAAACACGTGGCGCGGTTAACTTTGTGTACGGCGCACAAGATTTTGTTTTGTTTGAAAAAATTTGACTGTAGAGCACCTTGTTTCCACCCGCACTCGGCATTCAATAAAATGCATACGCAAGTCAACGCAAACATGCCTCCTCTTGCTTTTTAGCTCTGAAGCTTTGAGTATGGCATTGCGGAGAATTCAGAAAGTTTGCCAATGATATATCTATGACTTAATAATAACGGGCTAAGGGTGTTTACGTCTGTTTGTCTGTCTGTCTGTGTGTACGTCTGTCTGTCACGAAATTCGTAGAGCGACTTCCATCAAAGATCCTGAGCTAAAATTTTGGTCATAACACCCTATCAGCATGTAGGTAAACTGTGCAAAAGCACAAGCCGATCCGATTAGTGGAACCTGTGAAAACTGAGCGCCAAACGGGTCCGCGCGACTTTTGGTCCGCCAAAATCTGTCGGTAGTTGGGCTTTTTGCAAAGTCGTGGATTTGTTCAGCAAGTAAATCCGAAAAACATTGACTTCAGCTCAAAAAGTAAGCAGAAAGTCAATCTTTACACAAAATTGGCGCCAAAAAGATGTAAGTGAGCAAATTGTCGATTTGCCAAGAATTTTCTATAAAAATTGAGAGGATTTTTGAATAGATATGTAGCCCAAAGTGGTGTTTATCCTTATGGCGAATATAAAGCCAAAATAAATTCAGTAACCCATTCAGAATCGCATTTGTTTTTCTGCGGGAAAATTTTTTCTCCTGAAATTACCAATCTTACATGGAAAAGCACTAAAAATGAATGGTTGTTTACAATTCATTCGTGATGTTCAGCATAGCGCGGTGAGTTTCAAAGTCATTATTATGCGATCACGAAGAAGGCACGGATAGTAGAGCCAGTGCGAACCTCTGCGAAGCAGAGGTGACGCACTGGTACTTATATAAACTATGCATTTACCTTATCACGGAGCTTTGCAGACGGCAGAAGTTGAGTTTTGAGGCTCAGAAGTGTGTCAACCTTTTGATGAGCTTCGGACTGCGTTAACAGCTGCACGATTACATTAGTATTTTCCGAGCGCTGAGCAGCAAATTTATTGGTTCTTTATGCTTTATCCATGTGAGCTGAATAAAGGGCTGAAAACTTAACAAAGCAGGCAATTTTGGAGCCGACTCCAGAGCCATTTCGAGCTACAAAATAGGGCAGAATTCAACTTTTCAAACCTTAATAAGTTCAGCGCTAGTAGGTGCCTTAGACCTTGAGATCGAAGCTTTACTTTACATGGTTTTGAACGCCAGTGGTTGCAGCGTTGAGCGAAGAAAGAGCTCTAGTTGAGGTGTTCGTATAATTATGAACCGGGCAAGAAAACGTTCGGCGCACAATGCTTTTCCAAAATTGGCACCGAATTTCATTTTTATGCTGCGTGTACTGTTTTCGGCTATGGTATTTCACCTGGTACCAACGATGCATTTCTTTCAAAGTGAGGGAAACGACGATGTACGGGGTGTTCGTATAATTATTAAGTTGTCCCTAAGTCTTTCCATTTTTGAATTTGCGCTGTGACAAGTTGTGCACTTCTCATTCTGAATAGGCACCAGGATATCCTTCGATAGAGCAAAGCAAGCTCTATGAGATGGCGTCTATGCTTTTGCACCAGCTTCGATCCACCTCAAGTTTGATATTAAAATCTAGAAAGTTTCGGACGCCCAAAAATTTGAAAAACTTTTTATATCTTCGTTCAAATCCTACAAACCTCTCACTCGCTCACCCATATACACTTCACATCAGACACTCATATGTGCTGTTGCTGTATTTTTTTTATTGGCTAGAAATCAAGAAAACGAAAATCTCCATGTTTTCATTAAAGTGATGCTGTGCTGCTCTTACACTAAAAGTTGTACACTACGAGCCTTTAGAAGTACAACCGTAAATTTTTAGCTCTTTATGCGCTCTAGTTACCGAGAAATGCTAGGTTAAGGGTAAAAAGCTCGAATGAGGAAAGCTAAATTCGATATTTCTCGGGAACTAGAGCTCATAAAGAGTTAAAAATTTTGGGTTGTACTTCTAAGGGCTTGCAGTATACAATTGTTAGTGTAAGGACAGCACAGCATCACTTTAGTAAAAACATAAAATTTTTCGTTTTCTTGATTTTTAAGCAATGAAAAAAATACGGCAAAGCACATATGAGGGTCTCATGTGAAGTGTATATGCGTGAACGCGTGAGAGATTTATAGGACTTTTTTGAACGAAGATATAAAAAATTCTCATTTTTAGGCATTCAGAAAATTTTTATTCAGAGTAAGAGGTACACGACTTACCACAGCGAAAACTCAAAAATGAAAAGACTTATGGGAAAGTCTAATATGAACCGATTTTTATTTCCTTTTTGTTTGCAACAGCGTGGTCTCGTACGAGCAGTAAGAAGAACAAATGCAAGAATTTTTTTGATAAACTAGTCCTCACAATGTCGAAACAAATATGCTGACTGAGTTTGCTGCTACCCGCTTTAACATTCGTACGGCAATTTCGCTACCAATACCTCGGGAAGCCGAAATAACTTTGAGGACTTGTTCTCCTGCTAGGGGCATCTGAAGACATCATAATTTTGAATGCACAGCTTTGACCACAACCAAGCAAAAAACTGGAGTTTGGCCAAGTTTATTGATTCTTCATATGGTAGGAGTAGGCTAGGCAAATAGTAGGGCAGTTGATATCTAGCCGCTTTTTCTCGCAGGGGTACTTGGCACCTCCAAAAATCCCTTGAAGGACATTACACCATCTTGAGGTCAAAGGGCGACTCCGCCCATCACTCCTCCCTCTAGGTGCCCTCATTGTGGATTGTGTACACGTACTTAAGAAGTGCTTCATTGTATTTAAGGAAAATAGAACTGAAATGGAGAAACAAAAAATAAATTCTAGGTTTCTATAAGGATTTAGAATCCGTAAATGACTGCAGGTGAATTTCAGCATTTCGAGTTATGTTTTACTCATGTTTTCAAACAAAATGATGCTTACTTGGAAACTTGTCAGTGCTTGTGAACCATATCGTATTAGGTCGTTCCATAAATGATAAGTGATTCAAATCAGAAAACATTACCAAAGTTGAAATTTTCTATGAATAAGTTCGTAGCGTTTTTATTTTCGTCCTAACTTCTTTGGGGAGCAGTTGATATGTGGCAAATGTGTGTACTATTAGAAAGGGCTGATTATGCTCTTCAATAAATACCTACTAATTCGAGTGGAAAGCTGATCTACTCGGATCTCTCGGCTTCCAAGTATGGAAATCTTAAGAGACAAAAAGGAGCAATTTCGCGCATTTTTTTCTCATAAAAAGAAGCGTTTTTGCGCAGATTCTTGCCGATTATGGATCATGGCGCTCTCCAATCACTATGAGAAGAAAAATGTTTGAAATGCTTGAATTACTACAAAAGACGAAAGGCTGAGCAGGGTGTCCCTGAACAAGGCTTTCGGGAGATGGGCAGGACGTCCTGCACTAAAAATTGCTGGAGAAAAAGAAGAAAACGGTCAACCATACCGTATGCAAGCCAACTGCAACGTCTTGACGAGATCGTACCGCAGAAAAAGCCAAAAAGACAGATTCAGTGAGTTTTTCTGCATGACGAAACATGACCTCATACTCCGAAATTCGTCAAAACTGTCTGTAAGAAATGACTAGGAGGTACTTCTGTACCCAAAATATTCCTTGAACCTCGCTTTATCAAATTATCATTTGGTCTGCTCTCTCGTACTTATAAATGGTGCATGTTTCAATTTTACTGAGTAATTTGAGCGCTGTTAGATGATTTTCTTAGGACCCGGCGCGCTGCCGTTTGCAAAATTGAGATTGAAAAGCAGACAAAAATGTGGCAAAAGGTCGTGCGCTAAATTGGAGAATGCATCATTGATTTTTAGTATAAGTTGATGATTTTGTTTTCTTATGAAAACGCTACAAACTTGTGACATATTTTAATATTAATATAAATTAAGCAGAAGTTATGGGTCTGACAATCCATACTATTATATAAAGCGCTAGCACCCCCATGTGAGTCAGCATGGTGTGTGTATGTTCCGGTGTTGTTTACCACTAATGGCAGTATGTCGGATCCAGAGAACGACCAAGCAGTGATCCTTGGAATGTTGGATCCAAAGAACGATCAATCAGTGATTCTTGGCATTTGCCAGACGACCCATGCGTAAACAACTATTCTCAGAAAGTTCCAGAAAAGACGGCATGATGGTTGTGAGTACAAAAGTACAGTCTAGAACATATGTTGACTGAATCAGTCTCTCTCTACATTACTCCACTTAGGCTTCCAATCCATCAACACACTCGATTTCAAATTTGTTAGTATCCTCTACCGATTTGACGGTTTTTTCTACCCTAATTTCACGCGTATAAGGCGCGGGGGATTTTTTTCCAAATTCGACCAGCCCAGACAAGCCAAAGGACTTTACAACCGAAAAACCCTATAACGTGCTGTATATTGCTTGAGAGAATCGTGCGATGTAAGAATTTTTTTCCGGAGTACAGTGAAGCGGCTGAGAGGCTCGCTTGAAAATTCGAAAAAGTGCGCCTTATACGCGTGAAATTAGGGTAATTGCTCTGTCATTAATGCGCACCACTCCGTGTCTGAATTCCTCTTTCAAAATAACATTCATTGTAGCAAATGTATGCCTAAATTCTAAGTGCTGCTATGGCCGCCTTAATTGCGTCTGCGTGTTCAAGCTTTTGAGTGCTATAGTCATGTTTTAATCCTTGCTTCATCAGCCAAATTCGTTCCTCTTCTTTGTTTCTTCGCTATCGTTTCTTCGTCATTCTATCAGTGGTATTTATGCCGTCTTTACAAGAACCATTCAAAGTATTACAACTTTTCAAAATTCCACTTTCATAAAGCGATCATACCCTATAATAAAGCGCAGGGGGGACCATCCGGCGTCAACAACCGGCGAAGGATGTTTGCCCAGATCTCTGAGTTAATTCTTGCACTTTCACCCGCCTTCATACTGTTTACCGTTACGACTCAACCTAAGTGCAACCTATGACGTCATCAATGGTATGGTGTTTTGAGCCATCTTCGTGTTCCGTCTGCTTCATTGATGTTTATCACGACGTCAAGCTAAATGCAACACCAATTTCGTCGCCTACAACGCTGTTAGCGGTCGATTTATTTCAACCGCTTTACGTTTTGCTTTATTCATTTGTGAAAATAAGAAACGTTGGATAGCATCTTCAGGTCGGTGATAATACTTAACATTGATATCTGCATTACATCTCCTCAATTCTTTCTTAATCAGCGCACCACATCATCACTGTTTTTACCACCAAACGTATCTTTACGTGCAAAAACAAATCTCAAAATTGAACCTTTCCTTAAAAATCAAGCAAAATCACGTCACTCATTGTCCATTTTCCTATTGTGCACCACTCCATTTTTGTCTTCATTACCAAACGTATCTCATTAAAAATTTTCAAATTTTACTCTGAAAAAACCCTTCCACAAGAATGAAGCAAAAGAAGCGAATGAAGCATGCTGAACCCATCTTCACATGAAAAATTCTTGAACTTACTGTGAAAATCGAACCTTTTTGAGAAAATAGTTAAACATCACTGTGCGAACAAATTGTTATCCACTAAGTGATAAACATCATACCCTATAATAAAGCGCAGGGGGGACCATCCGGCGTCAACAACCGGCGAAGGATGTTTGCCCAGATCTCTGAGTTAATTCTTGCACTTTCACCCGCCTTCATACTGTTTACCGTTACGACTCAACCTAAGTGCAACCTATGACGTCATCATACCCTATAATAAAGCGCAGGGGGGACCATCCGGCGTCAACAACCGGCGAAGGATGTTTGCCCAGATCTCTGAGTTAATTCTTGCACTTTCACCCGCCTTCATACTGTTTACCGTTACGACTCAACCTAAGTGCAACCTATGACGTCATCAATGGTATGGTGTTTTGAGCCATCTTCGTGTTCCGTCTGCTTCATTGATGTTTATCACGACGTCAAGCTAAATGCAACACCAATTTCGTCGCCTACAACGCTGTTAGCGGTCGATTTATTTCAACCGCTTTACGTTTTGCTTTATTCATTTGTGAAAATAAGAAACGTTGGATAGCATCTTCAGGTCGGTGATAATACTTAACATTGATATCTGCATTACATCTCCTCAATTCTTTCTTAATCAGCGCACCACATCATCACTGTTTTTACCACCAAACGTATCTTTACGTGCAAAAACAAATCTCAAAATTGAACCTTTCCTTAAAAATCAAGCAAAATCACGTCACTCATTGTCCATTTTCCTATTGTGCACCACTCCATTTTTGTCTTCATTACCAAACGTAGCTCATTAAAAATTTTCAAATTTTACTCTGAAAAAACCCTTCCACAAGAATGAAGCAAAAGAAGCGAATGAAGCATGCTGAACCCATCTTCACATGAAAAATTCTTGAACTTACTGTGAAAATCGAACCTTTTTGAGAAAATAGTTAAACATCACTGTGCGAACAAATTGTTATCCACTAAGTGATAAACATGGTGATGCGAATTGCCTTGAAACACTAAACGTTATGCAAAAAGCTCACTTTGCAAGCAACGCAGGTTCTAAGAGAACACTTCATCTCAGGATTTTAAATTGATCCAAAGACTGAAAATTCAAAAAAAAAACTGCAAAAGATACTGTGATCGTGAGAGAAGTTTTGAAAAGAGCTACACGCTGTCTGTCTGCTATCAATATACCAAATGTGAACAAAAGAGAAGGGAAGGAAGAGACGCTTCATTAACCATCAACTCAACCCTTGCTAACCTCAGGAACGTGTAGCTTTTTAGTGCAATTTTGTCAGAACATCGCACTACCTCAGATCGTATAGACAGCGGTGATTTGCTTGAATGGACAGCTTAAATTGGATATACGCTTCAATACTAGCTCTCTTTACGGAGTTCGAGTCAATAGCCTACCAAGATGAGTTGGAAAATGGGTGCGCATTAGAGCATTTCGGGTGGAATTTATAGTCCTATGTGGGCGTCTTATATGGAAGGCTTTCCAAATTGTTGAACAATTTGGAAAGCCCATATAGGACGCGAACGCGAGCTCTGGCATTAGAATTTTTGAGCATATTTCGTTAGAGGAAGGGGGGTTTTTACGGAGTTCGAGTCAATAGTTTTTCAGTTCGGAGTTTTTCATTTAGGAAATTTCATAATAGTAAGTTAGAATTTTGGCTAAATGCATTCAAGTGCGTTGAGTTGAATCTCTTGCTGAATTCTCGCAAAGAATTCAGAATAGTTACTTTGAGGCCCATATGCATGAAAATCCTCCCAGTGGCAAAATGAAGCGGCGTCCCCAATGATGAAAAGCCCCAGCAATGTTCGCCCGCGGCCCTTCTATGACAAGGGACTCTCAAATTTTCACATTCGAAAGTTTTCTGACCAAAATGGCCGTCACAAACCCCGGCAAGCTTTTCCCAGCTATGTACATTTTCATGGCTTACTTCACCCCAGCTTTTCATATGGGCCTTTTAAGGTAGTTTGTAGGGACAGTCGATGAGGAGAGCAGAGCCCCGGGTGAAAATAGCCATGAAAATGTACATAGCTGGGAAAAGCTTGCCGGGTTTGTGACGGCCATTTTGGTCAGAAAACTTTCGAATGTGAAAATTTGAGAGTATTCGAGGATTTTTGCAAATGTGGGAATGAGCAACTTTGGCAGCTACAGTTTATGGTGATAACGCTGAAACTTTGGCTCAAAACCGCATACCAACGCTTAGAGCTTGCGCTGCATTTCGCATTGCAGGAGGGTTCAAAGAAAGGGTGGGAACGGACAAGTCCTAACACCGCAGACATGATGCAGAATCTTTGCGTTACGCAGCTCATCACATCAATTTTGGCCTGATTCGGTGCACAGACTTTAAAGGTGTAAGGTGGCGCATTTTCTCAACAGCATCTTTGGAGCTAGATTCGAAAGCGATTAAGTAAGGTTAAAAGGATTTGAAAATGCGAGAAAAGATCGGTAGTTTGGGCAGTTTATAAAGGAAACATCTGGATGAAAAGGAATTGGGATGGGGGAGGCCATGGCTCAGAACTCAGGAATGACAATAAAACGCGAGTTGCAAAGAAAGCTGAGAGGAAGCGATTAATTTATCACTTTGGTTAATGATGTAACTTGGGAAACCTTTTAAAGCAGGAGATCCTGACATTTAACTTTGATGATCTCCGAATTCGTTGAGTGTCTGAGAAATCGCCATACTTTTGGAGGAGAAAAGGTTTCCACGCTCTAACTTTGAGAGTCATATCCCACTTCACACACACACAGCCAGTCCGGAGCGCCGCGAAGCGGCGCTTCGGCTGGTCATAGTATATAAGAGAGAAGTTAGTCAATTCTGAACCCCTTTACTTTTTTATAATACAGGGTGTCCCAAAAAAATGTTAACACTGTTTGATCGTAAAGAACTCCCTTAATTTCATGTCTTTCGGCGAGCTTGAGGAACCATTCTGTAGAGCGAGGTTCAGCTTAGATTTACAGTATGGAGCAAATCACCGTTCGCTCTTCTTACTATAGGATTACGGTAAGAAGTTCCAAAATGTGGAACCGACGTGAAATATGCGCTCCGACAAAATTGTTTTCAAAAAACTTGAAAGATTGTGTACTAGGGTTTTCGCGCACTCTGATTTTACTATACAACTTTTTACGAGTGTTTTCAGCTTTTTTGGCGGTGAAATCACATTCTTGACACATGCTGGGAAGTCAGTTATTACACTTTACCTAGGGTTACTTTGAAAAGAAGTATCATAATAAAGTAGAAATTTCATATCCGAAATCAGCGGCTTTCATTACCATAGTACAAGAGATTCTGGCTTGTTTGGCTCTGTTTCGAAGCAGAAAATGGCCTTTAATGGCCTAAAATCCTTGTCAATTTTCGTACCGTAATTCTACAGTGACGAGGAGAGTTAGATGATTCGTTCCATACTGTAAATCTATGACCAGTTATGTACAATTGATCGACTAGATCCTCTAATATTTCGAACAACCGGAATTTTAATTTGAAAAATTCTATGCGATTTTTCTCTTCTGGAAGAATATTCAAATGCTATTTTCTAAAAGGATGGCGCAGCAGAAGTTTCCAAGCCACCTACTTAAGAAATGATAACTTTTTTTTCGGTTTTTTCTCCATTATTTCTCTCTTATTACCTTGATACCTGAATCTATGTTCTCGCTCTTTGCACACCTCACAATGAAACCAGCAAATGGGTGGAGCAATGGGCGAGGCATGACCTCTGAAGCGGATTTGCTAGAACCCTCCTGGGTGCGAATGCTGGTGCGAAGTTGGTACGAGGAAAGGTGCTAGGAACTCCTACACGCCTTCCCAATTGATAAACTCATCATTGCTCGGTGAATGCTTTAAAAGCCTTCTTTTTTTATATAATTTGCTTTCTAGGGCAGAGATAGGCGTGAAGTTCTGCACGGTTAATCATGAAAAGGTATAGCTAGTGCCTTGAAGAGAAAGATAAGTCTAAATAAGACTAGATAAACAAATGTGGAGAGAGAGATTAAGCGAAGAGAGTGCAATTGTTCTTACGGAGCAGGTAATGGAAATGGGATAATCCGCTAATTTATCTAGCTCAAAAAAGTCCTGCGGTTCCGCAAAGCGAATTGAACGAGTTTTTGATTAGCTTCGGAAGGTAGGCTCTGCATGTAACAATCTTTTATTCGGATCATATTTTTGTAAGTGATAAACGAACTTGTATCCATTTTACGATTTACGATTTTGTGATCTGGCTATTATCATTGAAAGCGCTTGAGTAGACAGAAAAAGGAAAACACCATGACGCAGTTTGATTGTTAAACATATGACTTGACTACGAAGTGAAGTGAAGCTTATCAAATTTGGGGGGGGGGGGAGGAGCGGCAAATTTTTTTTCAGATGAAGGTGCGTGGCGTCAGCCACCCAATCCGAAAAATATCTTTGGGTGCTTTTCAACTTTTTTTGCGGGCTCATAACCCCTGAATTTTAAGAAAAGAGGCGTAGCAGAAGCCACGTCACCGAAAAAAATTTTACAAGGCTACCTAAATCTGTAATCTAACTTTTTCAAAAATTATTGCAATTTTTGATGAGATAAACAGCCTACTTTCACACTTTTATAACATATGCAAGTAAATTTCAAAAGTTCGCGACCCATTTGCCAAGGTGGGAGGGGGAGAGGCAGTATTCAATACCCCTTGCGTGGGTGCACGCCGTTCTAGCTTACATCTATGCCTGAATCATCGTAGTGATTATGTACGTGGAGCAAAACAAAATTATATGATATACATGGGTTGTTTGGGAAGTTGCTGGCTTCAGTTACTTCAAATTAAATGATGAGATTGTGGTAACACAAAATTGGTGGCAAGCGTGGCTTACAGTCACTTAGGTGGGATTTCTAAAAGCAGGTGATCTTCACATTTTGGGCAAAACTCCTGAGAACGTGATTTCGTAGGGCCGTAACTCGGCGATTGCTATACATTGAAGCCACACGCATGCGCCGTTCAATAGCACACTTTCTAGTGAATTTAACCTGTGGAGGCAAGCAAGCAGATTTTAAGAGGTGCCCGAAAAATGCAGGCGAATCTACGAACTTTGGCTTAGCTAAAGTTCCCTCACCATATCTCTGCCAGAAAACTCTGTACGCCGCGCAAAAGACGATTTTCGTAAATAGCGTGATCGAAGACTTCTTTGAGTAAAGTTTCCTTAAAATCCAAGATCATCGACATTTTGACCAAAACCCGAGCTTCTGGGCATAAAACGAGAAAAAATCAAATTACCCAAATTCCTTTGAAAACTTGCTCATAGAGGTTATCTGACCTGCTGATCACGAAAATCACACCTGCTTAGCAGTAGAGCTTCTCATTTCAAGGTCACGGTGGGAAAAATTTGAGACAATACGATTTTTCCAGAATTCACCAGCTCTTCTATCTTTTTTCAAGAAGATTCTCCGGTGACTTTCTAGCGCTCGATAATCTGCGGAAGCAGCACAATACAATACGGCTTATTGGAGTCTTTTATGTACGATGTGCGCTGCGTTGCGACCTTGTGAACATACGCGCGCAGAAAATTTTGAAAAATTGGAAACGGAGTTTAAAGACATGCTGTATATACAGTAAGATTCGACTTGACGAGATGAACGTAATGCTGCTTTCGGATTTCGAAAATGTCCATTCTGAGGGAAGTTACGGCTAGTAGAACTTGGAACAGCTTGATTTTTCTAGAGTTTATCAGCTCTTCTATCTCCTTTGAAAGAAAGTCTTCGGCCGCTATTTAGCGCACGATAATATAGTGAAAGAGTACTTTCGAACAGTGCCTACGTTAGTCTCCTATGTGTGATGCTCGTTGCGCTACACCCATGCGAAAAGGCGTTCGCATGCTAATTCGGGATTTTGAAAATAAGATATTGGAGACAACCTGCAAATCATAAAATTCGCCTTGACGAGCTGAATAGAATGCCGTTTTCGGATTTTGAATATACTCATTTGGAAAGAAGTTACGGCCCTGCGTAATTTGCGTGATTCACATAGATTTCGCGAAATTTTGCGGAATTTTGCGAAAGTTCGCGGAATTCCCGGAATTTCGCGGAATTTTCGGAAATTTTGCATGTTCTGTGAGCGGATTGTATATTGGAAATATTGGAAGATGCACCTCGCCGAGCTGAGTCGAATGGTACTGTTAGATATGGAATTCGTAAACTTTGAATCGAGATAAGGGTATTTTGACGAATTCTGGAGAACTTAGGCAGTCGTCGCCTAACTTTGTCGCCTAACTTCTCTGCTCGCCGCCTAACTTCGATGGCAGCCGGCTGATTTAAGCGGCCGCCGCCAATCTTTTTTCACAGATTGAACGGTATTGTATGTAGATGATTTCATAAGCAAGTGATTCAAAGAAACATCAAGTCACAGAATACTTGGGAAAATGATGTCTTATACCTCTATATTCCACAAAGGTATTACGAAAACTTTACGAAGGAAATGCATGTACAATACATCATCCGACTTTCTGATTATCATAGAAAAGCAATGGAACACTTCGGTTACTGTTAAACAGTCATTCTACACTTTAGAGAAAACGTCAAAGGTTTTTTTCAATCTTCGTACGATTTGTCTGATTGCATTTAGGGCAACTTGTCTTCATTCCAAGCCTATCCATCTATTCTCTTAAAGATATGCGGCAATTACACAAGGAAAACAAGCAATTCCATGTGTAACAAGTCTCTGCAGCGTCTGCACCAGTATTTGGCAACAACCGCTCATTCACGTTGCATAAACACAGAGTCGTAAATCTATAACAAACCCTGCACCAAACCTTGAACGACGGTGATACATCATAGCCACCACGCGGTATAACACAAAGCTCTAGTCGCAGCATCATTTTAGGCTAAGCTTCGGCTACGGCTACCTATCGAAAAGTCCTTAATCGCACCATGTTGTGGCTATTGGTCGTCTGCAGTGGCAGCAACTCCCCTAAAAACTCCAGAATTTTTCTCGTTGATTTTCTTGTACTTCGATGTTATGGCTATCCCAACTATATAAAGCACATAACTGTAAACACATAATCTAGATAGATTCTACTATCATTCTATTTTATTAAAACGTCTCATTAGGAGTAAATTGTGCTTGTCAGTCTATAGCCGGATAGAAAATAAAGAGCTGGGCTTCTTGAAATAAATAGAGGGAATTCTTAAAAACCAATATAAAGGTGAACCTTTCAAAATAAACCTAATTACTTATTTTTTCCCTATTTTTCATCTAAACGGACTGTATATTTCTCCAAGGCTTCCTCGAACATTATATTAAGGGCAGCGTCCCGGGAAAACCTCGCCCTTCGGCTTTTCACCTTTTCGGAGCCTTCTCGCCATGCTGAACCTATATCTGGGCTTTGCAGCGCACGAAAATGGCGAAAATGAGCTTTTTCAGCTTTTCATGTCTCCACTCACTGCAAAATACTTGTAAGTGGGCGGGGTCCGTAACACTTTCAAAGCGGGTTCAGGATTCCCAGACGCGTTTTCTCGCTCCAGACTTCACTGATAAATTAGCTGAGAGGCCTGCCACTACAACGCTCGAAAATCCCTGTACTCATCATTTTGCCGCGACGCTACCTTTAAGGAGTTATCACCAAAATCATGTAGAAGTCCTCGAGTACGAAAGTCTATGTAATATTTGTCATTTCCTATAATCGCATATTTTGCCTCAAGTTTGGATATTTGTTACAAATTAGCGACAAAATGCTGCGAGCGGATGATTTTCCTAAGCCAAATGACCTCGTTCGCCGAAGCGGAGGATTAGTGCCTCTTCAGAATCCAAATGGCGAGCAAGTCCAAAGATCTATAGCATCGATTGACGGACTTGCACTGAAAAGTTTATTTCCCCTCCCCTCATCAATCCTTTGCCACAAGCTGTTCTCACATCTTCCTTGAGTCAAGGATAGTTGTGCGGTCAGAAATTCGAAAGAATATAAGTACGTGAACCTAGGCATTTTTCCTGAATCTCCTCTTCCTATATTAAACCCCTTTTTCAGCCAAATGAGCTTTCTTGTTTGACTTGCTTATAATTGTACTGGCATACGAAGACGACACTGTAACAAAGGCTCTTGAGGCGTTCTGCATTCGCGCAAGAGATCCAAGCATGAACAGCCGAAATGAGTGGTCAATCACAAATGAGACTTTACGCCATCCGTGACGTTACGTGAGCTGTAGAAGTCTCACCCGAGCCATATTCTCGCACCTAGTAATGTGCCTGCTAGGCACATTCGAGCTTGCTACAGTTACGAGCTCCTCAGGAGACCAAGATATCGCAAGCCCCGCCCCCTCATTTAGTGTTCGCTCCAGATGATAAAACCGGAATTGTTGAGGAAGCTTTCAAAATCGAAGTTCAAAAGTGAATTTGCTCCAATCAAGACCAAATTTCGGATCTAGGGGTTTTCGAGGTTGCTCTTTTCAGTAGTATGCTTTGTTTGTTGCAAAGTCGACGTTCAGCACTGGTGATGCTTAACACATTGACGACAATGCGACCCACCGGTGGGTCGTACGTGTACTGCCATTTCGAACAATACGACCCACCGGTGGGTCGTAAGTTTGGCAGAACAAAAAAGGCTTCTGTCCGAAATGGCAGTAATCGAAAAATCGGCCTTGTCGTCAATGTGTTAACCAAGATTAAAATTCGGATTTAGAGGTTTTCAATCTTCTATTTAAATACAAGACCAAAACTCAGGTTTAAGTCTCAAAATCGTTTTTTAGGTAACGGTATATGTTTTGTGCACATCAACAGGATTTGTTTTTTGGACATTTTTTTGGAGAAAAAATGTTATTTTCGCAAAAACCGGATTACTTTCATAGAATTGTGCCAGATGCAGGAACACGTATGTGATTTTGTAGTGTTTTCTTCTCCTGACTTCATTTTCAAGAATATGTCAATAAAAGCGCTTATAATGACCCAGCCAGCTATTTCTTAAAGCTGATATAGCATAGGTCACTGAGATCAATGAGGCTGGCTCAATGCCAGAAAGCTTCATAGTAGACGTGGAAAACTCTGAAGTAGTGTCAAACAAGAGAGAAAAACATTTTTATTATTTTGGAAACATTCAAATTTAAATTTATTCTGGTTTTTAGGAAATTTATTTTACGACCTAGTAAATTACGTGGAAAAGCCACGAAAAATATAACGCTCACAAGCGACTAGAAGAAGAAAACATAAGTTTACACGCACCATTTTTAAGTTTGCTTCAATCTATTTTGATTTGACCCTATTTTGGTATTCAGGACTGAATTTCATATAAATCCATGCCACGGATGTTTTTTTCAATTGTCCATTCATAAATTTTCGAGAACCCTCAAACCTGAGTTTTGGTCTTGTATTGAAATAGAAAATTGAAAACCTCCAAATCCGAATTTTGATCTTAAGCATCATCGGTGCTTCGAAAAATATTTTTGGTTGATTTCTTCCAGAGTTCAAAATTGAGAAAAAAGGGGGTCCCAAAATACCGAAATGCCGCTTTTTTCGGTTTTTTATGTATTTATCGAATATTGTATTTATCTTGTATCTTGTATTCAAAACATGTATTTCTCGAATATAAGAGCACATATAGGGGGTACGTTTTTGAAATTATACTCAGTAAGGCTTGTAGAATACAATGACATATGTGGGAGGGGCTGGGAACGGAGTTTGCCATTTTGGGACAATTTTTGTTCCTCGCTTTCTATGCGCGGAAAAATTCAGTAAAGGCATATTTGGGTACTACTATGTGCCTATTATGAAATGACCAAGTTGGAAGTCTGTAGGATTCTTTATCGCAAAAATCCAATTTTCAGGTGACAAAATTTTTTCCGATTTTGGCTTCAAACTTTCCACGGAATGCGCTTAGGTGGATGCTTGGTAGTTATTTTGTTGATTTGCTCTATGGATCGATACCTTAAGTTTACTGGAAAAACGAAAACAGCTTAAGTTATTTGAAAAAGGAGTTTACTTTTGGGACAACCTAATACTGGCGGCGGCCCAGACGTTCCTAAAGCCTCGCCGCCTTTCCCTTGCAGGGATAGTTAGCACCTCCAAGGGGCCTTCGCACCTTTTAGAGGGCCCCGCCTACTTGCCCCGCCCACTAGTTAATCTTATTCCGAGTTGTGCAGGCTTGGAGAGTAGTCCCTGACGGATGGAAGGTGACAGATGAGAAGTTATGAAGTCTACTTGTGGGCATCGCTTTGTCGCAATCAAAAATACTTCCGTTTCTCGCTTCTCAGCCAGAGAATGTGTTTATAGGTACCTCTGATGTAAAAACATATCCATTGAGCAAGTTGCACAAGTGAAATTTTTGATGGAGTTTCTATTTCTTCGAAGTTTCTAGGCAGGTGGATTTTTTAGTTTTTTTGGCTACGAATTCGCGTAGAACAAATTTACGCAACTTTTCAAAGCACTACCTTGTGGAGCTTGCTGTGCTTTATAGAATCAAAACCATAGAATTTATTCAGAACAAGCGAAATTTGACTTATTGTGGTTTAGAACAGTTTGAAGCTAGATCTTGACTTTGAACCAAATGATTTGAGCTTCTCTTCATTTTTAACAATTTTTTAAAGAATTTGAATGCCTTTTCAATACTAAAATTTCCTCTTTTTTTGAATTCATGTTCTGATGCTTTTCATGATAATGAAAGATAAGAAAGACCTTTATCTAGAGGGGGGTGGAGAACATTAGGTCGCCGAAAGTGGGAGGTCCCGCCGGACATCTGCAACAAATACATTTCAATGCATGCACAGGCTGAGTATCTGCTGCATTGCCCGCGGGGACCCCCTCACTTTCGGCGACCTAATGTCCTCCACCCTCTGGAGAAATTTGATGATGCTTTTGCAATTGATTTTAGCTAAATATCCATTGAAATCTTGCAAATTTTCACTTACTAATATTTGAACCTGAGTTTATGGCTTCTTCAGGAAAAGAAGTAGGTTTTGCGCTTCAAGATAGTCCCAATTCATCTTTTTCTTGGCACCTCAGGTGACAAAGCGGTAGTGTCAAAATGCCGATAGTTATCGTTCAGAAATCTTTGAAATGTTCATAACAATGCTCCGTACGTTTGGCAAGCTTTATTCTATGGTAACCCAGAAACAGAAACTGTAAATCCTTTCCAGTGAAAAGCAACTTATCAACGCATTTTCCTCACAAAACTTGCGAACCAAAAATATACTAACTGCTTACCTAAAGTACTGTAAGGTTTTTTTGGGTCAAAGTGTCTTTGCTTATAGTGCAATAATTAGGAGATTTGCCTCGCAAGATGACGACCTTTTATGAATTTTCGTTGCATGCCTATGCTGTTCCCTCAGTCCGCAGCCTTCGAATGAGACCAGTGAAGAAGTGGAACGGAGGCGTTGTTTGACCTTTGTTGCGCGAAGGTGCGAGGAGCCTTTTGGATTGTGAATGCTGGTGCAAACGGAGGTGCTGGGAACTCCTGCGTCCCTTCCCTTAATACTAACCTCTACTGGCATAATAATCTACTCACAACATACTAACAATGTCGAGGTTAAGAAGGGAGAAAACTCAAAATCTAGTAACAGAAGTGTTTTAGTGTTTTTCCGTGACAATCATAAAACCGATGTATAAATTTGTACATATCTCCTTCGTAAAGTCTCTGGAATACCTCTGAAGTATTTCGGAGTTAGAAACGCTTAGTAGAGCAATGTAAAAGGTATACAACATCACTTTTCCAAGTATTCTGTGTTTTGATCTTTCTTTGAATCATTAAGGTGAAATCGTCTACATAGGACCCACTGAGCGATAACTCATTGCATTTTAGAAACAAGTTCCTTCGACTTGGAAAAAATTGCAAGGCATCTCATGAAAGGTCTTGATTCAACCACAATCATGCCTTAGTGGCACGAAACATACAATTGGTTTTAAAATAGTGTGTTCTTAAATACACTGAGTCACAGGTGCGATAAGGTGAGAATGACCCCTCCAGGGTGAAGGGGGTCACAGCAGTCACAGCCCCTCCGGGTGAAGGGGTCTTAGTTAATCAGGAAATCATAAAATGTTGCCGGGGGAGGGTCACGCGAAAATTTGGCTTGAATGTGAATAATTTTGTATTTTTCAAGCTTTTACGAATTTTCTAAAAGAAGTAATCCGTAATTTCTGTAGATGAATAGCAAAGTCAGCAAGGAAAATGTTTTTAAAACCACCTTGTCTTCCGCTTTTAGAGAATATATAGTTTGCCTAGTCTGTTGAAAAAGCGTCTGGTGAAGAGTGTGGGTAGTGATTTCTGGATACTTTCGAGTTTTTAACATAAAATGCATAACTTCTGTAGATGAACATCGACGCCATGATGTCACTATTGGAAACGTCTCGCCATCCGCTTTTAGAAAACATATACATTGCATGGGGTTCACTACAAAAAGTGTTGGGTGAAGGGTGGGTGAGATATAATGGGAGTGCTCAAGTACAGGCTTTTTTACCATTGTAAAAAGACGTCTACTTGATCACTCCCATTATATCTCACCCACCCTTCACCCAACATTTTTTGTAATGAAACCCAGGCAATGTATATATTTTCTGAAAGCGGAGGGCGAGACGTTTCCAATAGTGACATCATGGCGTCGATGTTCATCTACAGAAATTATGAATTTTTTTTAAACTCGAAAATCTCCAAAAATCACTAGGCAAACCCTTCACCGCACTTTCTTGAATGGATTTCAGACATTCTATATATTTTCTGAAAGCGGAGACGAGGTCTAACTGTATCCATGTCGCTATAAAAGATGTTCCATCTACAAAAGTTATGAATTTTTCTTTAAAAACTCGAAAATGTCTAGAAATCATTACTCACACCCGTCACCAAGCACTTTTTCTCAACAAACTCCTCTTTTCCTATACATAAACAACTCACGTACAAATATCTCCTTTGCTTAACCTTACCTCACCTGTTGATTTTTTCCTCGGTTTTTGGTGAAGGGAGTCACCTTGGTCCCAGCTCAGGGGTGAAGGGGAGGGGAGTGAGAAAATTCTCACACTATCGCACCTGTGCATTGAGTTAAATGCCCCGGATGACCAAAGCAACTTATTTTAACTTGCACGAAATGCCTGCGCTTTCTGCGAGAAACCCTACTGATCCCTTTGTTGCTTTGAAAACAAAGCTATTCGAATACGAAAACTAAAAGGAAAGAAGTTTCCAAAAACGTTTAGTTTGTATTCCAAAATTAGAAATCAAAAGGCCTTACAAAAACGAAACTTTTGCTTGCTCAATGCTTTTACTCGTCATGACCTATTCTCTTTGATGATACAGTCGCACAGGAAATTATCTCAACATTTCCATAAGCAAAAGATTTGGTCAAAAGACGAAATCAAGTATGATTTTCCCGCTTTCGGAGCAGCCTTCTGAGACATGATCAATCGTGACATCACCTCGTGAAAAATGTGACTTAAGAACATGCTTCAAAAGCATTCTTATCACCGAAATATATGGTCACTAGATTTTGAAAAAAAATTAGATCTAATAAGGTTGCCAAAAAGTTTGAAAAGATGAATGCCAAGATAAGTGCGGATCTAAATAGAAAAACCGTTTTTGTGGTGTGAATAAATACAAAACCGATACTCCCAATTCTTTGTTTATAAACAGTGAAGTTTCCAGACGCGTCAGCCGTTATTTTAGTCACTCACGATTTGAATGGATAAAACTAAGCTATATAAAAGTACTAATTTTCTTCTAAATGTATGCAACATAGATTCCGCAAGTTTAAGAATTGTTTATCTGGATTACAGCACATAGACTGAGAACTCGTCAAAACATGGTCTAATGAAAAATTTCTTAGAACATATATAATAATAGGAAAATCAACGACATGATAGGAAGGTTTCAATCTATTCTCAAAATCTTATATATGTATAAAGCTGAATGTCTATTTGTCTTGTACGTCTGAATGTCGGTAAGTATTTGTTCCGAATAGAAAATTCCATTTCTGAACCTATCCCGACCAAACTTGGCACACATACACTTCGGGCTCCGGCGGGTGTCGTAGGCTACTTTTCGTCATCGATCGATATTGATTTTATCGATTTGTAGATTTTTTGCAGAGTTCACCTAGGAGGCTGGGAATTGGCACAGGAGGGTAAGCGAGCATGGGGATTCCGAATACAATATTAGTCTTCAGAATTATCGATTACTTTTATCGATTTTATCGATTTTTTTGCAAAGTTTGAGCTACGGGACTGGGAGTGGCACAGGGGGTAATCGAGTATGCTGATCACGAATACAATATTAGTTTTTGGTACTACCTATTACTTTTATCGATTTTTATCGATTTTTTCGCAAAGTTTACCTACGGGGCTGGGAGTTGGCACAGGGGGTAATCGAGCATGCTGATTACGAGTACATTATAGTTTGACGCTATTCGGCTATCCAACCTCCATTTTTTTTGTCGTTGCTCATATTCGTGTATAAGGGTTATCTTACATGCTGATTACAGATATCACACTTTCTTCGCAGAACGTCTCCCCATGTGGTTACGATAGGTGTATGGTAGGAAGTCAAAATCATGAATTCGGCTGGAGTTCGGTCCAGAGAAGTTATTCGACATGCTGATTACGAATTTCATACTCTCTCTTCATATTGGGACCTCTTTATAGATTTAGTGGTTATATACGGTGTGGGGTCGAAAACATAGATCTGCTTCAAACTTCGTCTAGGGTGATCATTTAGCGCGCTGAACATGAATATCATGCTGATTTCGCAGGATAGTGCATTTTCTTAGGTTACGGTGGGCGTAGATGGGTCGGAGTTCCAGATTTGCTCAAAACCTTTTCTGTAACGGTTCACAAGTATACTGCTTATGAATATGAAACTTGCTCGCTGTCATAACGCATTAGTGAAGTTATGGTGAGTTGCAGGATTTGAATGGACAGGGCCAATTTAGATCCCATTCATGAAATGGGGAAATGGCCGTTTTGCATGGCGGTCTCCAGCGCCATCCTGATAACCTGTCCCAAAGTGTAACGCACGCGGCAAGTCTCCCTTCCCCGTTTTTGCTCAGGCAAAAGCCGCCGAAGGGTGTGTCGCGCGCGGCAGTGGTCCTACAAGGAATACATTACGGTCATGGAAAACTTTTATACCACACGAATTGCCTTTATCGTGGGGATTGAGCACGATATTCTTGAAACAGCGACTTAGGTAATTCCCTGCCAAGGTTTTAGGCAGGTTTATGATTTTTACCCACTGCCACCTCAGACAATCGACCGGACCCCTCCGCCGGACAGTCCGAATCTGCCAGAGTCGCGCCGGACCCAGTTGACCAATGAGAGAGGGGCAAATGGGCGGTACGTCGCGGTGACATCACTGGCAGGCAAGTGGGAGGTTTCTCCGGCCCTGCTGCAAAGGTACGCCATTTCTCCGGCGCGACTCTGCCAGATTTGGCGGACTCGCGCCGGAGAAATTTGCCCGGCGCGAGTCCGCCAGATTTGGAAGAGCCGCGCCGGAGAAAATCGGAGGGGTCCGGAGCGAAATGGGAGGCCTCCGGAGCAGAAAATGGGAGGTATCCGGAGCAGAAAATGGGAGGTATCCGGAGCAGAAAATGGGAGGTATCCGGAGCAGAAAATGGGAGGTATCCGGAGCAGAAATGGGAGGGCCCCGGAGCAGGCTGCGTATCGATTTGGCGCGTAGCAAGCAAACGTCTAACTCCACGGTGATGAGTCCTCTGTTTACGCTCTTTCTCCATATTTTAGTCGTCGTTTCTTTGATTTTGTTATTTTTCCGCGTTTCTTTACCGTTTTTTTTTCTTTTCCGCGTTGCTCTTCGTCGCGTTGGAGTTTATGTTGTTGTAAGTTCCTCGTTTTCAGGTTTATGTTTCAAATTTTCGTGCGGTTGCACTCAATCACCTTCAGTGTTTGGCTCTTTTCGACTTGCTGAGACATCGTAGACTATTGATGGAGTGGTTTTTGTGATTAATTCTGGATTTTCGAAACAATGAGGTTAGTTGCGCAACTTTCAAACCAGTGTTTACTAGCCAGCATGAAACGAGGTCAAATTTACCCTGTATTCTTACCTTAATCCAGAGCATTTGCATCACCTCAAGGTAAATACTGTAGAGAAATTCATCGCACGTAATAGGCGTCACTGCGGACGCTGTCGGCGTCTCGCTGATTGAGCGCTCTTTGGTACCTCTTGCCGTCTGCTGTCTCTCCCATGCACGAATTATCTTGGTCGGACGCAATGACGTCCAGTCTGTGCATTTGATAAATCGCCTATACCTTTGGTAGTGTAAGCGGGTTGATGGCTTTTTGGATCGATTTATACCTCAGATGTGTCTTATGCAGCTCGAAATATGCGTAATTGATTGTGTCTATCTTGTGCATGATTACGAGTATGCGCACTGGAAGTATATCTTAATCCTTAATATATGTTGATAGATACGGACGCAGAGCCTGCTGTTTATAGAGGTTCTCGTCACATCTTTATACCAACTCAAAGAATCTTTGCGCACTTGAACGTTTTATTGCACACAATTCATCTTGAGGATATCTCCCGTAGTGTCATCATTTCATTATCATGACATTTCAGGACACGGGATCCTGCTGTACTTGCCAAGTGCGATGTTATCGTTGACGTGTGTATACGATCATTCGAAGAAACGATACGACCATCACCAATTGTAGGTCTTGCTTTGCATGCTTTTAAGTTTGAGTCTCCTACAGTCATGAAGATCACACAATTAATGTTAGTAATTCCATAATCGTGCTGTTTTCAGAGAGTTCAATGAGACGATGCAGACATTTGGGCCTGGATTCTAACTCTAGACTCAGTTCAGCTGGATTGATCTAGGTTCATTATGGAAAACAACTGATTGCAGAGGTAAGCATTGTCAGTCAGGGTTAATCTTTCTTATTCATTTTATTATCGTCAGATACTTGATTCCTTTCACGACGATAAGATGGTGTATATATTTTTTCGAAAGCTTTACGAAACGTTTGTCGAAGCCATAGATGCTATCGATAACGGCATACCACAGTATGATGGCACACCCAGGTAAGAGCCTTGTCAGTATCCATTTATATCTTGCTTGAAGTTTTATTTTTTTTTTCGAATAACGTTTTGGATAAGAATCATGCTTTAATCATCAACATATTGTATGCTGATTTCTTCCTATCTATATTGATTTGGCTGTGTGGTTTTGCTGCTTCAACATATGACTTTGAAAATATCAAACATCTGAGGCGGTATGCATCAATCTCCCGTTTTGAAAGCGGGCGATCATTTTCAATGGTAAAATGATTGCCCGGCCGGGTTGGCCGCCCGACCCGTAATGTAAGAAGCTGCGGCCAACCCGGCCGGGCAATCATTTTACTATTGAAAATGATCGCCCGCTTTCAAAACGGGAGATTGATGCATATCGCCCCTGGTGGACCTTCTGGTCGTGTCAATCATGTGAGTCCCTACTGGAACGAAACTGACCCCAAGCCCGACGAGAGGTTTCAACAAGCTATAGATCTTGTTGGAGGTTAGTCTGGGTGAGCCTCAAGGTGTTGGCTGTTTGACATCACCCATGCTGTGTTTCACCTTTGATTGCATGTTTCTCGCGCAACTGCGTTTGTGCGGTGAGAGTCGCGTCGCGGAATGTCTTGAGTCAGCATGGTAACGCAGGTCATGCTATCATCATTTATAGTGCAGCTTTGAGATCACGCTAGATTAGGCGATTTTACAATGCTGGTTGAGGAGCTTTCTAATCTCTGCGGCATTGACGGATGCATATTTGTGCACGTGACAGGTACATTTGAAATTTCTCATATTTTTTGCCAATTTCTTCATTTTGTGGTATTTAGGGTTTATCGGAGGTAACAAGGCATTCGAAGGAGCTCTAGCTATGGCAAAGAAGGCGCTCGAAATTGGAGATGCGGAGATTTGTGTTAACGTTGCATTTAAGTAATGGAGTGCAATAGCATCGTGCTTTTGCTGGCCCAACAACTTTGGAAGTATCAGAATGAGAATTTTTTCTTCTGGATGATATCCCGAGTGATTTGGATACAGGGATCGGTTCATAATATTTGATTGAGTTGATTGTTTGGAGTCAAGATAATGATAAATGTTTCAGCTAGCAGCAAGATCTGAAAATGGACAGGAGATAAAGAAAATGAAACTGGACAATGAACAAGCAGTGAGCAGTACTGAACAAGCAGTAAGCAGTACCGTGGAACCTGCTCATTAGGATAGTTTCTGATAGAGAACAGAAATCTTTCAACTCTTCCCTTGTCTTTACCTCATCACAGCTGCATTCATTTTTCTTCCCACCGTCGTGGTATCTGTATAGTATTTCTTGTTTACTAAGTATCAGTCATGCCGTAGGACGCTCTCGTAGTCGAAATATTGTTCAAGTTGCTCTTGCTATATTCTCTAACTGTGATTCTGTGTAAAATATGGTGATTTCGTTTATCACGTCGTATAACTACTTGTCGAGTTCTAATTCAAACTGTGTCTACCAAAAACTTCCGCCCAAATTCTTGATTATGCTAATTTTTTCTTCGATCATGAGTAAACTATTAATCGGGTGTCTGCAAACTTGGGTCGCGCTGAACTTCTACCCGGGGGGGGGGGGGGGGTCCTATTCGGCTAATTTGGGTGGGGTTTAGAGACAAAATTGGGGTTTGGAGCTTAAAGGCAGCGTCCAGGCAAGTCTGGACCTATGGGGATTTTACATGGAAAGTACTTTTGGGGCCCTAACTAACCCACTACCCAACCGGCAGCTCAGGTAGTGCTGTAACGCCTGAGATGTTCTGCTCGAAACTGGACCCCGCGACTGTGTTTCGCATGGATTCATGGCGCAAAGCGTGGACCCTGGCGCGAAACTGCCATAAATCCATGCGAATACGTTCGCGGGGGTCTGTTTCGAGGGGAATATCTCCGCCATTAGAGCACTATCTGAGCTGCTGCTTCGGCAGTGTCTTAGTTAGGGCCCCAAAAGTACTTTCCATGTAAAAGCCCCATAGGTCCAGATCTGCCTGGAAGCTGCCTTTAATTAGGGCTAATTACAGTATGCCGCGGCAGACTTGCGGAGCACAAAATCGGGGGGCTCCGGCGCACAAAATCGGGGGGCTCAGGAGCGGAAAATGGGAGGTATCCGGAGCAGAAAATGGGAGGTCTCCGGAGCAGAAAATGGGAGGTATCCGGAGCAGAAATGGGAGGTCTCCGCCGGAGAAATGGGAGGGCTCCGCCGGACAAATGGGAGACCCACCGCTGGGGAAACGCCGCGACCCTGCCATTTCTCCGGCGGAGGGGTCCTATCCGCTGCATGAGACGGGATGACTATGATATTTGTCATCAGCGGCTCAAACAACCCCCCCATATACCGAGTTTGAGCAAGATCCATCACAAAAACATTTTGGGGCCCGGATAGCCGAATAGCGCAATCAGTTTTTAGAACTATCCGTTACTTTTATCGATTTTATTGATTTTCTGCAAAGTATGAGCTACGAAGATCGAGGTTAGTGAGGAAGGTAGTTGAGCATACTGATTACTAACGCAGCGAGAATATGGAATTGCATGTAGGAGTGGGCAGAGGGAAAGGTTGTACTGGGATAGGGAGGAGAGCTTTATCATAGTGTTTTGTCAGGGCCGGGCGGAGCCGGGTAAGCCAGCTAGTGAGTCAATAAATAAAACCTATTAAGAGAAAGTCACTTACTTAGAACAGAAAAAGAGCAATTAAGCAAAACTTAAGCTCTATAAATTGATTTATTTATGTTCTATTTAGATAGGATGAGAAACTTTTCAGTCTCTCGCAAAGAGAGAGCAGTTGATGTTCCTTATTTGAAAGACGTTCCACCTGCGGGTTGAAGGCCCATGCACGATACTTGCATCCAGCAGTTAGAAAGTAACCTTTTGTTTGAACCCTGAATGGATTAGATTTTAGTGTTTCGAAATGCTACCAATGAGAACCATCCTGATATACTGATTGTTGGGCAATCAAGGATATAGAACAGTTTATTGGGGGCGAAAGATGCCATTTAGGGAGTGTACCTCCGCAGACAGAAACCCTCAGGTCGAGTTACTCATGGTTTGGCGCAGCTTAGTCAAAGCGAAGAAGCCTCAGAGGAATTTTGCGAGCAAGAGAATACCTTGAAAGCTCATGTACAATACGTAGTGTACAATAATCCGTCCAGCTGCCCTTTACAATAGCGAATACTGGCCGTGCACGGCAACAATGGACGAAAACTCGGTGTAATGAAGGCAGTAGTGAAGACAAAATTGCACCGAATCACTGAAGTCACCATGCTAAATTATTGTCTCTATACAAGAAGTACAATGAAGTTTGCTTCAATCGTCAAGAAGGGATAGGCTACTGCATGGCGAAGGTGCATTACCTTTGGGCCCGAACGTGGCTTTATTAGCCGCAGAGCACATGAGGCACAGAGTTTGCAATAGCGAAGATAGAGCGCCGAGCGCCTGCTGCAGCTTCAGCATCTTCGTCCTGCAGTAACCTTTACAAGAAAACGATTACGATGGCACGGGCATGTGAGTGGGAGATATGAAAGCATGACTAGACTAGCCATATCATGTGTTCTTGGAGGGAGTTTGAGGGGAAGTCCTAAACTGAGATGAGCGAACAGGACCAAGTCAGGCTAAGAACTTAAAATAGACGGGAACCAATGAACCGAGGAGACTGGAAGTGACTCGGTTGCAGACCCCAAGTGAAGGGGAGGATACAAAGATGAAAAGGAAATGTTATTTCAGATCCGCTATAAGAAACCACTGTTATTTTCGTTATTATAGTGCATGGTCTTGGTGCTGAATAGTCTTAACATGTAAAGCAGAGTTATGATATTTATCTACAATAATCATATCCATCTTATCATAAAGCTTCGTTACGCAGTCGCCCTTTATCTGGCCCATTTACATAGACATTGACGTCATCTCCTGAGGAATGGCTTTTCTTCGGATAAAGTGGGTTGCTAAAGCATATTTACAGTCATTGTACCATCGGTCGCATAGGTAGCGTCACGTTGACGGCACGGACTGCTCAAAAGCTGTGGACCGCGCGCGGGCGGCATATTGCGAGAGCACGACTTGGACAACAGTAAGTTTTCATTGGGGCAAGAGTTTTACCTCGAAACGAATCAACTTTACTTGCTTACCTTGTAAATCTCTTTGATGTGTGCGCGATAGTGTCTTATTTGGTAATCACCTACATCCCTTCCATTACATTACCATTGATAAGTCCTCCAAAGGTCCTCACCCAGGCGACTATATGTGTACTTGTGTTTCTGCTTTAGAGCATTCTCTACTACAAATCGTTACATCTGCTAAGCTTCTTCTATGAAAACCATAAAAGACGACAGACGCTAGAAGATCAAGCTATCTTCGACATACATCGATCTGCCATTGTGATGTTGCTTTTGAAAGCTTACCGAAATTGATTGATGGAACTCAACAAGAATGCATTAGGTTGGCTGCATTAGGTTGCATTAGGCTGGGCGAAAACCCATACCGGAAGTGGTCCTTGCTAGTGCGGGCCAGCGACGGTTCCAATGTGTGCAGCCACGGTTTTATAGTGCGTCTTGTCAACCGGACGAGCGGGCCGGCGTGTATTTTAATGAAATCTTTTTCTTGTTGCCCATGCTATTATAACAGGGCCAGCTTAGGGATGGGTTATCGCTCAGCCGCACATGCATGACGAATCATGTCAAAGCTGGATACAGTCTGTATCCAGCTTTTGAAAGTCAGATTTTGAAAAAATCGATAAAATCGATAAAAGTAATAGGTAGTACCAAAAACTAATATTGTATTCGTGATCAGCATACTCGATTACCCCTTGTGCCACTCCCAGTCCCGTAGCTCAAACTTTGCAAAAAATCGATAAAATCGATAAAAGTAGTGGACGATCTCAAAAACTAATATTGTATTCGGAATCCCCATGCTCGATTACCCCCCTATGCCAACTTCCAGCCCCGTTGCTCAAACTTTGCAAAAAATCGATAAAATCGATAAAAGTAGTGGACAATCTTAAAAACTAATATTGTATTCGTAATCAGCATGCTCGATTACCCCTGTGCAAACTCCCAGCCCCGCAAGTCAAACTTTGCAAAAAAATCGACAAAATCGATAAAATTAGTCGATCGATGACGAAAAGTAGCCTATGACACCCGCCGGGGCCGAAGTGTATGTGTGCCAAGTTTGGTCCGGATCGGTTCAGAAATGGAATTTTCTATCCGGAACATACGTACAGACAGACATTCAGCTTTATATATAAGACTAGCGACCCTACGGGTCGCTAGTAAGTGGGGGTGGGTGGGGCAGATACATTGATATCTGCCATTGATTAACTAAAAATCCCAAGAAAGAGAATTTTCATCTTCCCAGCGACCTTTCGTATGTTTTGAGTAGTAGAAACAAAACACTATATCTTAGGAAAAGAAGCTACTATAGTCGTCCTCCCCCCACTAGGCACCTAGTGGACGAGTTTGAATTTGAACTAGAGCATGCCGATCGCGGCAGAGCGCGGCACAGTTACATTCCTTTCAAGCTCATGTAGTATTATTTTGTGTTTTCTCGTCGTTGCATGGTGATTCTTTTTGATTTTAGTCACCCTTTCAAATCACAATCGACGAGTTTGTTGTTGATCAGATGTTTCATACTTCTATGCTCATTTCTTCAGCCCCACTTTCAGGTAAGGTTAGAGTTTTTGGACAAGAAGTCCTATGGAGCAGCTTCAGGACACTTACCGAAAAAGATTTCACTAGCATAATTTCCAAACTTAGTCGTTTCATCAAACTCAACCTGGACTCAGAATTGAAACGAGCATAACAGCATGAAATTTCGCTTACAAGCAACAAAGTTTTCCATTCTGATTAAAAAAAACTGTTAACATTCAAAAAGTACAATGAGTCGTCGGAAAAATACAAAAAAATCAGTTTATGATTGAAGTAAGGGCTGCAGGTGGCGCGCTCCGCTGCAACCGGTGTGCTCTGATTCAAATTCAAAATCCTCCACTAGGTGTCTAGTGGGGGGAGGACGACTATACTAGTAAGTATCCGCAAAGCATCTTTGCTGTTCCTCTTGCAGATACCTTTGCCCAGATACCACAGCTCTTGAACAAGGAAACTACCGCCAAGCACCTGTTTAGAACAGCTGAATCATTTCAAAACTCGGATTGATTCCACGAAAGTGCCATGTCAAAGGAAGCTTCAGGTTATGTCTTCCAGCAGCCGAAAACTCAGATATCGTCCCCTCCACAATTGCTGCTACCCTTGCTCTGCGTCTCAGACCTGCCACGAATGGCTGACATGTTGGCAACGTGACAACAATATGTTTGACATGGCACAACATGTTGGCAGAACATTTTGGCAACGCCAAAATGTTGCTGCATGTTGCCAACGTATTGCTGCCAACGTTGCCAACGTGTTAGTCACACGTGGCATGTCCGCGACGCCAGAACGGTAGCAGCAAATGTGGAAGGGACGATGTGTAGATAAACACGAAGCGGTATTTTCTTCGATGATGTCTTGCTAGTGAACGGACTCATTTCTTAGAACAGACTAAAGCTGGCTTAACGCCTTCTTTTAAGGACAATCTTACGAAACTGTCCTGTCGCATAAAACCCTAGTCTTTCCTTCCCTCGGAATCAAGCTCCTTATGCTTCCGCTTTTAGGGGCAGAAGTATGGTTGAGAAGAAGGGGCCGTAATTTTTCCAGCAAGTTTCTTTATAATCAAATATTGACACCTAAAATTTTTTAGCGAAATATCTTGCTGTCTGAGCCCTGAGTCCTTTCTTTCCTAGAGACCAAGCTCCCTGTTTTTTTTGCTTCTAAGGACAAAAGTGTTGTTTAGCGAAGTAAAGACAAAATTTTCAAAGAAGATAATTTCCTGTCGCAAAAAGCTCATGGGTCTGTTTCCCTCGAGGCCACTTTTCTGCCTTCAGAGGCGGAAGTCTGGTTTTTGCAGAGTAAAATGGCCACAATTGAATTTCTGTAGAATAAACATTGACACCCAGAAATTTTCAGCGAAAGTATCTTGCTGGCCGAGCTTATGGGTCTCTTCCCCTCGAGACCACGCTATCTGTGCTGTTTCGCTTTTAGAGGAAGAAGGATGGTTTTTTTGCAAAGTAGAATGGCCAGAAGTAAATTTTAAGCAAGTTTTTGTAAAGTGATTGACACCCAGAAACTTCTGGCGAAAATATCTTGCTGCCTGAAGTCATGATTTTTTCTTCCCTCGAGACCAAGCACCCTGTGCTTTTCTACTTTCAGGGCAGAAGTACTGGTTCTTGCGAAGTAGACAGGGCCGAAAGTTTCTGTGGAAATGTCCTGTCGCAGGAAGCTCATGGGTCTGTCCTTCCCTATAGACTAAATTCCCTGTGCTTTTCTGCTTTTAGGGGCAGAAGTACTGGTTTTTACGAAGTCTAGGAGGTCAACGCCTTGGCGAAAATGTTTGTCGCATGAAGCTCATGGTTCTGTCTTTTCCTCGAGACCAAGCTATCTGTGCTGTTTCGCTTTTAGAGGAAGAAGTTTGGTTTTTTGCAAAGTAGAATGGCCAGAAGTAAATTTTAGGCAAATTTTTGTATAATCATTGACACCCAGAAACTTCTGGCGAAAATATCTCGTTGCCTAAAGCCATGATTCCTTCTTCTCTCGAGACCAAGCTCCCTGTCTTTTTGCTTCTAGGACCAGAAGTGTGGTTTTTGAGTTCGTGATTTTTGCGAAGTTTGGGGGCCAAAAGTTTCAGTGAAAATGTCCTATCGGATGAAGCTCATGGGTCTGTCTATCCCCAGAGACCACTTTTCTGCTTTCAGAGGCAGAAGTATGGTTTTTGCAAAGTGGAAGGGACAGAAGTAAATTTGAAGGAAATTTCTGTATAATTAGATATTGACTCGTAGAAATTCTTAGCGAAACAATCTTGGCGCCTCAGTTTATAAGCCTTTTCTTCCCTCGAGACCAAGCTCTTTTACCTCTTCGTCAATTTCGTGTGATTATAGAATTCTCAGCATGCTCACTTACCCCCGGACCAGTGCCATCTCAGCTTCGTAGCTTCAGCTTTGAAAAAAGATGAAATCAATAAAAGTAATGGGTATTCTCAAAAACGGTTACTTTTGCAGTGAGCGTGCTCACATACAACTTTGTGCCAAATACCAGCCGTGTAGCTCTAATTTTACAAAGAATAGAAAAATCGACAGAAATCATAGTATTTTCAAGAACAATTACAATCGTAATCGCATGTACCAACCCCCAGCGCCGTGGTTCAAATATTGTAAAAAATCAATTAAACCAATAAGTAATGTTTATTTTCTGAATTGGTTATTATATTCGTAATCGGCATGCTCGCTTGCTCCCATGTGCCAACTCTCAGCGCCGTGGCTCGAACTTTGCATTCGTAATCAGCATGTTCGCTAATCCCCCTCTGCCAACTCCCAGCCTCGTAGTTCAAACTTTGCAAAAAAATCGATAAAATGATAAAAGTAATGGGCATTTTTGAAAATGGTTATCATATTCGTAATCAGCATGTTCGCTTATCCCCCTCTGCCAACTCCCAGCCCCGTAATTCAAACTTTGCAAGTAATCGATAAATTTGGTAGAAGTAGTAACAAGTTTCGGTACTGGAAAATGACAGACACGAAAACACCATTTACCAAAAAACACCATCGAGGACGTACAGACAGCATCCACCAGCGTGTACACCATTCGGTTTTATATATATAGAAGGATAGCATGACATCTTCAAAAACATTATGCACCTAGTACGAAACGAACATAAACATCTAGAAATCCGAAAATTCATTTTCTATGTTTTATAACTCCAAACATCTTTTCAAGAGTTGTATAGGCTGTACCAACCAGCATCGGTTCCGCGCTGCTATGCCTTGCGGGAACGCACGGTTGCATGCGACGTGCTCTCGCGCTTAACAGAGTTCGCACGCGTCATCCGCATCGTCGCAAGCTGCCGCAGACGCGACGTTGCATAACCGATGCTGGTTGGTACAGCCTATATGCGTTGGCACGTTCATGACTTTTTAGTAGTTAGTCAGTCACTTCAAGATACTACTTACATCAGTGACCGAGACCCCCATCAGATCTTTTTCACACGGAAAATTTACCCTCTTTTCCGGCGTATAAGCCGCAATCATTTTCGGGCTGATGCGAGATGATGGTCGCGATGTGCGAAGCCGCGCAAGCAGCCAACTCCACCTAGTTTACCTAGTAGCCTGATTGTAACTTTCTGCTTTCGCTCTTTCTTGTGGAAGCATTGAAAGCACCATTGAAACATCAAAATCATCATCAAAAATCATTGAAATCGAATAAAATAGCAGCAGCTTTAACCTCAGTAACATCTTTAAAAACAAAAGAAAACACGGACAACTTCATTGTATCCTTGAGGAAAAAACACAACCCAAACCCCCCCAAAATCGTCCGAATCTCTGGAAAGAATAAAGAAATATTTGAAAACATGAACATGCGCAATGAAAAGCAGTCACGAAATGCAGCGAGTTTTCAGTTTGTTAGATCAAAACTTTCTTTTCGAAGGCTCTTTCGCGCCATTGTTCGCTGCGGCGGGTGCGGCTTATATAAGGTGCGGCTTATAAACCGGAAAATAGGGTATATATCATCAAATCTGTGTGGGATAACGCCGAACATGCTGTTGCTGTTTTCAAGCTACTATAGATAGGACGTCTATGTAAAAAAAATGTCTTTTTTTTGCGTTGCAAATTGGACTCACTCACAATCATACAATAGTCATGACCGTGCAGTTGACGTTTGCCGACTTCAGATCCTAAACTTTGTTCATAGTAACAACTGCTTTACAGGTTTGCACCATCGTGCCTGATTCTTTTGCATTATGTTAAGGTCGCCCTTGAAGATTCATTCAATGTCAAAGAAAATGTGGAAGTAGAAAAATATGATGGTGTTGCAATGGTACTATGTTACGAAATCTTAAACTTACAATCACTAATTATTAGCCTAAAAAGTACGTCAGATGCATGCTAAAACCTATAAGAAAACATTAAGAAAACATCATGTAGGCCTCGCAACAGCAACGATTTCACGACGCCATAGTAGAACCGTCCTTTTGGAGGAGGTAATCATAACCATTCACAGACATAATCCGACCTGAAGTGATGCCATATAAAGCTGCGACAAATGAAACCATTCTATTTTTATGATCTTTGAAGAGCGAGTTGTCAAAAATGTTGAAGCGCTTAGCGGTTTCCAATACAGACAATGCGAAGCTTTCAACTAAACAAAATGATCAAAACAAGCTGAATTGCGCTACAGTGTGCATAATCCGGAGGATTGATTGGTCATCAACTGCTGTACAACAATACAGCACACCGAGAAAGATAAACGATGAAGGAATGACATCCAACTACCCTAACAATAAGTGCACGAAAGACAACATGCTCTAATCGATTAGATTGGAGTGCGACATAGTCCTTCCACCTCCCCGACCGCGGGAATATGGAGTTTAGTCACTGCCTGACGCACTGTTTCAACTCACCTTGAACTTGGAACTCTGCTGCAAAAACGCGTCGAATTTTTAATCCACCTTTCCTTCATTCTCTCAAGTTTCTTGTCGTTGTTATGCCATATCCATAGATCACAGCCAGAAACTGCCAGATACTTCCCCGCTAGGAAACCTAAATGCATTGCTTGCTTTTTGTACATATTGATAACACATGTAAAGCATCTAGACCTGCAGCAATAGCATGCGACGAGTTTGGGTCGAATTTGGGTTTGCATCCTCTTCTGGTGGAATGCAATAAGATAGTTACGTTCTGCTTCTTGTAAAAACTCGCCCCCACATTTCTTATCTGAATAGTCACACATTACTAATTATTCATAAAGTCTTGACTTGCATTACCTTGTGTACGTACGTTACATTCGCCGTATAAGCTTGATAGAAGAATGGATTTATCCACGTCCATTCAAGAGACCTAATTTCGAAGGGTATGATGTTTGTGATGATGAAGACTAAACATGATAAATTCAATAGTTACCCATGTTCCATAGAGCATTTGTGGAAAACCTAGTACTAGTAAATGGTCAGAACTTGACCCAGCCATTCCAAACAAGCTGTATATCATCGGACTCGCCTTAAGACGTTGATTTCGAATATGTTCATTATCTGCCAAGCGACTATCTGGAAGGAGTTCATAAGTGCTCAAATGTGAAAATTTTTTCGAATTTCGACGAGTATATCTTGCTTAAAGGCAGCCTGATGGCGCGGATATACAGTGGCTATGGGTTCACTTCACAAATCGCGCTTTTAAATGCTCATAACTCCTTTCAGATCGTCGCTTGGCAGATAATAAACATATGTTTGTGATTAGCGTTTAAGGCCAGTCCGATGATATGTAGCATATTTGGTATGGCTGGGTTAAGTTCTGACCATTCCCTGCTTAGAGATATTGATACACATTTTGAGTTGGCCAGATACTTTGATATGTAAGATGCTTTGAGTACCAAAAGAGCAACATTCTTCATGCCTCTAAATAAAGCTATAATTGCTCGACAAAAATTGAACTGATAGTCGCTTTTTGCGTGCGATAACTCACCAAAATCGGATCTACAAAGGGACTGCCTTCGTGCGTGTCTTTGTTGACTTATGTTACATGGACATGCTTGGTGTGTGACCACTGATGTACTGCATTCGCTGAGAGTTTCCTTCGAGGGATCAGTATCAGGATTTGACACGCTGGTAGGTGCACTGGAACTTGTGATGACCACTGATGTACTGGGTCTGCTGTGAGTCTCCTTTGAGAGATCAGTATCAGGATTCGACACGTTGGTAGGTGAACTGGGGTTTGTCCGGTTTTCACCGGAGCCCTTGCCATTGAGGACGCGATCGCAGAATTCATCCTTTTTCTTGTCATAATACCATTTGTGTACAACGGTCGCTATGGGAACGCTTTGTCTCCATAAGCGATAATTACATTCGTCCATTGTGATTGTGATATAACTGTTATTTACCTCCAGCATGCCTGAAACTATCCGACTAAACTATACAAACTAAACTATAGGTTCAGGGTAGATCTCACCTCCAATCAGAATACCACCACCTTTGTCATTAGGAGCTGGGAAGTCTAGATCAGCTGTACAATCCGGTGAATGAAGCAGCTGAAGAGTAACCAGCTTGTCTTTGAGGAAAGTCTTGTTATATCCCCGCCGCATTGACTGAGAGTGTGAAAAAGAAATTGCAAATTGGAATGTTTTATAGAATTTTGTAAAGACCTTGCCTAGCTTATAAACATCCTGGATAGTCGCATTTACTTGTTTGTATTGAAATCTAGATTCCTTTGTTGTGTTTATGATACGATGTCCGGTTTTGACTTGCGCCGCTACGACTAAACGACGGAACTCAGGAAGTATTATTGCTTGTTATGTTTGGAAATTTGTGTAAAAGTATTGCAATAAGTTGGTGCAACGATAACAGCCGTTTCACAATTTATCGGTTTGCAATGTCATACTCAGAAGTTATTATAACACTTTTACATTATTCGAAATTTAGATTGAACACTTTAATAAAAATATGCTGATGCTAGATAAAATAACACAACGTTCGTTCTTTGACGGAAGCACTGTCGTGCCAGCAGGTATTTGAGGTCTTGAAATTTAGCTATGGATATCGCAGTGGTGTAGCCATCCAATAAAACAACGAGTGATCAAATTCTTAGGCTTCGTCTTCTCTTTACAAGCTCTAGTATCTCGATTGAAGCCTGGGGCAGCCGCTAGCTGAATACCGTACAATGTGCGCTGAACGCTCCGCCTAGTCGATTTGATAGCACAGGAATGCGTTGTAGCTGTTGGAAAGGCTCTCTAATATTTTACTCATGCTTCTAGTGTTGCTACAATTCATAACTTATGTATATATTGCAAAAGTTCTATAAACCACTTTTCAGAATCGTCTCTCATTTTGAGCCAATTCACGCCCCTTCGATCTGATCTTTTTTGATATACATCAGTTTTTTGTTCTTAGTGGGTTAAAATCAGTCAATTCGTTGGAACACGCAGAAAATTTTGCTATAAAAGTGGTCAAAATTTTCTTCAATTCATGTTATTTACATTTATCATTATGTTAAATGTTTTATTTTGCTATACACTCTATATGTTTTGTTCAAGAAAATGTCCTTGTCGAATAAAAATCATCATGCAGAAAATCTTCAAAAATCTGCTGCAAAAAGAACTTCATTTCCGTTACTTTCGAAGACTACTTCCCCCCTATCCTCAATACAAATCGATCAATAATTCGTGAACTGCGGGTAAACTCTAAATTGGTTTTACACCTCAAAATTGGATATCTAAGCAGGTACTCGGTCGTTCATGACTCAGACAATAACAGGCCTTCAGCCGGCCCCACCGAAAGCGTCGTTGCCTTATCGCCGCCACTTTTCGCTTCCTGCTGAGAAACTTTGCTAGAACTGGCAGCGAGCGGGCTGCCATAAAGTCTTCAGCGCGAAGCGAAGTGGCGGCGATTAGGCAACGACGCTTTTGGTGGGGCCGGCTGAAGGCCTTCGATTGTCTGAGAAGGTAAATAAGCAGCTTGAGCTTTCGATCAACACATCAGTAGCTCAATGACTGAAAAATACAACAGAAAGCAGCACAAGACCCCTCTAAACTGTTTTCGATGAACCGACAGTTTCAATTAGGGAAACCTATACTTCTAGGTACTTTTCCGTTATCCGGACCCATTTTTTCAAAGAGAGATATTGCTTCTATCCTTGTACCATATTCTCTCGCAGCTTCACAGGAAGGAGTGTCAACCTTTTGCCACGTGTTAAAAAAATTTGACATGTCAGCTGCATGTTTGACAGGTTTTACCAAGAGTTTGTGTTACCCTACCTAGCGATGTAGTTTCTATTTGTTTTTTTAGTTAATTTTGACCTCATTTCCATCAAACAGTTTCAAAATGAACGTTGTCATAATAACGACGATATACTTTTATCGATGAACAGTCTAGCTTGCTCAGAATAGAGAAATTCCCTAGAATTCCGTCATTTGAAAGGCGAAATCAGCAGAAGCAAAGTACTTTAAGCTATCATTTATAGCCTTTTCTGGCTAAATTCGCATGGTGAAAAGGGTTTGAAGAGAAAGACATTTTTGATCATTGCTGGAAAGCAAGACATTTTGAATGAAGTCCAAGATTGTCTTGCTCTTACGTTAAACAGTCGAACAGCTTCAAAATGATCACAATTCTCTTTTATATCACCGGAAATGATTTCGAAAAAAACATGTTAAAATGAATCAAAACGTGTCAATTTTTTCGTGACACGTGGCAAGGAGGCAGCCATCATAGAATTTATAAAAAATTATTCTTAGACTAAAGTACGTATAACATGAGAGGCTTTTGAAAAATTGGGTCCGGATAACGGAAAAGTACTACTTCTGCTAGTCCACCATCACCCCAGGACCTGCCGCTGCGGTGAAATTCCACAAGGAAATAAAATTGGCGGTGGTCGAATCCTACATTCTCTTCAGAGGGTTTCCTAGCGAGTGAAGGATGCGGCAAGTAATGGCGCCACGGAAAGAAAAATAGGCGGGAGGCTAGCTTCTAATCCAAATGAAAATAATGGACAGACTTTGTATTTGCAGAAAGTTACATTCTAAGTAACCAACAAGACGCACATAAGCTTCGCACAGTAGTTTTCTTAAGAGCAGAACTTCATTAGGATATATTTTGAATTTGGTAAGAGTGTAGCTGTTTTAAAGTTTACGAGAACATACCGATGTAGATTCCATCGTGCCCTTCAGGATAGTCTGTGCACCAAACATGATCCGCACTCTCGATCTCACAATAGCAACCTTTTAGACCTTTCAGATCTTCTCCAAGCACCGCAGTGTAGATAGCAACGAAATACAGCAATCTCATACTGCAATCTCAATTAGTTCTTCTGAAGCGGAAAACGAAATTGTTAAAAGTTAACTTCAATTAACATATTGTAATAGAGAATAAAAAAAAATCAAAGGTGGCACAATCAATTTGGACAAAAAACACGACAGATCAGCTTTTGTAAAAGGGATTCTTTTTGAATGCTCATCTCAAGCGAACTGTCTTCAGTATTTCCCTGCGCACTATGACAGGTTTTCATAGGGGACTTCAGAGCGAAAATTTTAAAAAAAACAATGAGATCGGTAAGGGAGGTAGATTATTTTGACCCTTTGAGACCTCTCCCTTGATCTTCTTCTGCGCAACACCAGAGAGGGAGAGAGAAGAGCAAAAGTTAGAAAAATTTATGGAAGCAATATTAGTCAAGCAGTTGAGGTAATTGTAATCAGTACGTTTTTGTTTTTTCTATGCCAGTTCAAGCTCTTGTATCATTTCACAAACAGATTTATAATCGTTACTGAATTTTGAACAAAGATTTTCATCTTTTACGTTCCTGACTTCTAGCACAAAACAAAGATACAGATATTTGTGATAAAATGGAGTTTTCGAACTTTTGTATCAAACTTAGCCTAGTTGTGCTACTACAGACATGTAATGCACAAATCTGCAAACAAGGAAAACTTCAAATCTGTCTTCCGCATCTGCTGAACGCCTTTGTAGCGAAATTATGAGGTTTTTATTGCAAGAAAATCGTATATATTGCAAAACTGAGCACATTCTTGCCTTTTTAGCTCATCTCAAGGTTTGGGCTATATGGAGTAAACTAGCTGCATGTTTTGGGCCAGCATTAAGCTGAATAGGGCCTTGGCGGCCAACTTCCCACTTTGCAGGCACAATTTTTATTGCAATCTAATGGTTGTTCGTCAACCGAGGGTTTAATCAGATAAGCAAGGTAGATCTAAAGTTAATCGTCTATGCTGCATCTAATGGTATGCGCTTGTTTGGGTTGACCACTTCGCCTTTTGAGCATTTACTTGTGAGTCTATAAAGTTTTATTATAACATAAGCATGTATACATACCGCAGAACGCAATTCACCAAAATTGATGGTATGTCGCGAACACATTGAATCTTTTCTCAGGATTGAGGAAGCATATTTGAACAAACCCGCATTGATGTTGGCACTTTATAACCGTCAATTCGGCATCGAAGGTGCGATTAATTTACAGTTTGAAACAGTCTCAATAATTTGGTGAGCCTAGATTTTTGTGTCATACGGTATGCCAATCAAACATGAATGCAGAATGGATGAATTTTACAGTCGAGTAGATTCTCCGCTTAATATAGTGTGCTTGCACTTAAAGGCAGTGTCTCACCAAAGTTGAGGTCGCGCGGATCTTCACATATTTTATTATAGGGACTTCTAAATAGGCCATTGCAGCAAGTCCCACTCAATTTGACCCCCTACACGCTGAGAAAAATTCGCTCAAAGTGGTACGCGGAAAGCGAGTTGGTACGCGCGGACGACTCCTTCGGTCTCCCCCCTTACGCGTTTGAACATGTCCCTTCACTTGGCATCCACCTCCCCTCTGTTGCTGCTACTGTGGCTGAGGCTGAAGTTGGAAAGTACAACTCGTCCACGTTGCTTCCACGGGGCCTCCAGAAAACGGGGTTTTTGGGAACTTCGTGCGATTTCAAGCCCATACAGTGCTAGACAAGGTCCGACAGGCTTGCAAAATGCGAAAAACTCGGCAACCAAATTTTGATGAGACACTGTCTTTAAAGGCAGCGTCCGGGCAAAATTTCGTCTCTCATATTTTTGTCGTTCTAAGGCTTTCCGTGGCCCTGGTTACAGTTGTAAAGTTCAAATTATCCGAAACCCTCAAAAAAGCCAATTCCTGGAGACCCTGTTTCGAGGGCGCGGACGAGTTTTGTTATTGTTTATCTTCTCAGCTCGCCACCGAGGAGGAGTTGCATTTGCATAGTTGCAGTTGCAATCCATTGACCGATGCGTGAGCACACGTCCTCAGGGGTGGTTTGTGATACGAAGGGGCGGTTTGTGATACGTATCACAGGCCCGTATCTCCTTTTAAAGGCCACGTCAAAGGATCGGACCAACGCAGATCGGATGCTCACGGGGCCCGCTCTACAAATATGTGCTAATCTGGGTGGGTGGATCTTGCCCGGACGCTGCCTTTAAAGGCAGTGTCCGGGCAAAAACTCGATTTTGAGGTTTTGTGCTTACCCGCGCCTATTCGCTATGCTGAATCCGAAAATTCACAATGGAGAGCGCGAAAACGACGAAAAAGGGCTCTAACTCTGGACGGAAATCAGCAAGTGGGCGGGGTCTTCCCCACTGTGAATTCACGCTCCCAGCTTCGGGGGCGATCTTTTTGATTCCGGTTTCAAGTCATTCGTTTGCACTTGATCGGTAGTGATGTCAGGGCGGTTAATGGACTCGAGAAAATTGCTGTGGAAGCTGGAAGCGTGAATTCACAGTGGGGAAGACCCCGCCCACTTGCTGATTACCCTCCAGTGTTAGAGCCCTTCTTCGTCGTTTTCGCGCTCTCCAGTGTGGATTTTAGGATTCAGCATAGCCAATAGGCCCGGGTAAGCACAAAATCCCAAAATCGACTTTTTGCCCGGACACTGCCTTTAAGGTGAAATGCGGAAAGTTTGCGCGTGAACAGATAGTTGCGCCCGTGACGCCGGCCATTTGCGCGCGCAAAAAGCTGGCATTACTGTCGTGGCTACTTGTTCACGCGCAAATTCTACCGCATTTCACCTTTAGTGCAAGCACACTATATTAAGCGGAAAATATACTCGACTGCAGCATTTTACAGCGAATCGTTCTAAAAAAACTTCAGCTTTCTCCGGACCCTATTACCTTATGTCAGTATCCGTTATTTGATTCGTTTTGCTAACTCAAAAATTCTTCCCCTGCAAGCAACTTCGCACTATCGAACGACTAGTGGTATAGTCTTATGGGAGAGCCACTTACCAGACGGACCATGGTGTTGAACACTACCCCTTCTGAATCAAGCTCTCTACCCCCGGGATTATTGATTAGTACCGGAGTAATATGAGGAGGATAAAAGCAGTGATTGATAATCGGAAGTCCCCCACAATTCGTTGTGAAGGCTCGCACTCACTTAATTGCCTCTTCGACTAGGATGTAGAATGCTTTCGGCGCTTACTCTAAGAAGGTACTGAAAACGCTAGTTCCTTAATCCTTTATCTTCCGAGCTTTTTTCGTATAGCAAAAAAGTGGACTGAAAGTTTTGAAATTGCTTGAAAAATGTTGCAGTGCACATTCCTTCAAGCAATTTACTGCAAAATCTTCATATCGTAGAAGCTCAGGGAAAAGGCTTGATCTTACAAAAATTTTTGAAGTTTGGCTATCAGATAGTAAAAGGTTGCGAAAATAGCATTGCAATGACAATTCAGTACAAGTACGGGCATGTGTTATACTACAAGAAACCACACTTTTGTTGGGCTAACCAATACAGCTGGCAGGAAGAGAGTATGGACGAGCTAGATGTGTCGTTTTTATAGTGAACACATTATGGTGGTCGTGAGAGATTGAAGTTTTGGTGCGAACTACAACCATGATCATTTAGTGCAGTTCACGCCCACGGTAGTGAGGTGGAGTCAATAGTAGCCATGAGTGCAAGGGAAGAACACGTGGTATTGTGTACCTAGAAGCGTCCAATCAAAATTTTATTCCGGGTATGTTGCGACCTTCCGCCAAGCTTATTGCCGCGCTTGTGTTGAAGACGTACTTCTGAGGCCTCAACATTCCTCTTTTTAAACCGTAATGAAGTACCCATGCGGTACCGGTATCGCTCCACTTCCTTTAAAAAGCAAGAAACATTTTACTGCGCTTGTCTTTCTAGGTAATGATGATCAGGTTGTGCTTCTTTCACCATATTCGGCAATAATATCATAATCTCAGACATCTCCTAAAACAGAACTTTCAAAATCCTTCAAGTTTTTGCTACAGTTGAGCGATTTATGACCTGATCAAAAGTCGAATCTCAAACAGCAAGAATCCACAAGCCGCTTAACAACAACAGACCCGAGCAGTGCAACCGCAACAACATGTGTGCGAGTTAGCCCCCCAGGTCCTAAGCATAACTCACGCGATTTCATCTCGTCGCAACCTGCTGTATTGGACAAGTGTTCCACGCCACGCTGTTAAGTGTGTGGGTCCCGACCCATTTGTGATGGCTGTTCGGTGCGACGGATCGCTACACATTTTTCGGTTCACAGCTCACTTGGCGATATCGTCGCGATTCTGCCGAATCGCGCGGATGTCGCGTCGCCCATTTGCGGCGAGCGACGCGGCGATTTTTGAACCGTGTTTTCGATTCTATTGGTGTATCTTGCTGTTTTTTGAGAGCTATGAATGTTTTTGCCTAAAATATTGCTGTTTTACTGCAATTTGTGAGTGTTTTTGCTTGAAGTGCAAGTATGTGAAATTGCGTCAGAGTTTTGCATGCCAGACCGATGAGCGACTCATTCGCCGCTTAAAGTCGCCACTTCGAGCAACTGGAAGCGAAGAAGATGCGTGAGCTATGTGTCAAAAAGTAGTCATACTATAGCTGGAAAGTCAGCCCGCGCGCAGTGCAAATGCGCGGATCGAGAGATTAGATCGAGTATCAGCAGTAAAGTATAGTTCGAGGTCTGCTTTCTTTGCATCTATCTACTACTCCTTTCGAAAAGTCTGGAACAATTTCGGAGAATTAGGTGAATTACAGTAGATAAAAATGACGGGTGAAGAAATTCAGTAAATTATCTAAAAGCAATTGGAAGAGTATGATCTGAAAGTGAACATCAAAAAGGGGAGGAAAGGCTACATTGAATGCAGCTTGTTGCGAATTGTGTTAACGCATCTAGCATTTGTTGTAATTTGTTGTAGGATGTTCCATAATTCGGGTACTATACCACATCAGTTGATCCAAAAAATAAAAACGCGAATTTCGTTAAAACTTGAAGGGGAGTTATTCTGCACGCTGATTACGAATATCACACTTACTTCGCACGGTGGAATTACGGTAGGGTTACGGTAAGGGGGGAGGGGGGGGGGGGGAGGCAAAACCATGGATTTGCCCCAATCCTCGTCTAGAGGGGTTAGTTGGCATGCTGAGCATAAAAATCATACTCGCTTCGTGTGGCAGCACCATTTTTCGGGTACGGTTAGTGTACGGTAGACCGCTAAAAATCCCGACTTTGCTCAAAACTTTGCCCAGAGGGGTTCCCAAGCATGCTGATTACCAATATCATGCTCTTTTTGCTTTTTGGAATTTTTTTTTGCGGAATGACGATAGGTGTACAGTAGATGATTGAAGTGAACTGCTCGAACTTTTGTGCAGAGATGTCATATGACGTCGTACTGCACTCATCTCTCACGATAAAGCCTTTACAGGAGTTTTGGGATTTAGATTTAGTTACAAAGCTAAAAAGTTGCTCTTTTACGCTGTAGCTCACCAACGATAAGAAATTCTTGCAGCGAACGAGCATAGTATTAGCAACAATCAGCATGACCAAGAACCCATCCAGGCAAAGTTTTGAGCCAATTCTTGATTCTTAGCCGTCTACTGTATCCCCAACGTAATCTAAAAAAGCTACCATACGAATCGAGTATGATTTTCACGTTCAGCATGCCAAATAACCCCTCTAGACGATGTTTGGGGCAAATCCGTGGTTTTGACCCCCTACCGTAATCCTACCGTAACTCCACCGGACGCACTACCTGCGAAATAAGTGTGATTTTCTTAATCAGCATGCCAAGTAACTCCTCTAGGCGGAAGTTTTAGCAAAATCCGCTGTTTTCATTTTTTTTTCAACTAATGTGGAATACCGCCCATCTACATCATCTTTGAGGCCACCAGCTATAACGGAATTGGTCGCTTTCATGGTATCTACTCCCCTTGCAATTGGAAATTATGCTTATTGTTAGACACTTGGCGAGGGTGAGCGTATATCGGAAAAAGAGATGATTCTTTTTTCAATTCCGCTTGCAGATTCTAACGCGATTAGCAGTTTTTGACCTTTTGCTTGTTTCTTCCTTTGCCAAAGAAGCGGCATTGTGAATATCTGCAAAAGAGAGTGAATAAGTTATCAAGCGGTCTTGCAAAAAGTGGTGGTCCGTCCTCTAATTTGCAAATGGAGTGCGAGAAGTCAACAACAGACTTCTTCCTCATTTTCCCTATTTTGGTTATTTACCCCTCCTAAAATAGAATACATATGTATTTAAAGCGCATACTTAAAACTTTGCAAGCAGATTGAAGAGAAAAGAAGGATCCAAGTCCACCCTCAGAGAATCACCGTCACTTGCACAGGGCCCTCACACAAACCTAAAGAAGTCACCTCAGACTTTGCTTCCAAAAAAGAGCGAAGATATACAGTACCCACACTAATTATTCGATAGAAAACGCAAAAACTGACAATCCGCGTTTTTTTCGTTATTTCTTCATAACTTCCTTCAAACTGCATAAAATACAAGTCCGAAAAAAGCATGATGCTCAGCTCGTCAAGAAGAATCTTCTGATGTACTGCACTCTCATACTACTCTGTTTTCAATCTGCTCAATTTTTGTGTGAGGACGGGTATTCGTAGTGGTGTAACTTAGCGAAGAACACACATGGACGACTCATGTGAACATGGTTCAGTAGTGCTGTCCCCGTAGATTATCAAGTACTAGTGAGTAGCGAAGAATTCCCTTTCCATAGGGGAAGATAGGCCGTTTAATTTTGAAAAAATCGATGTCTCTCAAATTTTCGTTACCGTAACCATACAGTAAGGCGCTAATTTGCAAAGCAGGTGTGTTTTTCGTGATCAGCAGGTTAGATAACCTCTATGCGCAAGTTTTCCAAGGAATTCGGAACCTTTCATTTTTTCTCGTTCTAGGCTGTGAAGCTCGCCGACGGGTTTTGGCTAAAATATTGATGGTCTTGGATTGACCGGAAACTTCGCCCATAGAGGTTTTCGGACTCGCTGGTTACAGAAATAGTGCCCTCTGTGCAGCATAAGTTCTTTTGGCAGAGTTATGCTGACATGAGAGGAATGCTGCGATACTACGCAAGTTCCTAAGTTTGTCTGCCCTTTGCACGTGTTTGTTGGACAACTTACCTGCTCCTTTTTGTAATTTGAAATCATTAGAGGCAGTGCTCTTAGAGCATGCTTAAACCAGGCCCTTACCTGTATTGATCGCCGAACTGTGAGCTGACGAACTCACGTCCTCATGAAAATCGTTCGAAATTTTAAGATCGCATATTTTGGCCAAATACTGCCGCGAATGGTTACAGATGACTCTGATTGCAGATATTATGCTTATATACACATGTAAATTGATAATTGATGCCGCATACTGCTGCTTACCCCTTGTGCCAACTCTTACACCTGTAACTCAAAGTTTGCAAAAAATCGATAAGCCGATATCGACCGATGACGAAATGTAATCTATCAGACCAGCTCGGCTCCTAAGGCTGGGTTCATACTGATACCCATGTTCCGGAACTGTTCCCGCACTGTGCTGGGAACTGTGCGGGAACTGCAACTGTGCTGCATGTGCTGCAGCCGCCCCGCACGCGTTTTGAACGGCGGGAGTTGGAGAATTTTGACCGTTTTCAACGGGTTTTTCTTCCAGATTTCCCTCATTTTGGCCTTATTCCTCTACCCCCGTCTCTTTTTCTTGATCAGCAGAACTTCAAGCTCGAAGCGGGTTTGAAGTATGAGCGCTCTTCTGTTTTGCGTATGCGACAAAATGTGTGTTCTTGCGCTCGTCCATTTTCTCTTCGCTTTATTTTTACACAGACTTATTCCATTTGCTCCAGGAAGCCCCTGCGTAGTTTCCATAGCCATCTGCTATAAATTAGGGAGTAGGAACAATTCTGAAATTGCATGAATTGAGACTTGTCTCTTGTTTTGATGGGTTTCGTTTTGGGCATTCTCCCCCCTTTCCTTTTTCCATATCGTTGCTTCTCCTTCCTTTCTTCTATCCCGCTTCTTTTTATGATGAGAAAAGATGTGAACTTGAAGCTTGAGGATTGAACGCGGTTCTCAACATGTATCCGGGAAGATGAACCTTCTTGCGCTCGTCCATCTTCTCTGCCATTTTTTTCAGGCCTACTTCATGTGTTCTAGAGACCTGTCCATATCCCTTTCAATACAGATGCGAGACTACGCAGCGCCTTCTAGAACACATGAAGCAGGCCTGGGCAAAAATGGAAGAAAATGGACAGCGCAAAAGCGCAAAAAAAGCAATCTGCCCAGATATGGAGCAGAACAAGGTTATTTCTTTAACTCGCTTTAATTTCACACCTTTTCTCATCACAAGGAAAGGGGGCTGAGAATGGCCAAAAAGGAAACTCATCAGAAAAACAAGGGAAAAGTCCCAATTTATGCAACTTCAGAATTGCTCCTATTCCCTAATTTATGGCGAAAAGCGCTCATTCTTCAACCTCGCTTCGAGCTCGAAGTTCTGCTGATCAAGAAAAAGAAGCGGGGGTAGAGGAATAAGGCCAAAATGAGAGAAACCTGGAAGAAAAAACCGTTGGAAACGGTCAAAATTCTCCAACTTCAAAACGCGTGCGGGGCGGCTGCAGCACATGCAGCACAGTTGCAGTTCCCGCACAGTTCCCAGCACACTGCGGGATCAGTTCCGGAACATGGGAATCAGTATGAACCCAGCCTTAGGAGCCGAGCTGGTCTGATAGATTACATTTCGTCATCGGTCGATATCGGCTTATCGATTTTTTGCAAACTTTGAGTTACAGGTGTAAGAGTTGGCACAAGGGGTAAGCAGCAGTATGCGGCATCAATTATCAATTTACATGTGTATATAAGCATAATATCTGCAATCAGAGTCATCTGTAACCATTCGCGGCAGTATTTGGCCAAAATATGCGATCTTAAAATTTCGAACGATTTTCATGAGGACGTGAGTTCGTCAGCTCACAGTTCGGCGATCAATACAGGTAAGGGCCTGGTTTAAGCATGCTCTAAGAGCACTGCCTCTAATGATTTCAAATTACAAAAAGGAGCAGGTAAGTTGTCCAACAAACACGTGCAAAGGGCAGACAAACTTAGGAACTTGCGTAGTATCGCAGCATTCCTCTCATGTCAGCATAACTCTGCCAAAAGAACTTATGCTGCACAGAGGGCACTATTTCTGTAACCAGCGAGTCCGAAAACCTCTATGGGCGAAGTTTCCGGTCAATCCAAGACCATCAATATTTAGCCAAAACCCGTCGGCGAGCTTCACAGCCTAGAACGAGAAAAAATGAAAGGTTCCGAATTCCTTGGAAAACTTGCGCATAGAGGTTATCTAACCTGCTGATCACGAAAAACACACCTGCTTTGCAAATTAGCGCCTTACTGTATGGTTACGGTAACGAAAATTAGAGAGACATCGATTTTTTCAAAATTAAACGGCCTATCTTCCCTATGGAAAGGGAATTCTTCGCTACTCACTAGTACTTGATAATCTACGGGGACAGCACTACTGAACCATGTTCACATTGAGTCGTCCATGTGTGTTCTTCGCTAAGTTACACCACTACGAATACCCGTCCTCACACAAAAATTGAGCAGATTGAAAACAGAGTAGTATGAGAGTGCAGTACATCAGAAGATTTATCTTGACGAGCTGAGCATCATGCTTTTTTTCGGACTTGTATTTTATGCAATTTGAAGGAAGTTATGAAGAAATAACGAAAAAAACGCGGATCGTCAGTTTTTGCGTTTTCTGTCGAATAATTAGTGTGGGTACTGTAGTTGTTGTATCATGGTGGTGTATCTTCAATGTATCGTTGGAAAGATCTTGTAATGCTGTAATAAACAAATGATTTTACTGCGCGCCAGTGGCGTACCCCCTCCCCCCCCCCCCTCGAGAATGGGTCGCGAAATTTTTGAAAGTTACTTATATGAATTATCAAAATGTGCAAGTGACTTGTTTATTTTTGTAAATGATTAAAATAATTCTTAAAAATTTTTAAAAATTCAAATTAGCTTTGTAAAAAAAATTTTTAGTTTTGAGAACCACCCCAAAAATTTTTTCGGAGTGCGTGGCTAACGCCACGCACCTTCTTTACAAAAAATTTTTTGTCGCCTCCCCCCCCCCTCCCGAGCCGAAATCTTGGGTACGCCACTGCTGCGCGCAGACAATCATATGACATTGACTTTGACATACATGTATACATGTTTTTTTACAACAGTATCGATAGAGCCCTATGAACTTATCGTTCATTCGTTGACCGTACGGACTGCCGACCGCGTGGCGACTGCGACGCGTGCCCTCTAAACTTGCGAAAAAGTGACAAGTTGGACCGTGGCTTAAGATGAGAAGAATTCTTTGTTTCTTTTCTACATTATGAAGATGAGAAGAATCCTCTGTTTTCTTTCTATTCATCTTTTCTACGAAAACATCATGCACGCGCAGCGGTCGCCGCGCGGTCAGCAGTCGTTACGGTCAACGAATAAACGATATATGCCGTTGTACTCGTTCTCAGTCTACGTCTTCGAAGGTTCCACTATGAAGGACAGCGTAACAAATAATCTGAGACTTCGCAAAATTGTTTTATTCTCGTAAACGACTCTCCTAGCCTCACAACAATCATCTTTCAGCGTTGTCCTTTTTGTTTGAGTCAAAGTCCAAACACTGTTATGAAAGATATCGTGTCTCATTAACATAGAATAGCGCCCTTTCTTTGCATTTCCATTGTTACAGTCTTTCGTTGTTTTCCATTTAGGGCATCCATTAGCTGAGTCCTATAAACTGCTCTTGCTCAAGCTCATTTAAGTGCTTATGCTTAGGTACATTTTTTTCTATGGCTTCTCCGGTTGAACAGTTGTTTCAGGGAAGAACAAACATGAAAATGGCCTCTGCAAGATATAAAAATTGGTAACCTCGCAAGTCTACTCGTCACTTGCTCTATCTTCTATTTGATAAGCGCTTTGATAGACGCGAAATGGTCCGTTCCGATCAGAATTACATACCAGAGGGCTTTTCTGCAACAAATATGAGTGATGAACAAAGAAAAATGACAAAATAGACAAAAAAAATTGTGAAGGGGCCAGTCAATCTGCTGATTAGAAGAAGAGCAGTTTTGTATCTCAGCACTCTGTACTGATTGTAGTTCAATAAATAACTTTCAATAAATAACTGATTTACATTCTACACAAAAAAAAAGAAAAGAAAACCAGAGACAACTGACAGCCGGGGTGATTATGAGGGCTGTAGGCTGATGACTGTCACATTCAGAGAAATACATGTCTTTTTACTCAAGTCCCAAAAAGAAAATAAGCTTTTATTTTGCTTACTTTCGCATACACATTTTCGGTGTCATTATCGTTGCCTCCCCCCCCCCCCCTACTACGAAGTCCACTATTCAGTGGGCAAAATACAAGCTTTTGAATGTTGCGTGGCTACGCAAACTTGTGCCTGAGTATCCAGTCGTATATTAACTTTCTCCGTGAGGTGTTTAACACATTCACGACAAGGTCGATTTCTTGAATACTGCCGTTTCGGACCAAAGTCTTTTTCTCTTTGTCAAACTTACGACCCACCCGTGGGTCCTCCGAAATGATAGCGTTTTTTTTCTGCAAGAATCTCCCCAGAGGGGTAATCTGAGGCGCTGTTTATCAAAATATGATTTTCTGCTTTTGGGATTATACAGTTTCAGTAGTCATTCTGTACGAACAAAACATTATGGATTTTCATGAATAATCGTGTTTTGGGATTATTTCATATATCGATCACGATTACAGTCTCCATTTGTTCACTACTGCCCCACAAGGAGCCACGGTGGCAGTACGGTAAAATTTTCGTAAGAATTAAGAAACTGATGTAAGAAGGCGGGTATTAGAACATGAGACTATCCTTTTCTTAATCAGCATGCAAAACGTATATACATATGTAAGGTTTGAGCTTCTGGGATGAACAACGAAATAAATCAGTTAAATCAATAAATGAATAATTTTATTTGGTTGACTAGCATCAATCTCTTGCTCGCCTCGTATTGCCTGTGAATGTACACTTGAGTGTACAGAAACAGCATTATTCTAATTGTATGAAGAAGTTGAGCTAAATTCTATGCTTTACCTCTATTCACGTATACCAACCGTAACATTATATTGCAGTAACCCGAGCCCGAACTCTAGCTGGAGCTTCACCAGGTGTCCCCAATCATGTGCCAGAACTCCGTAAAATTTCATCTTAAACTAGCAAAGCTAGAGCTTCAAGATTCTTGCAACCCACAAATGGGCCGTTTTGTCCGAAATTGCAGAGCACATACGACCGAACCGCGTTGATTCGCCCTCCCCCCCCCCCCTCCCTAATGTTGCCTACAAAAGGAGATAACGGATTGAGATCCTCTTTGCGCCCCACACCCTTTTCGCACTCCACCCACCCACGAATTACCCGTGACATGTCCTGAGGTGGCAACGTCGAGACGCATGATACGTGATGAGGCGCTGTTGCATACGACGGTTTCCTGTAGCATACTACGTGACTAGCGCCGTGACATTCGTCCATGTTTGCCAGAATAGGGCTTCAAAGGGCAATTTTGGACTTTTCTGGTGATTTAAACTTCATATCCGAGATCAGCGCCATGGAAGAGCCCAATACCAATGAAAAGAAAAATTTTTGGGTGGACGTTGCTTTTTAGTAGGTGCTTACGCGCACGTTAACATGTATTAACGATACTTTCATTGTTACTCGAAGATTTCGCAGCTATAATATCGCTAGCGCCGGCTTTGAGGTTTATTGACTTACTTACCGCAAAAAAATATGAACCTAGTGCGGCCGTTGTTTTGATCCACGCTATCGGCTCTCTGTTAGTATCGAATTTACGGTGGTAACACAATACAATTTACGGTGCACATAAAACTTGTCGATGTCAGTGCACACTATTCTATTCATACGGCAATATACACTTAACCGATTCGAGATCGTCAAACTTCAGCTCAAGTAGTTGTAAATAGCAATGAAACCTTATATCTCAATGGTTGTTTAAGCGTCGACATCTGCGCATCCAACACAGCTGGGGCAAAAAGCGTGTTTTTTGTTATGAAAGGAAGGTACCATACTTTGGCAAATATGACACTAATAAAAATAGCAATAGATTATTGCCAGCAAGAGAAGAAAAGGTAGTTAAAATGATATCCATTTGACAAACTTGAGCAGGCTCTCGAATTGTAGAAAGTCTCAGTTATCTGAACTTTCAAGATGCCCTCGTTATGATTGTTTTATCGCCAAAATTGAGATTCAGTATGCAAGTGCCTTGACAACTTTCATGAGGGCTTTAGAGTTAAGAGAAAATTATGAATTTTGAAATACAAA